>OZ012739.1:20215390-20783250 GCA_963859935.3 Lathyrus sativus
CAACCCCATTTGAATCTTAACTACTTCCTTTCAGCGCATTTAATTTTCTTTATATTTTTTATTTATGACCTATTACCTCAATTGAGCTGGCAATCGAGGAAAAAACTTATGTACAGATTGATGAAAAAAATTAAGTAACGAATCTTTATCGTTCCTTTATAAAGTAACAATTGTCAAGACATTGTCGACTCATCTATCCACATGAAACATTAGTGATCTGCATGAAATCGTCACTAACTAATCAGAATGCGAATGCCATAACGACCCGTCTTGGATACAAATGTTGAAATACAAACTTAACGTAACGAAAATAGTGATTATGAAATTGATTGAATGATGTACAACACAATTTTATGAGGTGAATTGCAAGAGTAGAAAAATGTTTGAAGGTTGGTTCCTCACTATAATCATTTCTTTTGTAATTGCTTGTTGAAAATTAAAGGTGAGAATAAACCAATCCAACTTACAGAGGCCTATGGTTCAACCTACACAGTCTCAGTCTCAGGTCAGACTTGTTTTAACTTTTAAATAGGAAAAACCTAAGTTTTTTTCGTAAACCTATTTAGTTAAAAAAGTTAGGTCTCGGCCTATTAAAAAAGTCTTTTAAGCCTATCATATTAGTCTTTTAAGCCTATTTAGTTATATGAATAAATACGAAATATTATTATTATTATTATTATTATTATTATTATTATTATTATTATTATTATTATTATTATTATTATTATTATTATTATTATTATTATTATTATTATTATTATTATTATTATTATTATTATTATGATAAATTTTATTTTGAATTAAAATACAAAAGTAAACTTAGTTATCTTGAAGAATTTATGAAAATAAGCTGAAAAATACTTTATGAACAATGTCATAAGTTGTTTTCATAAAACAAAATAATCTCACAAAGCTTATGTGGCATACCCTAATTTTGTCCTACCTAAATTACATTACATTTTTTCTTTTTATCTGCATTAAAATGACCATTTCATTTGGTGATGCCTCGTTTCATCAATCAAAATAGTTCATTTGCATATCCATTAAGTTCAATGAAGTTAATGGGTTGTAAGCTTTGATCAATACCTTCATCCCTTTTCGCACCATCTTAATAAAATTCATTTGTATCAAGAGAAAGTCAAAGTCAATTGTTGATATTGTACCCATGACTTTCTTTAGATATCATGTGCATCCTTTTGGTCTTTAACTTGATAAATTGTCACACAATGTCACACAAAAATTACCTAAGGTCACTAAGCAGAAAACTATCATCACCATCACTCAAAGTTCACTGGAAAAAAAATAGTTAGAGTTTCACTTAGGTTTAACTTAAACCTCGACCTAGGCAAAGTTGTTCAATCACACACAGAGAATTTACAAAGAAAGAGATGGAGAAGGGAATTCAAGGCAAGACCAGAAAGGAAAAATGATGAGTACCTTAGAGGTTGGTTCACTGGAACCCTCTCCAGAGTTCTGAACTCCGGCGAGGTCTTTTTTTATAGTGTTTTGCTTTTATTTTTCTTCTTAACCTTAGATGTATGCTTTTAAATGCTTTTCCCTGTTTATTATTTTTGTTTGCGCTTCAATTCATGCTTGAATGTGTAGAGTTAAAACTCGCTTTTGTGAAGGTCGGTTTATAGGTTTGAGCTATGTTTTGTTCATTTTGGTTAGTTATTCGTGATTGGGAGAGTTTTTTAGAGTAAGTGTGTGTTTATTTGTTGTTGATTTTAGGTGGTTTGCGTGAACCCGGGTTTGCAAGGTGATGAAGACCAACTGGTGTTCACCCAACTCATGCTCAAAGGTAACTTTTGATTTTTGATGTTCATAGTGGTTTGGTGTTTCTGTGTTTCAAAGGAAGAGAACTTAAGCTGTGAGAGAGTGTGTAGGGGTCTGATATGAAGTGAAGAGAGGTTGAGGCCCCTTTAGGGGTCTCCCTCATCTGAGCCTCACCGGTCACCTTCCATTTGGTGACACATGTCCTTAGTTAAGATTCCTAGAATCATGTTATCTGGTTTAGTCAACCTTGTTTGGGTGCATGGGCGCCCACATTTTTTTTTGGGCATGTGTTATCTAGTTTGTTGGATCCATTTGGTTTTTGATCAAACAGTCAGGGTTGAGTCAACTATTTGAGTCCTTTTACCTTTTAGTTGACTGAATCTTTGACATCTCTCTCTCTCTCTCTCTCTCTCTCTCTCTCTCTCTCTCTCTCTCTCTCTCTCTCTCTCTCTCTCTCTCTCTCTCTCTCTCTCTCTCTCTCTCTCTCTCATATCCATCTTTTATTGCACCCTATCATTTAATTATATTAGTAACTTATTTAGTTATTTATTTGTTATTATTATCTTTTATTCTTATGATAGCTAATTAATTATAGTTTTATTTTAATTAACTAATTAGGTTAGTTAGTTTTAACTAATTTAAATAAATAACGGGGTTAATTATATCATTAATTAATTAAAATAATTAAGTCTAGTAAACCTTAATAATCAATTTAAATACAATTTAATAAATTAATTTAATCCTTTGTTTAATTATCATGTCCTTCATACCCATCCACTCATGTTTTCTTTTCGTGCTCACTTAGGATTGTACCTACTATCATACTTATAATTATTATTGGCTTTTTTTAATAGATAATTAAATGAATGAATATATTAATGTTAAATATGACTTTCTAAAGTGTAAACACCTTTGGTCCATGTATAGTGGGCTTTTCAAAAATCTTGGTCCAACGCTAAGCAGATTTTTAAAACTTGACACACTTCAAACTAGTTTTACAATTCATTTTGAAGCTCCTTTTGTAATAAATAACCGATTGAAAAATATTTGGGTGGTGTAATATCCTAATTTTAACCCCTAAGATCCCACATATCATTTGCATCTCATTCCACAAACAAGATCGCAAGCTTTGGTTCTCTGGTCTTCCTCTGTGTATTTATTCTTGAGAGATCATCAGGCACCCTTGTTTTCTTGTTTGTTTAATATTTGTCTATGCTTACTGTCATACTCCAAATTTTTAATCCTAGATTTCATCACCATTCTAGGATCATCAAACATGTTTAATAACCCTAACCTTGTTTCAAGTTTTTTTTTTTTATTGTTGAGGTTCATCTAAATTAGGGTTTTGCTCCTTTGGAATCAAGAGGATTATTGCTTGATCAGTCAGTGTTTTGGATTAATAATCATTAAATCAAGTTTCCATACACTCAAGAGGCTTATGTTTAACAATAATCAAGTGCAAATTGATCTCATTGCAAGATCATTTAAGCCTAATTTCATCTGGCCCCAAACTAGGGTTTTATCAGGAAAAAGTCAATGGTGTCTTTGACTTTTGATCCAAGCATGATCCCAAGCCTTGGGACATGATTCAACATGTTCATATACATCCTTGGACCCTATATATGATGTTTGAGAGGTCCAAAGATGCAAATTCAATGAAGATCACACAGTTGAATTCATCTGATACAAATTTCATCTAACAAAGTCAACCCTTTGACTTTTGTGGTTTTTGCTCCAACTTGAAGCACTTAGCTAAAATTCATCAAGGCATGTTTAATAAATGATTTTGATCATGTAAAATCATAATTTAAGAAGTTTCTTGCAAAAGAAGTAAACTTGGATAACTTGAATTTTTTCTAAGTGTGGAAAAACCCTAATTTTGGTACCAACTTTGAGAGATCATAACTTTTAATCCACACATCCATTTTTTAAGTTCCAAAGATCAATTTGTAGATCTGATCATGTAATACGAAAGTGTCCTACTTACCCATGAGCAAAAGATGCTTAGATTTTAAGTTATAGAGCTTCAAGGTATAGAAAAATATTTGGACACTTAGAATATTTTCAAGGCAGTTTTGGTTCTTCAAGAGGCAGCTAACTTCAAGGCCAGTTTTCATCATGATCCCTTTGGATTCAAGAATTTAATTAAACATGAAAGTTGTAGGGCATGTTTAGGGATTTCTAAAAAAGTACAATAACTCATCCATACCATTTTCGAGCTAGGAGTTTCGAAGGAGGAAAGTTAGCCCTCCAAACTTGAAGTTTTGGTCATTATCATGCCAAGAACAAGTTGCAAGATCAAGAAAATATGCAAAATCCTTTCATTGACAACCTTTATACTTGTAAATACATCTATAATCAGAAGGGCTTACTAATTTTTGAGTCATTATGCAATGGTTTGAGCATTAATTCAAGTTGCATTCCATTTATGGAAGTTTTGGACATAAAGGTCACAATGCCATTCTTGAAAAGCAACTTTAACCACAACTGTCTTTTCTTGAGATCATAACTTGTTCCATCTGCAGAAGTAAGATCTAAAAGTGTCCAACCACTCAAGATCTCCTTGTATCTTACATTGGAACCATGAAAACCATCAAACGATAAAGTTGAACTCCAACTAAGCCACAAAACCATCAAGTTATATTTCTGCACAAACTGATCCTCATTCTTGCCCTATAAACAGAGGCTTAAGTCATGCTTCAAGGATAAGAGGAGAAACTAGAAAACACACCTAAAAGCATACCAAAACCCTCCCGTATCAGAATTGGTATTCAAGTCACCATTTGAAACCAAGAATCTTCTTTTTTGCAAAACCTCACCCAAAACCTTTTATAGTCATAAACCTCTAATCTAATCATTCAAAAAAACCAAAAAAAAAACACCTCAAAAGGGTGTCCAAACCACCACATTGATCTAAAACCTCAGAAATTAAAAAAGTCAACCCTCAATCCAAAAATCATTGACTTTCTACATTTCTCAAGCCAAAACCCTATTATGAACTATTCTAAACACTTTGATCCTTCAAAATAAATCCTCAAACATGTCTTGAGCTATCCACAACCTCAAATCCTGACTGTAACTTCATTTGGATAGGGTTCAAAACTCCATTTTTCTCATTTTTCAAGAAGAGAAACATAACATATTCCAGTTGATTCCATTGGTTTCTAAGCATTCCAAATCTCCTTAAGAGGTCCACTTGAGGTGTCCAAAGCATCAAAACATTTCTGTATCAACTATTGTAGAAGTACCAAACTTTCTCCAAGAGGTAAGTTCACTTTGAACTTGACTTTTCAAATTATACTATGATTTACTGTGCATTACCCATAAACATGTTTGGTATGTTGTATATGATGTGTTAGAACCATAAACATGTTTGGTATGTTGTATTGCAAATATGAGCTAGTCTTGATGTTGCTATCGTGTTTTACTTTAGAGGATTTTTTTAGACAAAATCAATGGTACCACTGAATTCCTTGTGGAAATTTAGGCAAGATTTATTCTTATATCATCCATTTTCATGGAGTATTGAGGAAGATACAGGTGGTTTTGCAAATTTGAAATTTGAAAAAGTTGAGGTTTAGCCATGGTGCTTTTGTTTAGGTTTAAGCCATCTTCAGGCTTATGTTTTAATTTGTGGGGGGTGACACAATAGATGTATCACCACCCCAGTGGTTTACCATGCGCACCTATGTATCTTGTAGCCTGAAGAATTGGGGTTTGAATCCCCCCCGCCCTAGTTATTTTGTTTTTTCTTAATTTTCAAATGAGTTTCATATATTATTATATGCTTCCATCAATTATCACAAAGTGCACATTGCGTGGTTTGGCTAGTGTTTTAGGTTATAACATTAGCAGCATGGGTTCAACACCATAGGGACCATTTCCCTTATTTTTGCCACTTCAATCATTTATTTTCTTCACAACTTCAACTTGTTATAACTTCTTCATCTTAAATGATTTTTTGCCCATTATTTTTGTAAAATGTTCATGCTTATGTCTATTTTTCATTTATATTGATAAATTTCCAAAAGGATTATTTTGTTTTCTACTTATTCATGTTCAAAGTAGGTGATACTTTTAAAGTTTCTTAGGATTCCTTTTGATCTCTTGATTGATCCTTTGATTCTCCTTGCACATTTTTGAATTGTATTAACCCTATACGTCTTGCATGAACCTTACTTGATGTTATGAATTTTTATATCCTTGTCGTTACTTGGTTGTTATTATTTTCTTCAAGTTTATGTTCATATGTGAATACATGTTTGAAACTCCTTAGAACTTTGGTTGTTACCTTGCCCTTAATGATTGTTACCTAGCCTTTTACATATGTTTCTCTCCCATGATTAAGTGATTTGAATATATAAGTGCTTTATGTTGACCATGTCATGCCTTGAGTATTCTTAAATAGTTGCTTGTTTTATACATGTTTGAATGAATCAATCTTTGTGATGTTCTCTTATCTTGCTCAAAGATCATGTTGAACCTTAACTTACTTCTTGGTTGTTAGCTACTTGTGATGAACATATCTTTCTTGTTAAGCTTGCTTGGTTGTTACTTTTTCCATGACTTAATTTGTATCCATGATAAGTGTTGTGACAATTTATACATGTTTACTTTGATGCCATGATAAGTAATGTCTTGATTTGTACATGTTTATTTTGAATCATAATACATGTTTGAACCTTAAATTTGTTATCCATGATTATTTAGATGTTGTAACACCCATTGTTTAGATACCTGTTGTCACACCCTATTTTTCACCCTAACCCTGACCTTGTATATCATAGCATTGTCATCATCTATGCATCCCATTAGGTCATATTCAACCATGCGTTTCATCGGGCTTCTAAGGCATGTGATCAAGAGATTTCTTAAATCGAGGTTCCTATTTGATTTGAGGTACTTTCATTCAGGTCTGAAGTAAAGGTTAATTTCTCATCATCATGAGTATCTTTTATCAAAGTGCATTCAGCTACGGGGTTTCCTCCTACCAAGATTCAAGTATCAAGTTTATCGGCATCATGATTTCTTAAGAGGTTTCACTATTGTTCTAGTGGAGACTGGGGAACTAGGGTTTTGTTTGTTGCCAACATCTCAAGTTGTTTTCTTCATCAATATGTACCCGAAGCATGAAGATTAGGGTTTCTTATTCCTATGTTGTTTGAGAAGATGTATCGTTGATTTCAGGTTCATTTAAGGCTATTCAGTCAAGAACGTGTGCAGCAATAGTTGAGGTTCAATGATTTTGACCTAATTTGTTAGTCATACAAAGGTTTGTCTCAAAATCAAAGCCAATGTCAAGGGTGTGTATTAATGGCGGAGTTTGACCTGATCTTGATCAAAAAAATTGGAATTAATTCATCTGTGTCATGGGTTATTTTGAATGCAAGAATGTGTTAAATACAAATACTTAATGGTTGAAGGTCATCAAAGACCCGTTCATTTTCAATTAGGGTTTCGGGCAATGTACTAAGGTTCACATTCAAAGTTGTGATTCTGATTTTCAAGGTATGTTTAAGAAGGTTCAATGTGAATGTTTGTGGGTCATCAAGAGGAAAGGTTCATCATGATTCAAATCCACGAGTACTAGGACTGATTCATAATTCTATTTCCTATGAGGACTCAAGAAGTTTGAATTTGGTTTTAATAAAAAAAACTTCAAATTGTCATAGTCAAGAATCAAGAATTGTATTACAAGTTCAAGCGAGAAAATATTGGTTGCAATTTGGATTTAGTTCGCTCATGTAATGGATTTATTCTTTACAAGTTTGGATTTATTCTTTACATATTTTGGTGAAAATATATTTTTACTATTGAAAATATTATAGTAAATATGGATTTAGTTCGCTCATGAAAATATGGAACAACAAAACATGTAAAGAATAAAGCTGCAACAAACTCCCTGCTATTAAAATGGCCCAAATGGTATCCACTACATAACAAGAACCTGCTGTACCCGAAATCCTGCTCCAATCAACATACTCTGCAATGGAAAATGACCAAACACAAAGCAATTCCAACATAAGTATACACAATAATGACCAAAACAGTACCCTCACCATCCTTCCAAAACACCATTATTACAATCTTAAAACTGCAAAACCACCTCACTCCCTAACTTCCGAGCGAAAGGGAATTGCAAACGAGATCGTAGAAACGAAAGGAGAACAAACAAACAGAAAAAACAACAAACCACCACGTGAAACCATCCGCCACTAAGATCTGAGAGACAGAGAGGTTGAAAGAGAAGGCCGTCGCAAAGGAAGATAGGAGAACGAGACGAAAAGGCAACGAATAGGCAATAACGTGAGTGAGAAAGGGAAACGATTTTGTCTTTGCTCAAGCGAGTTTATTCACCTTACACTTTTCTGTTTGAATGAATGCGGTTTTGGTTTTCTTTTGTTGTTTTAAAGTTTCAAATACTTAACTTTTTTTACATTAAGTTTAAAGTATAAGGATTAGTATATTAATTTTAAGATTAGTTTAAGATTAATATTAGAGTTAATATTGGGATTGGTTTAATTTTACTTAGAATTAATTTAAGATTTTAGTTAGTAATTTCAATCTTAGAATTAATTTAGGATTTTTAGTTAGTGATTTTATTTAGAATTAATTTTTTGAATACTTTTAAGAATTAGTTATTATTTAGGTTAGAGTTAATTATTAGGATTTTAGTTTTTATTTTTTGATTTTTTAGATTTAAAATTAGTTATTATTTAGGTTTAGAAATAAATTATTAGGATTTTAGTTTTTATTTTCAGATTTTTAGATTTAAATTTAGTTATTATTTAGATTTAGAAATTATTATTAGAAATATTTTAGGATTGTAGAATATTTTTAGGATATTAGTTTTTATTTAGGTTTAGAAATAAATTATTAAGATTTTAGTTTTTATTTTCAGATTATTAGATTTAAATTTAGTTATTATTTAGATTTAGAAATTTTTATTAGAAATATTTTAGGATTGTAGAATATTTTTAGGATATTAGTTAGTATTTAGATTTAGAAATAATTATTAGAAATATTTTAGGATTTTAGAATATTTTTAGGTTTTTTAGTTATTATTTTAGATTTAGAATATTTTTAATTAGTAATTTTTAACTTAGAATTTATATTTTAATTAGTAATTTTTAACTTAGGATTTATTTTTTAATTTAGGATTTATATTTTATTTAGTTATTTTAGGATTAAAAATGTTTTAGAATTTTAAACTTTAACTTTAGAATTTTTAATTAGAACTCTTAATTATTAATAATTGAAATATAAAAAAAAATGGAGAAAAAGTTTATTATTTATATTAAACATATTTATTTAATATAAATTAATTAAATGTTAATTAGTTTTATTAAATATCCATGTTTAGTTTAATTAATAACTTGAATGTACAACTTTGTGAAATCGACTAACTATACTTTGTCTCACGTTTATTGTGTGCTTGTGTTAATAATGCCATTATGACTTTAATTTCTCAAACCATTTTTAAAATAAATTCTCGATTCTTATCGAGCCGTTTTTTCACCTTGTAAGTCGATTTCCTTGTGCATCGCCATCAACCTTGTTCGTATCACTTCGAAACCCATTTTAAAATAAGTAATATAACACTTGGTCCAACGCCGAGTGACATTTTTCTCCATAAATTCAAAAATATAATAAAATTCAATTAGGATTGCTCGCCACGAGTCTTAAGTGGGGAAGAAGGAGTGAGAATGGACCCCCTCCTACACTCATTCTGAGTATTTTAAACACAAGGCGCTCGACTTGGTTCTTCGAAATATTCCCCTCTACCCATAATCTTTAGTGCGATCCTAATCGAGAAAAATTTTCTTGCGAAACCCTAAAAACAACACCAACTCACCAAACTTCTTTTTCGCCTTAGGGCATCATCCTAAAATCCTTTTTCAAGGTATAAAATCAACCAACACACAATCATTTTTCAAGCCTCCGAACTATGGAACTCTGATTCTTCACTTCTTTTAAGTGAGGATACATAGGCACAAGGCTTTTAGAATACACCACCCATTCGAGCTAGACAACTTAGAAGGTTCTCATCGAGTACGATGGATGTGAGGGAGTGATAATACCTTCCCCTCGCATAACCGACTTCCAACCCGAAACTTGGTTGCGATGACCATGTTCTTTCCCTAAAAGTTTTATCGCTATTTCCCTTTCCCTCTTTAGATAAATAAAATTTGGTGGCGACTCTGTGTCATTTTTCGCATAGCGACACCTGTATATTTGGCTATCACCATGATTTGAAACTCCTTTGAGATATATGTTTGGTTGTTACCTTGTTCTTTTTGACTTTGTCAAGTCTACACCTTAGATGTTGTCACACTCACTCTCAAGCTTTGGTTGTTACCTTTACTTTCTTTGGCTTATATCCATGATTTAAACATTGTTATGATTTATGCATGTTGATTTTGAGCTTTGATCTTTACCATGATAAGTAATGTTTTGACTTATTCATGATTTGTTTGTACTTCAAATTATCATCCATGATGTTTGGTCTTATAAGAACCTTATTTCATGATTATTTAGATGTTGTAACATCTATGTTTACCTTTGGTTGTAACCATTTGATTTTAAAACTTCTTTGGATGAATGCTCGGGTGTAACCTTGTCATCTGTTAACTTTATAAATCTCTGCTTGATGTTGTCACATACTTGCACTCATCGTTTTGGTTGTTACCATAATCACATGTTTTCATCATGCTTGAATGAATATATGCTTGAATATCGTCCTTGTTTTGATACCTCTTAACTTTGTTAAGTTTTTCCCCAAGGGATGTAGTTTGTTAGCTCTCATCCTAAAAGGTTGATTTTTGTTCCTTAATCCAAAGAAAAGTCTCTCTTTTGACTAGATGTCATAGATAACTCATTTTTGTAAACCTTCTCTTGACCTTGTTAGAGTCATTAGGTCCTTCAATTTAACCTTTAAGTTAGCACCTATATCCCTTTGACTTTGTTAAGTCAAGATCTTACCGCACCTTGTTAAGAATCCTATAACTTAGAGTTTAGGTCTAGAGTTTGTTAACTCTTTGTGTGTACCATTGTTATGTTTACTCACTTTCCCCTTTGACTTTTGTTAAAGTCAATCCCAGTAAATTTTCAACTTAGACTTTGAGAGTTTATTAACTCTATATAAGTATCATTGTTGTGAATACTTTTCCCCTTGGAACCTTGACCATAGTCAAGAGTTCTTTCACCCTAGTTAGAAGAACTACGATTGCTCTGGTTCTATCCTTGTAAGGCTACGTAGGCACGAGATACGATGTCTTGGCGAGAATACTTAGTGTATATATCCATAGGTCTTTACCTTTAGCATATTTACCTTAACAAATTACCATTAGCAAACACACATTAGTGTCGCTACTGCGAAAATCGGCGCCGGCTGACAGAAGAGTCGCCACCGTGCGTTATTTATCCCAACGGGAGGGAAAGGAAACGCTCAGAGTAAACCTCGCACAACACGGGAAAGGTATGGTCGTCGCAACCAAAACCTGGATTCGGGAGTCGGTTATGCAAGGGGAAGGTATTAGCACCCCTCACGTCCGTCGTACTCGACGGGATCCACGCTTGTTTGGGGTTGTCTACTGGATGCAAAACAATCTATCTACGGCTGCTAAATCTAAACAGAAGGGAATTGACTCGATAGAGCGTCGCACTCTATGCCTACGTATTCTCAAGAGAGAAAGTCAGAGTCAACGTAGTTCGGGACTACAGGGAAAATTGGCTCGCCAAGACTTCGCGTCTTGTGCCTACGTACTTCCACACTGTATGGAAGATCAGAGCTTTACGTAGTTCAGGCTAATTACGGCTAAACAAGGTATTCTCACACAGCAGTGAGAAATCAACTAGTTTCAAAAGGTACGGGAACCTATGGGCAAAACTATGGCTTGGTCTCAAATGCACTCGGGCGAGAGAGAGAAAAAGGGTAACAATTAGTCGTCAGCGGGAAAGTCTCGATCGCACAGCAGCGAGAGAACAAAAGTCAGTCGTTAGTGTGCTCGCTAGGATATCGCATCCTATGCCTACATATTCTCGTCCGGTACGAGAAATCAGAGTAGCTGTAGTTCGGCTACTTCGGGACCACAACTCAAATCTCGTTTTATTAACACTCTGAAAAATGATTACAATGAGTGAATACTGAAAATAAATCTCCTAGGAAATACTATCCTATCTATCATGAAAAATCGAATGGAAAATAGCCCCCTAACAAGTGGACTTCTAAAATTACCTCTAAAACAAATAAATCCTAAAAAATATTACATCTAATATTTTTTGCTATTTTCCAACTATTTTCTTTTTTTTTTCTTTCAAAATATTTTTTCATATATTTTCCATGTATTTTTCATATTTTTTCCATGTATTTTTCACATTCTTTTTCTTTTATCTCTTTTTCAATATATTTTTCTCTATATTTTCCACATTCTTTCCATATATATTTTTTTCACTATTTTTTCTATATTCTTTTTTCAATATTTTTCACAATATTTTCTCTCCTTTTCCTTTTTATATGTTTTTTCTACACTTTCTTTTTCTTATTTTTCTTTCACAATATTATTTTTTGATATATTTTCTTTTTACAATTTTTTCCAATATATTTTCTTTTGTTTCTTTTTTCATAAAAACTATATATGCAAAATATAAAAGAAAAGTAAGATAAGGGGAGGGGGTGTTAGTTACAGTTATGGGGTGTTAGTCTGCAGAAAAATAAAACAAAGGCCCAGCCCAGACTTTAACAAACAAAAAAAAGGGGAGGGGAATCAGGAAACAGATGGTATGGACTAGCAAGACATCTGGGCCCAGCCCATTCATCAAGGACACACGGAGGGGGGGCGTGCCAAAACGGAGGGGGTACGTGAATCCAAAAATGTAGTTGGGCCTGAGGCCCAATCTCTCCAGCCTGCCTCCTTCCTCACTCGTTCCCCTTCTTCATTCTGAAAACCCTAGAATCTTCCTCCTTTCTCCCTCATAGCGCCGTCGTCCAACATCCTTCAATGCAACCTCATCATCGCCGGTAAACACACAAAACTTCCCTCAACAACCACCGCCCACTTCAACTCAACCTTCTCTCCCTATTCAACCTTCACGAAGGAGGCTCATCCACACCGCTTGAGGCGAACTGAACGAAGGTTCGGTGGATCCAAAATTGCTTCGAGCTTCGATGAAGATCCACGGAGAGGATGAGGATTGAAGTATCTTCGCGAAGCAGAAGAAGATTTGATGAACCTTGGATGATCTGGAGATGATCTTGCATGGATGAAGTTTGGATTTGCAATGAAGATTGCTTGATGAATTGAATTCCTGGAGAACTCGGAGTGAACACTCGAAGGTGTTCTTGAGCGTTCTTCGCTGATGAGTATTCTTCCTGGAGATCTGTTCTTAGGGATGAACGTGATGATGATGATGAAGAAGTTTCTGGGAAGTGGTTGGATGAAGATCTATGCTGATGATGATCGGAGAACGAGGATTGAGGTTGAAGGTTTTCTGCTGAAGTTTGTTCTGGAGATGATGATCTGAAGTTTGTTGATGATGATGAAGTTTGACCGGAAGGGATGATCGGAGATTGGATGAGAAAGATGAGTGTTGAACGGAATTCTGGAGCCTTTTGTGTTTTCCGGCGAGGTTGGATGGTGATGAGAGGAGGACGATGAAGTTCGATCGGAGGAGAGGAAGTTATGGAGGTGGGAGATGAAGTTGATCAGAATCTGGAATTTTCTGGGTTTGTTGGAGGTTTCCGGCGAGATGCACGGTGGTCTCCGGCCATGCATGCCGGCCGGTGACGGTTTCAGGCGAGGGCCAGTGGTGTGACGCGTGTCAGTGATAGTGGGGGAGGACGGTGCATGGGCGCCACGTGTGCATGGCGTGGCAGTGAGAGAGGCGAAGCTGAGAGTGCTGCGTGGCGTGTGAAAGTGTAACGTGGGTCCTCTCTTCCTGTTACACGTGGCTGCTCTGATTTATATGGCTGAGATTTCTGGACTGCTCTGGAATTTTCTGGAATGTTCTGAACAATTCTGGACAAAAGTGGACTGATTCAGGCTGAACTGGGCCTGCGAATGGAATGGGGCCCAAACGAAAGTGCCATCAAAAAAACAAAAACTGAATTAACATGATTAATAAAAATGGATTAACACTAATTAACCAAAACCTAATTAATCTAATTAATTCTGAATTAAATCTAAAAAAGAAAAAGAACTCTATTAACTCCAATTAACTCTAATTAAAAAATTCTAATAAACCCCCTAATTAAACTTCTATTAAATCTCCTAATCTAAAAATTCTAAACTTTTATTAAACTCTATTAAATTTCTATCAAACCTATATTATTTATTTAAAAGAGAATCTATGATTAATAAAAGAAAAACTATATTATTCTATTATCAAAAAAACTATATTCCTCTATTTTATTCTAAAAACAATTAAAAATCTATCTAAAAGGAATTAAAACTATTAAAAATATCTAGAAAGATTAAAAATCTATTTAATACCTAATATATTCTAAAAATGAATTAAAAAATATTAAAAATATTAAAAACCTATTAATATTCTAAAAAATGCTAAAAAATGATTTAAATCTATTAAAAAAATCTAAAAATGGTCAGTAAAATCCAGAAAAAATCACAATAACACCGAACGACACATAACACCGCGAGAGCGCATCAAAATAGCCGGTAAAAATCAAAAGACACCGAAATATCCCAAAAATACGATTCTATCTATCTGAGCTGATTAAAAACACCTGAGACGCGAGACGAGAGCTGTGATCCCGATAAAATCAAAACAAATGAAAGATGCACTGTATGCGATATGCAGATGCGAATGCGGTTATGCGTCGAAACATAGGACCAAATACGGGACCCGGTTGGTCAAATTTTAGGGTGCAACAATTAGCAATAACAAAAATACCTAACAAGAGGCTTCTGTAGAGTACTACAGATACTTAGGGTGCTAATATCTTCCCTAGGTATAACCAACCCCCGGTCTCTTGCCTTTGTTGTTATTTAGCACACTTAGGGTTTTCTTAGATCTTTACCGTTTCCTTTGGATAAATCAAAGCTTGATGTAGAACTTCAATGATTTACGATTCAAGTTAATTAATAGCTTGATATCTGATGCTCACCGCAACATTTATGTTTACTAACCATTATTCAAAATTCCAAAAAAAACTGTTTGTTTTTCCTTTACTAACTTTTTCAGGAAGAATCTGGGTCAAGGATATCAAATACTAATCCCTCATCTAGAATGAATTTCATCTGAACAAAGTCAAAGTTGATCTGCAAACAATTCAAAATCATCTGATTAAGAGTTTCTAAGATTTAATTGATAATTATTCAAGAGACTCCAAGGTTCATGTGTTTATTTCCATGCCTTCTATGACAAGCAAAAAGAATCGAGCTAGAGCCAAAACAACACATCAAAAATCAATTTTTCACAATTTTTGTTTGTGGTTATTGATTACCAGTATTAGGGTAATCGATTACCCTGTGCGTTTTTTGTGAAAATTTGCCAAAATTCAAAATATGCAGGATTTTTGGCACCAAATTCAAATGTTTCATCATGAGAACATTCTACATCACTTTATTTTAATTACCCTACCTTATCATAATTAATTCCCACCATACACCTTCACTAATCACCACTTGATCTTGATTTTTCCTCCAACTTTAAATTCCAAGCCTAATTTTGGTTCCAAAAAAAACTTCAATCCACCAAAATTTCCAAGCATAAATCCTATAAATAGAGGCCTCATTTCATTCATTTCACAAGCTTTTGATAGCCAAATTCACCTTGTCAAATTACTTCTTGACTCTCTCAATTTTCTCCAACTACCAAATTCAACAAAGCTCTTTCTTCCTTTGAAAATTTGTATGTTCATCAATAGAACTTACTAATCTTTGAGCTAAATCTTTATCCATCCACTTTTTCATCATCACTTTCTGTAGATCAAGGCTTTGGAGTGTGGTTTTTGGAGTTGATTTGAAATTTTTTTAGATTTGAAGTGGTAATCTCTTGATCCACCATTGTTGCTCTTGATTCATTCTTCACAATATGGTCTATTGTTGATTCTTATTGCTTGATCTTTGGATCTTGCGAATTGTGTCCCATTGGTGTTGTTTGCTGTTATTTTACTTGAATTTTCGTGCTCAATTTCATCCTTGATCATGAGGTGTTTGAAGAAATGATTGATCAAAATTTTTTCACATTTTAAAGTTGTTTTTCTGCAGTCTTAACAGGTGTAATTGATTACCTTCCTGGTGGTAATCGATTACACAATGTTGATTTTTCCATTTTGGCTTTGTTTTGGAACTATTTTGGTTCTTTCTTCTTCTTCTTCTTCTTCTTCCATTTCCCTTTGGTTTTTTCTTTGGAATACACTTTTAAAGGTCCTATTTCTCTTTAAATTCATTGGACTTAGGGTGTAGATGAAGTTGGATAAACATTCACTAATTCAAATCTATTTTTAAAGTTAATTGTTCAATTCATTTTAGGTGCTTTGAGTTAATGATATGTTTAGTGCTTTAATCCACCAAGATGAGTGGATGAACTTAAAGATGGAATGAACTTAAAGATCGGATATTCGAAAGCCAAGATGGAATATCAAATCTAATGAGAAAACGAATCAATATTTTGAACTCCAATTAACATAGTTAGAATCACTTAAGGTTGTACAATTTCCAATGGCTTGTAAAAATTAAACTCAAATTGACAAAAGCATAACTAGTTTGTGTGCGATCAACTTTTTGAACACTTGGTGTGCAAAACACTCCAAGTGAAATTCTATAAGTAATGGTAGTGCATAATTTTTCTAATTACAATCAAAATAACTATAATGAGTTTTCGAAACACTTTTCAGCACTACACTATACCCGAATTTTTATCGAACAATTGATTGTGAACAAACGTTAACAATTTTAGAAATAGAAAAATAGCAAAAGAGAGAACAACACCAAATTTGTTGAGGAAGTTCCCCCTTCGTTCTTGCTTGGCGTACATCTGCCCTCAATTTTAGAAATAGAACTGAGATCCATATTAACCTGTTGCAAAAGTTTATACAAGAGAAGCAATAGTAATCACACACTCAAGCCTAGTTATTGATGTTGATACTATGTCTTCTCTCCCCTTGATTCAAGTCAAATCAAGTTCCTAAAATGTGTTGAGTAAACCTCTGATCCCAACTACTTGTTTTAACAACCCAACGGTCTTCAAATTTTTAGCTCGACTAATTTCAATCACACACAATTCAAACCCAAATCTTTCTTCCATAATCCTTCAGTTAATTTCAAATGATTTATGCAAAAAAATCCCCCAAAACCTCAAGATTCTTAGAGGATAAAACCCTAATAGTTTTATTCAAGAAGAACCCACTGATCTCTCAATCCAAATCTGATACAATATCCTATGTTTGGAAGTTATCACCTCGATGATGTAGAATGATCAACAAAAATTGTTATGTGTAGTTGTTGAGAAAAATGCAAGAAAAATGATGAAGATGATGAGAGAAAATCAGTGTTAATATTTCACTTTTCTTATTCTTTTGTAAAAATGATCCAAACAAGAATATATATGAAACTAAGACCAAATAACAACCATAACAACAATTTGAAAATCAAACAGATCAGAAAAATAGAGTCATTCGAGCGAACGGTCGACCTAAGAAAAGAGGGGGTCGACCTGAGCACACCCGATTTCAGAATTGTGCAATTGAATTTGTGCGTCGACCGGAACAGGTCCATGCGTCGACGTAAAATTCCCCAAAATTGAAAAATTCAAATGCTAACAGTATGATTCGACCAAACGGTCGACACTAGCACACCTTAGAGCAAAAGCTCAAAATCCACATTACAAGAGTCGACCTAAGCAGGGCTTTGAGTCAACTCAAGCATTCGAAACTTTAAAAAATGACTTTTTGAGCATGTTTTAGTCTACCTAAACAATACTTATGCACACCTAAGTCTCTCAAAATGATCAAATACATACAAAACACATATGATGCTCTTCTATATGAATAGACTCGTGTTTTTGAAATATTTTCGTGCACTAGAGAACTATGAATGCGGATTAGACTCGATGATACCGTCCAAAATACAAAGTACTAACTAGACACATTTTGACATTATTAAAATAAGGATTGAGACACCATGCCCTCACATATAAGTCCTTCCTGAAAGATTAAAACGATTCCCCTGAGGGACTCAGTGTCCCCTCATCTAGGCTAAATGACATAATATCTAAGGCAATCAGAGCCTCAGTAGCTAAGTCATATGGACATGGTTTAGTAAAAATCTGAATTCCTAAGGGTCAACAAAAGCCACACAAAGAAAAACTCCAGTCCTTAGAATACTCCCATTAATCGAGAGTGAAAAACACTTTGTCCTTTGCTGAAGAACTCGTTTTTGAGGGACTGTGTAGTGTTATATTTGCAACTATCTCTGCCTAGGGCGGAAGCTTGGGGCTACCCTAGGAAAGGGGCGACGATGCAAGGTCGCCTGAAGAGAGTTACTACCTCGCTCCACATTTTCTCCTCCCCTAGAAAGAAGAAACATGGGATAAGATGTGTCTTGGATAACAGAAAAGTCAATATAGTTACTAACCTACGTATTCCTTGGAAATAGGAATTCAATAGTACATCCTTTGACTGGGCAGAAGGCGACCATTTCCAGGAACCCTGGAGGATCAGGAATCCATATAAATACCTCATCCTTAAAAACGAGGGATCAAGTGATATTCACTCAATAACATCCAATAATGCTCAGAGAGCACTTCGCTCCCTACAATCCTAACACCGGTCATTTAACCATCCGCTTGCAACCTAGCAGCACCGTCCTCCAACAGGTCATCTCACCTCACGTGATCTGGTCCCTTAAATAGTCTAAGAAACTACCATAAATGGTTATTTGCCTCTACGAGCAAGTCGTCATCCCATTCGTGTAATATACATACTAGGGCCTTTGAGTCTCAAGAATCTTACATGGGGAACATGCACATTCCCTGTACCTTTTTGGACAGTATAATGTTCATGATGGACAACATTTCTAGAAATGAAGATTTTATTGTTGTGTAAATCCAAAAATACAGTTCCTTTTACACCTTGCTTGTAACCCAAGAAAATACATTTTCTTCCCCTATGATCAACCTTTGTTCTATGTGCATGTAATGTTGAAGCTTATGTGAAAGAGCAAAAATAAATTCAAAACATGCAAACTAGGTTCCTCATTATATAGGTGACAATGAGGTGACTTATTTTCCAAAATAACACTTGGAACTTGATTCATAATGAAGACTACATGATTGACATCATATTTTTGATATCTACTATACCATTTTATTAGGGAGATTCAACACAACTTATTTGATGAAAAATACCTTTTGATGCATAAAAATTTGGCATGATGAATTCAAGTCCATAATCACATCAAATAGATTTAACTTTGGTGTGACGTTGGATTTCAACCATTTTAATCAAGTTAATTGTCTTTTGTCTAGTTTCAGCTTTAGTCTACATTAGAATGTTCCATGTATACCTACTTAAATCACCTACTGGTGTTAAAAAATAAGAATGACCATTATGCAATTTAATAGCTAAGGGACTATATACATCGAATGGAGTAATTCAAAAGGTTGAAAAGCTTTATTAAAATGGAAGTAACTGCTAATTTCTTGTGTTTGGCATAGTGACATACATCACAAATTGATTTTTGATCAACAACAACAAAGGGAAAATGGAATGTAAGGCTTGCATTATAGTGCTTGATAAGTGTCCTAATCTAAAATTCAACATGGCACTGTCAGGTATAGTACAAATAGAAGTATTATTTATTCTAGAGGGATCTCCATGTTTGTCTTTGAGAACTAGGTGATACAATCCTTCAAACTTTTCAGATAAACCAATCATCTACATTGAATGTTGATTGATCGGTGGTTTTTACACGTTATTTTACCATTTGATTTAGTTAATATATTGTTATGTCTTATCGCATTTTATTTGTTTGTATTACATTTTACACGTCGTTTTGGTGTTTTCACTGTCTCTAAGTTTAGGTAAACAATAAAGGAGAAGCAGAGCGAAAACCGGGAAAAATGGCGAGATTTTGAAAGAGTTTTGAGGTGGATCATCAGCCTGACACAGGTGCCCGTGTCCCATGACACGGCCCGTGTTGCAGGACCTGAAGAGGAAGAGCACGCCCAAGACTTGAAGAGGAAAACTAGCAAAACAGTCATGCAATACGGGGGCCCGTGTCCCATGACACGGCCCGTGTTGCAACCCCTGTAGATGAAAAGTGTTTTTTTTACGAGTCAGCAGCCTGACACGGCCACCCGTGTCCCATGACACGTCCCGTGTCAGGGCTACTGAAAGTTAAATGATTTTATTTTGTGTTTGATGCTGACTGTGCTATCTCGGAGGGCAGTTTGGACATCTCGCATTGTAATTTGAATTTTTGATATAATAGACGGATCGTGAATGGAAAAAGGGACTTTTTGGACAGAAAAGAATTTCACGAGAAAGATTGGAGCGATCAAGGTGTTGGGAAACTGAAGGTCCTCATGAGCGGAAGCGATTGAAGATCAAAGCAACCGATTATCTTGTAATGTTTAATCTTATTGTTGATTTTATTTGTATTATTATGAGTAGCTAAACCCCCCAATGCTAGGGGGTGTCCCTGAATTGACTCTGTAATAACCTTGTTTCCTTTGAATAATGGATTTCACTGCTTTCTAATCATCGTTGTTATTGTATAATTTTCTCATGGCTTTTCTTATTTTACAAATAAGGATTTGATTTACAGTTAACCTTAGGTTTGGAAAAACGATCGTTAACGCGTTTATACGATAATACTATAGTAGATATTGCCTAGGAATAGGGATACCCTATAGTAACCGTAATGTTTTACATAAAATATATTGCTTGGGATTGTTCCTATACCGCCAAGGAATTTGGGCATAGGAAGAATACCAAAGGGTTTTATGCTAAGGAATTAGAGTAAACTAATCTTTAAAACCGGTAACGATGGAATTGAGCAGTGATTTCTAATAACTAAGGATTAAGGCTATTACAAGGCTTTTCATACACCCTACCCTAGCATTCCTATCACAACTGTCTAAAACCTTTATTTTACCGCTTTTTCCTTTTGGCTTGATAACTCTAAAGAAACAAACCAAAACCATATGACTTTTTGTTCAATTGCATTATTATAGAGCTTGTGTTCTTACGCAGTCTGCGAGATCGATATTCGGGGAATTTCCCCTTATTAGTACATCGGTACAATTAGTACACTTGCTAATTTACCGGTTAAGTTTTTGGCGCCGTTGTCGGGGACTGCCAGAATATAAGTTGTATTCTAATTCAATTGAAATTTTGTTGCTTTGCGACCAAAATTTTATTTTCAGTTTTTATTTTTAATTTTTATTATTATTATTTTGTTACTACTAATCTGTGTTTAACATTTTCATGCAAGGAGATCCCTCAGCTAATTTTTCTTTGGATGCAGAAATTGAAAGGACTCTACGCGAAAGACGTAGGCAAGCTAGACTATTAGCTTCAGAAGAAGAAAGAGTTTCTGTTCATTCAGATTCAGGTTCGGATTCAGAAAGAGACACTGAAGCTATGGCGGATCTCCCACTAGCGGAGAGACTTTTGGGAGACTATGAAAGGGCAAATGCTCAACCAAACCGGATGACCATCGTGAATCAACCGGTGAATGTGGCACACTTTTAGCTACATCCTTCCACCATTCGCCAGTTGGAGAGCAAGCCTTTCTCTGGAAGAATCAACGAAGATGCAAACAAGCATCTACAGAGATTCCTAACGACCACCACATCTTTGAAGATAGAAGGCCATTCCGAAGAGGCCAAGAGACTTGTTATGTTTCCATTCACACTGACTGATGATGCGGAAGAATGGTTCTATTCACTTCCAGCTGGGAGTATCACCACATGGAGAGAGATGGAAAATTCATTCCTTAACGAGTATTTCCTTACTTCAGTGTTTATTTGAAAAAGATACGACATTGTCAATTTCAAACAAAAAGAAGGGGAATCTCTAGGAGATGCATATAAGAGGTTTAAGAGGTGTCTGATGGCGTGTCCTACTCATAACATGGATGCCACTGAGCAGATGCAGAACTTTGTGAATGGATTACGACTCAAGACAAAACAGCTTATAGACACTGTTGTCGGTGGCTCAACTAACTTCTCAACAGCCACTGGTATTAAGAGGATCATAGAAGCAATTTCCGCCAATGAGGATCTTGAGTTGTATGATCGCACTGTGAACCAACCAGAAGGTAAGATTGATTTGAAGCTAGCGGATCAAGTTATGAACATGGAAGAGAAAATCAAAGCCAAAGTGGAAAGAAGGCTTAAGGGAATGAATGTGGGTACTGAAACTGTAGCTCAGGTTCAACTTGTCCAAGCTGTGAGTTGTGAGATATGTTGTGGACCACACTTTACCATGCATTGTGTGGCAACTCAAGAGCAGGTGGAACAAATTAATATGTTGAGGCAGAAAAATCCATATTCCCAGACATATAATTCAGGTTGGAAAAATCAACAACAATATCAGCATCCACCATACCAACCTCAATATCAACAGGCTCCTCAAAAAGCAGAATAGGAGATAGCTATTGAAAGAATGACAGCTCAAAGTATGCAATTCCAAGAAGAGACCTGTATTGTTCAAAGGAATAACATTGCTTCCATTAAAAATCTCGAGGCGCAAATGGGGCAGATAGCCCAACACCTCTCAGCACACACACAAGGAACCCTCCCGAGTGCAATAGTACCGAATCCGAAAAATCAAGAGAGTATTAATGTTGTCACTATAAGAAATCAGAAAAAGATAGAAGAAGAGGAAACAAAGGAGGATGAATGCATAGAGGTGGAACTTGAGGTAAGAGAAAAAGTGAAACAACCAGAAGAGGTTGTACTATCTGAAAAACCAACTGGAGAGAAAAATAAAGAGGAGGTTAAATCGAAAATCAAACTACCGTTTCCTTAAAAAGTTACAAAGAAGGATGAGAAAGAGAAAGACTTTGGAAGGTCCAGTTCTATGTTCAACAAATTGGAAATCAACATGCCATTCTTTGAAGCACTCGAGCAAATGCCTTTGTACAAGAAATTTATGAAAGAGGTTATAGGTAAAACTAGATCAGTAGGTGAAGAACCGAAGACCACAACTAAGCAGTGTAAGGAAATATCACAAGGAAAGAGAATCTCCATCAAGAGGAAGGACCCTGGACCTGTTGCAATCCCTTGTACTATAAAAGATCGAACTTTTAATAATGTTTTAATTGATTCAGGTGCTAGTGTGAGTCTCATGCCGTTATCGATTTTCAAAAAGCTGGATATTAGAAAAGTGAGCGATATAGGAACAAGTTTGAAGTTTGCCGACCACACAACTAAGATGGCATATGGGCTAGCAGAGGATGTTCTGGTGACGATCGATAAATTCACCTTTCCAGTTGACTTTCAAATCATGGATATTCCAGAAGATGAAGAGACTTCGATCATACTTGGCTGGCCGTTCTTGCTTACTAGTCGATGCAATATTGATGTGGAAACATGTACGATCACTTTGAAATCTTTTGATGACAAAATCACTTTAAAGGCTGTGGAGGTGAAGAAGAAAGGTAAGGAGAAAGAGGTCAAACCTTCGGTTGGGAAGTTCAACACAATTAAGAAGGGAGAACGATCAAAACCACTTCAAGTTGCACATATCACAGAGCCTATCAAAAATTCTATGGTGAACAAATCAAGCAATAAAGTTTGGAAGTTAAAGTACCCCCATAACTATGGGGAGTCGACCGTCGAGCCATGCGACGTTAAACGAAGCGCTCAGTGGGAGGCAACCCACGAATTTTAAGAATTGATGTTGTTTCTTTTTATGGTCATTGTTTTTGCAGGAATAAACGGGAATTTGCAAGGAAAAACGTGGAAGCAGCAAAGAGTTGTTGCATTACCTGTCGACCCCTCTGTGAGGATCTCTGTGAGTACACCTCGTCTTCTCTTGTTCTTGAACATTGAGACAATGTTCAGTTCAAGTTTGGGGGAGGTTTTACCATTTTGAATTTTCAATTGAAGTACCTTTTTATTTAAGTTCGGTAAAAATCACGTCGAATTCGCCCCATAGGAAGACCATAACTTTTTTTCCTTGTGAAGGTTAAGTGTGTAAGGTAGTCAAGAAAGTATTTAGAGTTCAAGGGAAGAGGAGTTTGAGCTAGGAACTTGAGAAATTTTGGAAATTGAGGTATAACTTGAACACCCTAGGTTCTCCGGAGTAAGGAAACGAGTCAACGTGTAGATTTGTACCATAGTACTTGGATTTGAGAAGTATTCCCTGCTTAGTTCATTGTGATAGTCCGGCATGATTGAAAGAATTGCATATGTTGATTTTGAGAATGACTTGTGGCACCAAAATCTTTTTTTTTGAATAATGACGGTAAAGACAACCTGTCCTTCTAAGTTGGGTAACCCTCACCCGGTTATTTAGCCTAACGGCGGTTGAATCTTTATAGTCGTCCCAAAGTGGACTAATAAACGCCTGTGAGCGAGAAAAATAATAAAGGTGCCACAGAAAAAGTCTCGATAAAAATGGTAAATGCCTTAATCTGATTATCCAAATGAAAGGGGTAGAAAATCGAAGAAAAGACTTAAGCCTAAAGAATCGTTGGAGAGGTGGCCAAAAAAGGGATTTAGGTCCGTGGTTTTACTGCGGTGTGTGTTTAAGTAATGCCTTCATTGACGGATAAGTACCGAGAGAGCTGGTTTGAGCCGATCAGAACTAAGACTCACGTATGAGTATCGACACGCTTTATGTCCTGAGCCTTTCACTTGATCAGCTGTCTGACTTGAAATTTTTAATCCAAGCTTTTTGCTTGAGGACAAGCAATAGTTTAATTTGGGGGAGTTTGATCGGTGGTTTTTACACGTTATTTTACCGTTTGATTCAGTTAATATATTGTTATGTCTTATCGCATTTTATTTGTTTGTATTACATTTTACGCGTCGTTTTGGTGTTTTCACTGTCTCTAGGTTCAGGTAAATAATAAAGGAGAAGCAGAGCGAAAACCAGGGAAAATGGCGAGATTTCGAAAGAGTTTTGAGGTGGATCAGCAGCCTGACACGGGTGCCCGTGTCCCATGACACGGCCCGTGTTGTAGGACCTGAAGAGGAAGAGCACGCCCAAGACTTGAAGAGGAAAACTAGCAAAACAGTCGTGCAACACGGGAGCCCGTGTCCCATGACACGGCCCGTGTTGCAACCCCTGAAGATGAAAAGTTTTTTTTACGAGTCAGCAGCCTGACACGGCCACCCGTGTCCCATGACACGTCCCGTGTCAGGGCTACTGAAAGTTAAATGATTTTATTTTGTGTTTGATGCTGACTGTGCTATCTCGGAGGGCAGTTTGGACATCTCGCATTGTAATTTGAATTTTTGATATAATAGACGGATCGTGAATGAAAAAAGGGACTTTTTGGACAGAAAAGAATTTTCACGAGAAAGATTGGAGCGATCAAGGTGTTGGGAAACTGAAGGTCCTCATGAGCGGAAGCGATTGAAGATCGAAGCAACCGATTATCTTGTAATGTTTAATCTTATTGTTGATTTTATCTTTATTATTATGAGTAGTTAAACCCCCCAATGCTAGGGGGTGTCCCTGGATTGACTCTGTAATAACCTTGTTTCCTTTGAATAATGGATTTCACTGCTTTCTAATCATCGTTGTTATTGTATAATTTTCTTATGGCTTTTCTTATTTTACAAATAAGGATTTGATTTACGGTTAACCTTAGGTTTGGAAAAACGATCGTTAACGCGTTTATGCGATAATACTATAGTAGATATTGCCTATTGTTGCACCCCAAAATTTGCCCAACATTTCTTTACCTAGCTTGTGTTTCATTCCATTTATATTAGCATTATCATCTGCATTTTATTGACATGTATGCAGGAGATCAAGAGGTATGATTACCAATAAATAGCTACACAAGACTATGAAGCTAGCTAAGAGGGATATTCAAGTGTTCAAGGGTTGATATCCTTATCAGAGAAGTAAAAGATCCTCAGAGAGAGGGTTGAGGCCAAGTGTGTATATCTCCTAACTTGAAGGTTATGGAAAGGTCATTTGATGATGTTGAAGCAATGAAGTTGGACTTAAGGAATTGAGAGAGCTCTTGAGTAGTATTGAAGTTCATGTTGAAGCCTAGACAGGTCATTATGCAAAGGATATGAAGATATACCCAAGATTGGTACAACTAGGGTTTCATCTGGTCAACCCTAGGATAACTGATGATTTGAAGAAGGTTGAGACCTAATTCAAGAGCCATGTGATCATGGATTGATGTATTGAGATGCCTAATGGATGATTCAGAGGTCAATTTATCATGGATCAAGAGTGTGAGAAGTTGCTAGGCTAGGGTTGCTATGCTTGACAGGGTAAAATCCCCTGGTTTGGTGCCTAACTTCAAGACAACTTAACTCAAGATGTGGTTTTCATCTTACCTTGACCCTAACATGATTGTTGTAGGGCATGATCTTAACTTTAATTTGAGTACTAGAAGTCCTTGATAGGGTTTATAGAACTCAAGTTATGAGCCAGACAAGTTACAGGTCATCTGAGGCATGTGAATTTGGAGCTTGAAAGTTAACCAACTTGCATGACATTTTTTCCCTAGAAGGATGATTCATATGAACTTTTGGTCAACATGAATGTTGTTACTTATCTTCTTAGCTTTCTAGAAAGTACTAGAAGTCCATGATTGAATTTGTAGAACTCTAGTTATGAGCTTTGTAAGATGAGGGTATTTTGGGTATTTGGAATTACAGGTCATATTTGGTTATGGGTCTGTTTCACCAGCTTAGGCACCTCAAATGAAGATTTGTTCAACTTGAAAGTTGTTCAAAATGGTGTTTTTAGCCCAACCATGACCCAAGCATCCATTGATCTGGATTGAATAGGGAAGAGTATGAAGAAATTTGGGAAAAAGATCATCAAAAGGTATTAATGAAGGAAAAATTCAAAATAAATCACAATGGTTCAAAACTTCACAAGTTTATGCATTTTCTGATTGGAAATGATATTTTAAAGAGATTGGCAATTTCAAATTTTTTATTTAAGGCTTAATTCATGGACTTTAGGTGGATTACTTAGAATAGAAGTAACATAATCAATCTTGACCATAAGATCAATTCAAGCTTGCAATCTAAGTCATTCATCTTCACCATGGGTTGTGCAAGCTATTGAAGCAAAGTTTGAGCTGAAGCTGAGCCAGAATACACGAGTTCCATTGTTGAACTTTGGAGGAAAATGAAATTTTGGATTCATCAATTTGGGCCATGTTAGGATCCAAATGACTTCTATTTAAGTTCATAATCATGTTCAGATGGTTTTTTGGAAGGAATTGGTGCAGAATTCAGTTGTGGCAGTTAGAGATTAAAGCTTCCAACTCAAAATTGTGTTCTGCAATTCAGAGGTTCTCAAGAAGAATTAAGTTTTCCAATAGCACCATGGATCATCAAGGAAGGAATCTGCATAGTTTGGCACAAAGAATCACCCTGCAACTGCTCCAATTTCAAGCTTTTTTCCAGGTTTTTATCTTTCACCATTGCTCTTGATTTAGGCATGTTTAGACTGAAATTGGCATGTGGTTAGGTTGTAGTGATGACATAGATCGTTTTAGGATCATAATTGAGAAGTTTCGTGATGATTCATGAGGAGATGCAAATTCTGTTGAGACTTATATCTAGAGGATTCTTGAGGATTAAGGTGAATTGATTAGTGATTCTTGATCTCTGAGGAGTGAAGAGCATTTCTGTGTAATCAATTTTGAGTTTCGTGATGATTATGGAATTGAGGAATTTTCTGTTCCTCTTCGTGTTTAAAGATTCGTGAGGAATTATGAGAAATGAGGTAGATCATGATGATCAGGGAGAGATAACGAGAAGAATCATGTAATTTTCTTGGAGTTTCGTGAGGTTTGAGTACAAAGCTTGATGGCTCTCGCCGGAGAAGACGGTGGCGCTCTTCTCCGGCCACCGTGGCTGAGTTCCCTCTTTGTTGCAGTTTCAAACGAGGACGATGAAGGAGGAGCGTTGGATCTGATGGACTTTGTTGACTGAGTCTTGGCATCTGATGGACAAGATTGAATTGGATTAGGGTTTGGTGACTTGGCAACGCAAGGAGCGCAGGATGAGAATACCTTTTTGTTGGATGGCTAGGATTAGGCTGTACCATGGGCTTTAGTCAAACTTACCACACATTGCCTTGAATCAAAACGCGTCGTTTCATTTAATGAGCTGGCAAGCGCATGACCCTTTGATCAGTGGACTAGTAATCAGATCTAGTGGTCCTGATATTTTCTTGGCTTTTTGATTTTCTTTAATTGTTTTTTATTTTCTTTAATTGTTTTTTATCTTCTTTAATTCATAATAAATAGAATATTCATCAGAAAAATATAACAAAAATATGAGAATGCTCCTGATTTAATTTCTGATTTTTTGATGCCCTTGGATTTTATTTTTGTGCAATTTCCAATTTATTTGCTCTTTTTTTTTCCATTTTCTTGATTTCATTTAATGTGGCATTTTATGTTTGTTTCTTGCTGATTTTTGTATGCTTTTTTGATATAGAATTTGATATTGTTTTTTGGCTGGCTGGTTATAGACATGTTGATGATGTTATAGGATTTTTGTGGTGATTTTTAGATGGATGACTTGGACTAGAAGACAGACTGTTGGGCTGCTTTGCTGCTGGAGTGTTGTTGTGCTGCTCTGCTGTGTTGTTGTTGACTGTATTTGTATGATTGTTTCTCTGGTGTGTTGCATTAGAGTAGACTTTCATGTAGTTGATACTAGGCCTAAGTGCATTGAAAGGTAGAGCTTGCCTCCCTTTGCTTGTTTGCATGAGAGGTTGAGTCTGTCTCCCTCTGCTTTCCTGTTACTGTTTGGCTTTGCTTGTTGGCTGAAGGTTTAGTCTGCCTCCCTTGCCTGTGTATTTTGTGCTGTTTTTGCTTGATTGCTCTAGAGGTTGAGTGAGTCTCCCTCTGCTTGTATTGCTGCATTGTATGTGTAGCTTTACTGTATTCTTCTGTATATCTGTTTACTATTTAGCTGACGCTTTACCTGTTGTCTGTTTCCCATTGACATGATCCCCTAGGAATCTCACTTCCTTTGATAAGGAAGTGATGATTAGAACTTTAGGTTGAAATATATGCATGATAACATCTAGGAGTTCCCTGTTTCAAACCTCAACCATAGGATGAATCCTTGGCATGACAACATTAGGACTTGATAGTTTCCCCTTAGTTGTGTCTGTTCTCTCTTCTCTCTTCAAACAAATCAAAATACAGTAATAAAAGTTAACTGATGTCGTACGTTATGAGCCTTAAGCTACTTAGGAAATGATTGTTGGAGGGTTTCCTTCCAATAATCAGGATGTTTAGTATGGTGCCCTTTGGGTGACATGCGATGCATTCACTCCTAGGTCATAGTCTCTAGTGCGATACTAGTTGCAAACATCCATAAAAGCCATTTCTTCCGTAAAAGACAGAAAACAAACTTCAAACCTTTTTGCCCCGTAGGCCCATAATCAAGGAAAGCTTTTCTGAAGAAAAGAGTTTCGTTAACCCCCAGTTCTATCGCAAACGGTAACGCACGAGTCTCCGACGAGCGAGCTGCATACACCAAACTACTGGAACTTTTCTGAATCCCCGTAATCCGTATTATCCCGAACTACATAAGCTCTGATCTCTCATATCTGTTGAGAGTACATAGGCACAATACTGACGTATTGGCGAGCCACCTTCCCCCATCCGTTTACCCGTAGTTAGTCGAACTACGTTGACTCTGATTTCTCGTTCTCTGACGAGAATACGTAGGCATGAAGCGCGACGCTTTGTCGAGTCATTTTTCTTTTCTTTTTCAGACCATCCTTGATAGGTAGATAGTTAAACCAACCCATCAGATAAACATAACAAGCATGGATCCCGTTGAGTACAACGGACGTGAGGGGTGCTAATACCTCCCCCTTGCGTAACCGACTCCCGAACCCAGACATGGTTGCGATGACCTTGTCTTATACCTTTTTGTCAGGTTTTTCCGATTGTTTACTTTCCCGTTCTAAGGGATAAATAACAAAAGGTGGCGACTCTTCTGTTTTACCGGCACCTTATTTTCGCGGTAGCGACAACTGGCGACTCTGCTGGGGAAGCGACGGTTCCCTATGCGAGTCTCACCTTGGATTTTCTTCCTAGCTGTCTGGGTCATCCCCAGCAGCTGGCGACTCTGCTGGGGACTCGACGTCCCCTGTGTAAGTCAATCCTAGCGCTTGCATGTTTACCTTGATGGGTTGTGTTTATTTATCGCATTTTTACCTTCCGCATTTTATTTTCAGTATGATATGATTATCTGTGCTGTTGTGGAAGGGGGCTCTGATGAGTGATAAGCCAGACCCAAGCTTGAGTGTATACCTAGCATTAGTTGTGGAAAGTAGTGGGCGCGTGCATGCTTTGCATGTACTAGTGTCTCACGAAATCCACGCTCAGACGAGACGAGATTCTCCCGGTTGACTTCTTTTCCGGCCCTTTAGGCTTGAGGGGTTATTGGTTTGGAGGATTGTCGACTCTGGGGACCGATCATTTGTGATTCAGCTAAGTGAGGCCTCTTCAAGAGATGATGATGCCACACCTTCCTGGGTATCGTATCATTGTTTCTTGAAAGTATGTGACGCTGATGAACGCATAGGATGCCATACCTGTGTCAGTGGATTAGGTTCATACCTGTGAGCGGGGTCGGGTTATTGCAGGAAACCTTAACCTTCAGACAACCTGGTTTTCTTGACAGTGAATCAGTATTGTTGGTATCAGAGGGTTTTCATCATCAGAGATATGTTTGTTCTTGACAAAGCAGAATATTGGTCCTCTTCAAGGTTTTGTTGTCAGAGCAGTATTGTGGTTATGTTGAAGCAGAGCCTTGGTCTCCTTAATAACAATCTTGATCTCCGGTTGCATGATTTCATCTTGCATTTTTGCATACTCATTTGCATGTCATTAACGTGTGTCTGTGTTGCAGATGCATATACTATCCCCCGGTTCCGGTAATCTTGCCCTCTGTTTGTCAGCATGGAATCTCTGAAGAAGAATGTGGCTTACAAGCTCCCTACCCCAGATGTTACTTTGCTGTTTAGTTTGATTGCCTTGGCAGATGATACAGTGAAAGGGGAATTCAAGAAATCGTATGGAAAGTTGCTTAGTCTGGTTCGTAAACCTTCGGTCTATGAGTTGAACGGGTTGTATGCGTTGCTACAGTTCTATGACCCTCCAATGAGGTGCTTCACTTTTCTAGATTTCATTCTTGCGCCTACCTTGGAAGAGTATGCTGAGTTGTTGGATGTACCGGTTAAGAATCAAATGTCGTTTGTTCACATGGATGCAAAGCCTAATCTGGCTAATCTAGCTGTTGCTCTTCATCTGGATACCTCAGAGATGCTTCTGACCTCATGGAATGGAGTTCCTGGTTTTTCTCTACAGTTTCTGGTTGGGAAAGCCCAACAGTGTGCTAAAGACGGTTGTTGGATCATATTCAACGCTATTCTCGCCCTCTGCATCTATGGGATCATCTTGTTTCCCTACATGCCTGACTTTATAGATTTGGACGCCTTCCATATCTTCGCATCGGGAAATCCAGTTCCCACTCTGCTTGGTGATCTATATCATTCTATTCATTACAAGAATGAGAATAGAAGGGATAAAAATGTATCGTGATGTGTGCCCTTACTCTACAGATGGTTTGATAGCCACTTGCCCAAGAAGGGTCTCTTTGTTTCCTCTGCAGCCACATCTGAATGGTCTGAACGCCTGATGGGTTTATCCGCAGAGAGCATCATTTGGTTTGATCGGGATATGCTGGGTACTGAAGTCATCTACATCTGCAACGGTTTTCCTAATGTGCCCTTGATCGGAAGAAGAGGATGCATTAATTACAACCCCTCATTACTTGTCAGACAGTTTGCGTACGCCTTGAGAGGCCCGCCAAAGGACGAAGAGGTGCAGGAATCTCTGTACCTCACAGGTCTATTAGAGGGGGATATGTTAGCCAAGCTCAGGCATGCTTGGAATGACATCAGCAGACGAGGGAAAGCGCTGTTAGGTAAGAGCAATAGTCAGTCTTATGCTCCTTATATGACTTGGATTCGAAGCAGGGCAGAAACAGTGGGGATGCCTTTTCCACCAGCTAAGCAAGATTGCCCTCTAGTGGTCGAAGAACCTACCACAGTATCCATTCAGAAATACAATCAGGTATTAGCTGAGAAGGAATAACTGAAGAAGACCAACAAGGAGTTGGAAAAAGAGCTAGTACAACTTAGAAGTGAGAGAAACGAAGTCGTCTACTCCTTCAAAAAGCAGACAGAGCTGATGAACCAACTAGGTACAGACTTGACCAAACAGATGGCTGAACGTGAACGTTTAGGGTTGGATTTTAAGGCTGTCAACGACGTGCTCGCCACCAAAAAGCAGAATCTGGATGACGCTTACCAGAGAATCTCCAAATTCAACCAGCAGTGGAATGCTACTATAGCCAGCAACAAAGAGAGGGAGGACAAGCTGAAGCAACAGACCTCCCAGTTGAAGGCTCAGTTGAAGGCTAGCGAGAAGAAGTGTGATGATGAAACTGCTCGTAGGTACGCCACCTGAAGGATCGCAAGCAGAGTTTTGAGTCTAAGAAGCGAAGGTTAGAAGACTGTTTTGGCAAAGGAAGAGTGGAAAGACTCCTTCGAAGGTCTTTAGTACACTATTATGCAGAGGGAGTTACTTGTCGAAGGGTTACTCACTCAGCCTGATCATCCCAAAACGAAGGGGTTGTTAGAAGAGTTTCACGCCCGTTGCCATACTTGACTACTTTGTAATCCCTTGTTTTTTTTCTGATCATTGTTGTATGTTGACCATCACTAGGTGTCGCGGTGAAATTTGGATACCAAACTATTAATTAGTTTGAATCTTTATTCATTTGCAACCGAACTTTGATTTGTCCAAAGGAAGGGATAAAGATCGAAATACCCACAATGCAATGCAAATGCAAGCTAGAGATTTTTAGGTTCGGGGTTGGTTAAACTTAGGGAAGGTGTTAGCATCCTAAGTTTCTGTAGTACTCTACAAGAACCTCTTCTTTTATGTTTGTTTATTGCTAAGGTTTATCTGCTTAAAGGTTGAAAGACCTAGGGGTTTATTTCTAGGTATACTCGATATGATATCACATCTTATGCCTACATATCCTTACGGGAGTGAAATCAGAGTATTTGTAGTTCCCCTAAAGGGTTTGAGGAGTTCTTTGACTGTGGTCAGAGTTCCTACGGGTTTAGGGTAGTTGATTGATTGATATTAGGAGAAAGGATGAGTTATCATGTTAAGAGAGATTTAACTGCCACAAGTGTAAGAGATTGTATTTGTTGTGGGGTGGAGATTCTATCTCGCTTAAGATGATTAACATCTTTCTTTAATGTTTGAATAATTGTATTATTGTTTGTTTTTCTATGTTGTAAAAGAGAAGGTCCTTCCTATGGGGGAGGATCTATCTTAGAGATCGACTTGAATGGGATCAAGGATCAAGTGGGAATATGATGCAAATGTAGATGCGATACACACAAGTGTTAAGTCATGTGTAGGTTCTTCCTTTGGACGGAATGCGAGGCAAGAAAGATAAATACGATAATGTAAAATTGCGGTAAATAGAAGCGGATAAGTAAAAACATACACACGCATGAAAGCTCTAAGTGAGTGAAAGTGATATGAATTGTGAGTACGTGAACAAGAGTGAAGCGTGCACGGATTGAGTTGTAGGGAGAGATTGATTTTGATTTTAAGAAAGTTCTTGTATTATTTCGTTTAGGAGAAAAAGTTGGATTTAGATTATACGAATCGATCTATGAGAAAATATATTAGTTTTAATAAGAGTTTGAATTAATTGATGAAGTTGATTTTAGGAAAATGTTAATTTAATTTTATTAGCAAAAAGGTTTTTAGACGTGGATTGATTTTAAACAAATAGGATTAAAATAAAAGGGTTTTATTAATTAAAAACTAGATTTCTATTAGAATAGTTAAATAGCTTTATTTATTTATAAATTGCTAAATTATAGATTACTTAAATTTAATTTAGAGATAAATAAAAAAAAACTCTTATTAAGTAAAAGTTTGTTTTGTTATAATTATAAAAAGAGTGGACATATTAATAGAATATATTTTTTAATAAAAGGTTATTATTAAAGTTAATTAAGAATTTAAAAATATTATTAAAAGGAAATGGTTTTAATTGTTAAATAAAAAGTTTATGGGATGAATAAATACTATTGAGTTGTTAGGAAAGACTAATTAAAAAAAGAAATTTGATTAATTAATAAATAGATTTAAAATTATTCAGAGGTTGATTTATTTAAAAATAAATATTAGCCAAAATTACTTAAATAAAGTGGTTATTTTAGATTAATTAAGGGATTTTGGGTTAATTAAACGTTATAATGGTTGTTAGTTGTTGAGTGGGAAAAAAAAGCTGATTAAGTGGGTTAATTAAGGTGGTCGTGTGATTTGGTCTGTGCTGGTGCGTGGATTTACCGTGGGCAGCAGACGTGGGGCGTGTGATATGCATCGAGTGAGGGTTTAATGGTTGTGATGCGAGGGTGTACCGCAGGTGAGTGTGTGCACATACGTATGATCACAATACAAAACAAAATTAAAAATAAACAACCACATGAAACCCTAATCTGATCCCATCTTCCCCCAATCTCTTTCTCTTCTCCGTCATTTCCTTTCCATCTCTCGTTTCCGCCATTCTCCACTACTTCCGTCAATTCTTCTCCGTCTCCTTTCGCTCGCTATTCTTATCTCTTCTCCGAGCTCTCATCTTCGTTCTTCTCTCTGCAAACAACAATAACAAATAATGTTAGCAAACAAAACTTACGGTTAAAATGGATTTTTGCAGGTTTCTTGATGGTGGATCGAGAGAGCAAAGGGGTTTCACGGTTTGTCTTTTTTTTAGGGTGGAGAGTGGTGTTTCCGGCGAATGACGTCTGGCGGCGGAAATGGCGATTTCCGGTGGAGTTCCGGCGAAGGATTCGCGATGGCGATGAGGGTGGTTCAACGGTGAAATGATGACGGAAGAGAAATGCGAGATAAGTTCCGATCTTCTCTTTCCTTATCTCATGATTTGGATTTTTGGGTAGTTTATGTGGGTGTTGGGAAGTTTGGTTTTTTTGCTGTGAACTGATTTGTGGATTGCTGGTGTGGTTGAATGTTGTGCGTTTTTTCTGTCTTTTATTCATCTGTTTCGGTTTCTTATATAGGGTTGTAGGGGTAATGCGAGTTGAAGAGGGATAATGAAGTTTCCAAATCTGGCGGGGCATGTTCGAGGACTTGTTAAAGGAAATTCCATTTTCGTATGATTATGTCTTGATGCTGTTGGAATCTGTCTGAAAAAATGATAATCGTATTTCCACTTCTGTTTCGGTATGTATCTACGGCTTCAATGCCCTGTGATTGAGTGTCGGTGGATTTTTATGATTCCTTTCCATTCTCGTTTTGGTATGCTAACACAAAGCAAATAACGTGTTTCAAGGATATGGATGGACTGGATTTCTCTTACTAACTCTTCAGCAAAACCTTCGGGTTTCTTTCATGAACTCCTGTAAGTGCATTTTACTTCCATGAATGTGTCGGTCCTCTCTCTAAAAACCATTGGATTTTCTTAGTCAAACCGAATATTTCTGCTCACATTCCAATTTTGAACTGTGTTTGAGATGTGTTTAAACTAATCTCTTTTCTGCTAATGATTCTGACTTGAACTTTTCATGTAGGAAGATTGATGCTGGCAAAATTAAACCGATGATATAGCTTCCCCAAACTGAAGATTGAAAACCCGACTCTCCTTCTGCACTTAATGCTGATGATTCAATCTTGAATGTTCCTATTTTGATTTCTCTCACAAATACTTGTCATATCTTCGTGTGTTCTTCAACCGTGGTTCGTCAACTTACGGAAGGGAGATTTGTCGAGGCTGTGGCGTCGGGGTTGAAGTTTAATATACTTCTCAGCTTACAAGTTTCTTATTTGCTTATATCTCGCAAGTTAATTAATTGTGATAGTGTGCAATTGCAGGACATTGTAGAACTTGGAGAGGTGAAACCTGGGTTGCCAAAGCTAAGATATATGACCTGTTCGACAACTGGATTTAGTATGACAGCTACAGATGCTAAATTTCGCAGGAACTCTCCAGCTGTTGGTTGCTAAGGATGATACAAGTCTTGCAGGAACTCTCAGTAGGTCGGCGGCATGAGCAATAGCTGCTTCTACCCCATCAGTGCATAATTAAAGCTTCCATAGTGGCTTGCGTTCCGTGGTTTGATGCATCCAGGTAATGTGGATTTTCAATTCTAAGTTTAGCATGTTCAAATTTTTACTAAACATGTCGTATTGTAGTCGTTGTAGGATGATAATGGGAGACTCCGTGTTGGCTTCAAAGGGAAATTGCCGAGACTTCTCGCGGAATGCCTTGTGGTCAAGAGATACCAAATGGATTAGAACTTCTATGTCACGGTTGGGGCCTATTGCGATCTTCCTTTCCGTATTTGTTTAATTGCTTTCGAACCAATCACGTTCATAATCTAATCACTTCGCTTGTTTCATCTGTTTTGCAGAATACCTTTGAGCACCGGCTTGATACGCTTGTAAATAAGAAGCTTCAGAAGCTTGTTAGCTGTGGTGGAAATATGATTGATATCTTTATTATTGTTGTAGGTTTGGCTTCGGAACTTTGTAAAGTCTGTGCTGCGAGCTCTTATTCCTTGGGGTTTCGCTTGGGAACAGCCTCACTGCCTAATCCTTTGGGAGGTAAAAATCTCCTATTCACAAATATGCATTCTGACAAACTTAGAGAATTCCTAAATTGCTATCTCATTTTATCCTTCAGGATGTCCGTAGCTTTAAAGTTCTACTGCTACTAATTGGTGTCACCGAGTGGCTTCCGCAAATTGACAGCTTCGAGTGAGTGCTTCCATCTGATAGCACGCAGCGCATACTCAGCCTTGGATGGATGGAGATTCAATTTAAAGTTCAAAGCCAAGAGGGTCCCAACTGAATTGTAGTTCTTAAATGAAGGTAATGGGAAGTGTCATTCAAATACGACCCAAAGCTTGCTGTCGCTACTGCGAAAATCGGCGCCGGCTGACAGAAGAGTTGCCACCGTGCGTTATTTATCCCTCAGAGCGGGAAAGGAAACGCTCAAAGTAAACCTCGCAAAAAACGGGGAAAGGTATGGTCATCGCAACCAAAACCTGGGTTCGGGAGTCGGTTACGCAAGGGGAAGGTATTAGCACCCCTCACGTCCGTCGTACTCGACGGGATCCACGCTTGCTTGGGTTGTCTAAAGGATGCAAAACAATCTATCTACGGCTGCTAAATCTAAACGGAAGGGAATTGACTCGATAGAGCGTCACACTCTATGCCTACGTATTCTCAAGAGAGAAAGTCAGAGTCAACGTAGTTCGGGACTACAGGGAAAAATTGGCTCGCCAAGACCTCGCGTCTTGTGCCTACGTACTTCCACACTGCATGGAAGATCAGAGCTTTACGTAGTTCAGGCTAACTACGGCTAAACAAAGGAGTTCTCACACAGCAGTGAGAAAAACAACTAGTTTCACAGGATCGGGAACCTATGGGCAAAACTATGGTTTGGTCTCAAGTGCACTCGGGCAAGAGAGAAAAAAGGTTACAATTAATCGTCAGCGGGAAAGTCTCGATCGCACAGCTGCGAGAGAACAGAAAGTCAGTCGTTAGTGTGCTCGCTAGGATATCGCATCCTATGCCTACATATTCTCGTCTGGTACGAGAAATCAGAGCAGCTGTAGTTCGGCTACTTCGGGACCACAGCTCAAATCTCGTTTTATTAATCTCTGAAAAATGGTTACAATGATTGAATACTGAAAAATAATCTCCTAGGAAATACTATCCTATCCTATTCTAAAAAATCGAATGAAAAATAGCCCCCTAACAAGTGGGCTTCTAAAATACCTCTAAAAGGAAAATAACTTCTATGAAAAAAAATACACTCTAAAAAATATTAAGTCTACTTTAATATTTTTTCTCTATTTTTCTCCTTTTCTTTTCAACTATTTTCTTCTTTTTTCCCTCTCAAAATATTTTCCCCTATTTTTCTATGTCTTTTTTCACTATATTTTCTCTTTATTTCTTTTTCTTTTTCAACTATTCTTTTCCTTTTATTTCTTTTTCTTTTTCACTATTTCTTTTTCTTTTAACATTTCTCTTTTTTCTCATATTCTTTTCCTCAAAATATTTCTCTTTTATTTTTCCTTCAAAATATTTTTTCTATATTCTTTTTCCTCTTTTCTCTTTTTTTCAATATGTATCTATTTTTCTTTTATTCTAAAACACTAAGTACATAAAAAATAAAGCAAAGAAAATAAAAGGGGAGGGGGGTGTATTGGTACAGGGGGATTATACAAGAAAAACAAATAAAAAAAAACAAAGGAATTGGGCCCAGCCCAGGTCCCTTCAAAAAACACGGAGGGGGGTGTTTGAGTGTACTGGGGGTGTTGGCAAGAAAAATATTGGGCTCAGGCCCAGAGCTCGTCCAAAAAACCAGAGGGGGTGTTGATCCCAAAAAATGGAATTGGGCCCTAAGGCCCACTCTCTTCCTCCTCACTCTCTCTCAACTCCCTTTCTGAAAGAGAACCCTAATTCACTATCTCCGCCGCCGTAAACCTTCTTCCTCTCTCCGTCTCCGACCTCTCTCTGTTCTCCCTCTCATCTTAATTCATCCTCAACCTCGCTGAATCTTCCTTTAAGTCAAACCACACAAACATGAAGATCTTGAGATTGACCATTCTTGATGACACTTTCTGGAAAGTTGAAGGAGATTCATACAACTGATGAATGCGTTGGTGAGTTTTCTGGAAATTTCTGGCATTGGCTTGAAGATGGAGTTCTTTCTGGGAAGACTGACGAAGCTTTGTTGAAGGTATTGACGAACGATGATGGATGAAGATGAGGAACAAACCATAGCTCTGGAACAACCTGGAGACTCGCTTGAACGTTCTTGAAGAGTTAACGAGTTGAAGCTTTCTGGAGAGTTGAAGGATTGACGATGATTGTTGAACCTTGAAGAACTTTCTGGGTTTTAGGTGAAGATTGTTGCATGTTTCTTGTGGTTGAGATTCGAGTACGCATGTTCTTGGAGTTGCGTTCTGGAGATTGCAGGATGAAGGTGTTGTTGATTATGGAGATGATTGTTGAAGGTTGAATCTGGAATTTTCTGGGTTTTAGGTGATGATTGGTGTTTGTTGAACGGAGAAGATGGACGAAGGAGGATGAAGATGGATGCTGGCCGGAATCTGGGTTTCTGGAGGTTTTCTGGCGAGGCTGATGGTGGTGATGAGAGGAGGACGATGAAGATTATGGAGGTGGGAGATGGATGTTGGCCGGAATATGGAGATTTGGGCGTTTCTGGTGAAGTTTGCGGTGGCCGCCGGCCATGCATGCCGGCCGGTGGAGAGAACGGTGAGGTGTGTGGAGCTTACACGTGTCAGTGATGGTGGAGGGGATACAGGCATGGTGGACGCGTGGTGAGGGACGGTGGAGGAGGTTAATGCATGGCCTCCACGTGGCCTGGAAGGTGGCGGATAGAGGGATGATGTGGGTGGATGGCGTGGCGTGGTGAGAGAGAGGCTCTGAGGTGAGGTGGCGTCGTGTGGAGTGTGTAACGTGGGGCCATCTCCTCCTCAACACGTGGCTGAACTGGCATTATATACTGGCTGGGATTCTGGACGCTTCTAGATCCTTCTGGAGAAAACTGGAAAATAGCTGGACATTGCTGGATTGTTGGACTAAAATTCTGGACAAAAAAACTGCGATTGGGCCTTGCAAAATGGACATAGGCCCAACGAAAATGGTTAAAAAAACTCAAAAAAAGACTGAATAATAAAGTGATTAAGACAAGATTAAAAACTAATTGATAGCTAAACCTAATTAACTAAACTAAACTCAATTAATCCTAAAAAATTCTAATTAACTCCTAACTAATAATACTCTAAGAATCCACTAATCTAAAAATTAATAAATCTCTATTAAATCTAAAATTGATTAAATTTCTATTAAATCCCTAATAAAACTATATTAAATCCTATGAAAAAAAACTATATTTTCTATTAAAATCTATTTACTAATAAAAGAAAAAAAAAGTCTATCATTATTCTATTAAGAAAATAGTAAAACCTATTTAAATTCTATTATTCTATTTAATATGCTAAAAGAAAAATTCACTAATATTCTACACTAATCTAAAAATGATTTTAAAAGCTATTAAAACTATTTAAAATCCTATTAATATTCTAAAAAATGATAAAAATGATTTAAACCTATTTATTATATTCTAAAAAGAAATTACAATTATTAAAAATATTAAAATCTACTAATATTCTAAAAATTCTATATTATCCTAAAAATCTATTAAATCCTAAAATGACTAAAATCTATTTAAAAAAAATTAAAACTATTAAAAAAATCCTATTAAAATTCTAAAAATAGCCAATAAAATCCAGAAAAATCACAATAATTTCCAGAGGAACAAAATAACACCGAACGACAAATAACACTGCGAGAGCGCACCAAAATAGCCGGTAAAAATAAACGGGCACCGAAATATCCCAAAAATACGATTCTACCTATCCAAACTGATAAAAAACACCTGAAACACGAGACGAGAGCTGTGATCCCAATAAAATCAAACAAAAATGAAAGATGCCCTATATGCAATATGCAGATGCGAATGCGATTATGCGTCGAAACCTTGAGCCAGATACGAGACCCGGTTGGTCAAATTTTGGGGTGCAACAGCTGCCCCTATTCAAGCGGCTTGGACCTGACTGGGTGAGGAGCGAACGGCTCTCAGCCAATCAAGGTGCGAGACGGTTGAATATCGGTAAACCCGAAAATTTGCCAACTGCTCAACTTGTCGAACACTGGAATAATAGCTGCACGGCAACTATCTGGAGAAATACCGATCTGACATCGCCGTCAGTCATCCACATTAACATCTTCTGATATTGCCTTCAGACAATCACAAAACCCCGCATCGCCGCTGGAGAACTAAATCTGTCAAAATACCCCGCATCGCCGCTGGAGAACTAAAGGATCTGCATCACCTAACATCGCCGTCAGAAGACTGGATCAACTTGACATACCCAACATCGCCGCTGGCAAACTGAATCTGACATCGCCGTCGGAAACAAACATCCTCTTAGAGACACTCGACATCGTCGTCGTACAAACATCATCTCTGCTGGGGATTTAAAGAGTCTGACCTCGCCGTCAAACGAATATTCAACCTCGCCGTCGAACAAACATGATCTGACCTCGCCGTCAAATCCAAACGTTCAACCTCGCCGTCGAACAAACGTGATCTGGGAATCCGAAGTATACATCTCAAAGGTACAAAACCTGAGCTTGGGATGGAAACAAACACTTCCAACGGTACATATCCAAAGGTACGAAACCTGAGCTTGGACTCAAACACATCCAAAGGTACAAAACCTGAGCTTGGAGGCGAACATATCCAAAGGTACGAAACCTGAGCTTGGACTCAAAGACATCCAAAGGTACGAAACCTGAGCTTGGAATGGAACATTCTGGTACCGCCTTTAGGCGTTTGCGAAATCAATCTTCAAATTAGACATCACTGTTGGAGCAGACATATCACGCTGCTAGGGGTTTCAAGAATCATCTTGAACAAACAACTCCGTCGGGCACCTTCAAGAATCATCCTGAACTGATAACCTATCTGTAGACTTTTATTCTGCTGGGTATTCCAGGAACCTTCCTGGGCAAACCTTGCTGAGGACGCTACTGGGGAACTTAAGCATTATACTAGGCGAACAACCCGGGAAGCTGTACTGAGGCCTTAAGAATCATCTTAAGCAAACGGCTCTGCTGAGGTATTCAAGAATCGCCTTGAACTGACGACTTCGCTGGGGGAGATGAGAAGCTTAACCACACAACTCTGCAGGTGAACAAATTCGAAATCCAATAGGTGACCATCCTGGTCCATGTTTCGACATGCGTATGCTGGATAATGATGCAATGTCCTATATGATATGTAAATGCTATACATTCTGTTTGAAAATGCGATGCCCAGACGGTCATGGATATGCTATATGCTTGTATAAATGCTATGACTTTATATGCAAATGCTAATGCAGGCTCGAGCTGCCAGAGAACACCAGGTCTGAAAACCACTTCGCAAAATAAATGCCGAAGGTAACGTCAACTTTACTGGGGATGACCCGAAGTCACAGAAACATCTCAGCAAAATAGATGCTGGAAAAAGGGAAACCAAATCCGCTGGGGATAACCGTTATGCTGGAGAAAATAGAAAGGCAACCCTGCTTGGCGACTTCACTGGGGAAAGAAAACAACTCTGCTTGGGGATGCTTCCTTCAAACCATTGACGACTGATTGTACTCTGCGGGGATTGACCTAAACTGAGGTTGATTGCGCGCGGCACACTGCTGGAAATGCCCCTACTATCAAGGATGTCGATCTTAATCTGCTGAGGATCCTTCTGATCCTACTCTGATGCGGGGTAAAATACGATCTCGACTCTTCCGGGGATAATAAGCAACTTTTCATCTGCTGAAGAGTGGCAATTCTGATTTAACAACATCCACGAGGAATTCAAACATTACTCGGAGCGCTGGCATCCGTCGAGCTTCGTATCGGGGAACATGACAACATGCGGGTCATTGGGAAATACTGTGTCAGATACCTTTAGGTTTTTTGTCTGGTTTAGGATAAACATAGACTATGTACACAGTGGAAGATACAAGAAATACTAGACGAGAACTAGCATTCAGGGTGGACTACCAAACGAGAACCGATAGCAAAACATGTTAGGTTGTCACACGAGAACTGACTTACGGGTTTTTGAACATCAGACGGGGCTGACTGGGATAACAGACTGAGGTGTAGACAACCAGGCGAGAACTGGCTGAAAGCTGACGTACCTAGGTTACAACACACGATGATCAGACGAGAACTGGTTATGCAATGACATGTACCAGGCGAGAACTGATACAACACTTGGAGAAACGGCGACCAGACGAGAACTGGTTGCAATAAACTGCACCAGACGGGAACTGATGCTTACAATAAACTGCACCAGACGGGAACTGATGCTTACGGAAGGGTGGGCCAGACGAGAACTGGTTACCGGTTTGCCAGGCTAGAACTGGACTTTGGAACGACTGGTTACTGACACGCAACAAGTTTAGACCGCAGGATAATGATCCAACGACAGCAAGGCCTTTTATTTGAAAGGTTCCGGTTTTGACAAGGGTATTGACATGATTCCCTGATACTCAACTCCGGCTGGGGATAAGCAGGCTGGTTTGAACAACTTGCCCCAGTGCACTCAGCTGGGGATAAAAAGACTGGCTTGCACAACTTGCCCCAGTACAATTCAACTTGCCCCAATCTAACTCTTGGGAATACCTGCTCTGAACAACTTGCTACGAGAAGACTTCGAGAATATTTTCCCCGACATCTCTACAACAAAAGAATTCAATCTCCATTAGACCCTGTCAACCTAGTTGATTTCAACATTCTCTGCGATGACTTGCCCCTGAATGAGCGTTCTAGCGACTTAACCCGATCTGATTATCTACCTGAAGTATCTGTCTTCAAATCTCAGCATTCTGCATAATTGCCCCTGATTGGCTCTTTGAGAAGACTCACTTCTGACCAACTGCTTCTCAAACAAATTGCCCCTGATCAACCGAAGCTTCGGGATTTGTCCTCAGACTGACTGATATTGAACCTACTGGAAGATAATGCCCCTGATTCATTGGGCTTCACAACATACACCATTCTGGTTCAGACTGCTGAATTACTCAGTCCTGCTCGATTATTCCCTGTTGGAATTTCTTTCATGCCAACTACTAACCTGCAATTAGAATTGTCTATTCACGAATGGTAACCTTAATGCAGTGGTTATGCAGATTTTGAAAAAATTTGAGCTGTCACTCATTTACATGCATGATTGAGAGTGACGAATGAACCAAAGTTCAAACGTAGTGCTTACGTGGTCAGTGAAAATACAACAAGGATGTGACTAGCAAGTCAAGAAGGAGTCAGGTTACTCGACCTTATCGTAATCCGCTTCAGAATAACCCTACCTCAATTAGGTCTTTTAAGGGTTGTATCGTGGTCGGGTTCACGGTTCGTGAAACAAAGGATATTTGGCTCAAATTTGATTTGTACCCATCCCTTCTACGTGATGATCTCCGATCCTAAGGTTCAGTTAACCTGGCACAAGCGCTCGCCTCTTCGAGAAGTATGTTGAATGGTAAGACCCACAGTTAAGGAACTCACAATGCTTTTCTTCCAAAGTGATATTTACTCCTTCTTTGCTTTCGGTGTCTGTGTACACGACTTTGATTTGCTGGGGAAAATTTTCTTTTTAATCCCTCTTTTTCATTCTTTTGATTCCCTAATTTTTGCCTGGACTGACTCATTTTGAGTTCTTTTCGATTTTTCGATTTCTTTTGAAGTCCAGCGGGATACCCTGATTTTTGCCTGAGTATTAGCTTTCTTAGCTTTTCTTTCTTTACTTAGCGGGCTTTCTTCCTTCTTTTGGAACAAAGTCGTGTGACACTGGTTGTCTTGATTGCTCCGAAAGGATTGTAACTGTCTCACTCCTGATTGGTGAGGTTTGACCTCTTGAAGGGTGTAAACTGATTGGTCCTTGAAAGACAACACTCTTCTGTAAGACTTGAACGCTCGATCAAGCTAACTGACAACTACCCTGCCCCGGGTTAAGATGTGAGGGTTAAAAAGTCCGAAAAAACTTCTACTTCCTGGCTCGAAGTGGTTAACAAGGGACTAACTCCTTATATCTCCAGTGTTTGGGGGATTTGAAAAAATGCCTTGTACGTCATCGGTACGGTCTTATCTGAAAGCATACGATCATCGGTTATGAGTTTTTATTTTCATCATCCTCCCTCCAATCTTTGCTAGTCACAGGGGTAAAGTGGAGTGAATAAAAATGCAAGTGTCAGTGCAATGCAATAAATGAGCGACAGCGACATGACTAATTCAGAAAAATGCATAGTCACTTTATTATTATCACCATTCGAAACATACAACGCTTAAAAGCAGGTAGTAACTAACAGAAAAGAAACTACAAATGCAAATGATAAAAAGGTCTGAGGACTGCCAATGCTGAGGCGCCTGCCTGTCTGAACCACTGGCTTCTTGCTGTGGAATACTTTCCGAGTCTACGAGCTTAGACAGCTGAGCGGTTGGGATGAACAAACAGAAACCCTTCTCGAAAGGAAATGCGATCCTGGTCAATCAACTGCTGTACCTTCGCCTGAAATGCTTTACAATCTTCCGTCGAATGCCCCGGAGAGCCACCATGATAACCACACTGAACATGGGGATTGTATCCTGGAGGGTAAGGTTCTGGAACTGGCTTAAGAGCTTTAGGTTCCACCAAAGACTTCAGGATCAAAGATGGTAGCAGCTGGCTATACGGCATAGGCACTGGGTGAGAAGGAGCTTTCCTTCGTTCCAAATTGTTGCGAGGTCGATTCTGGTTCTGACGCTGATTCTGATAACCTCAGCCACGGGCTCGCTGATTTGCAATGGAAGCGACACAAGATTCCTGATAGGGTGCCCCAGGCACAGTTGTCTGTCCAGAATAACGAGATACAGAAGATACTGACCGCTGAGAAGACGGAGAACCAACAGATTTCACTGATTCGACTTGAGGATATCCAACATCTGTCAGGACCGCATTGATCATAGTTTCATCTTCAGATCGAGAGCCATAGAGAGATTCAGTTTCACTGGCCTGACTTCTTGAAACATACGGGATTCTTCCAGTCTTTACACCATACTCGATGCGCTCTCCCGTCCTTACCAACTCAGAGAAATTTGGTGCAACTCCAAGCATTCTTTCAAAGTACGGGCTCTGCAAGGAGTTTACGAACATGCCTTTCAGCTCTTGATCTAGGAGCGGTGGTTGCACTCTACCAGCAAATTCTCTCCATCTCTGAACATACTTTCTGAAAGATTCATTGTTCCCTTGAGACAATTCTTGCAGCTGCATGCGAATAGGAGCTTCGTCAAGATTATAGTCGTACTGCTTCAGGAAGGCATTGGCTAAGTCCATCCATGATCGGATCTGATCACGCTCTAACTGCATATACCAACTCAGAGGTGCCCTAGTCAGACTATCTTGAAAGCAATGAATCATCAGCTTGTCGTTGTGCACAAATGAAGTCATTCTTCGGCAGAACATCACCAAATGTTGCTTCGGGCAACTATCTCCTTTGTATCTTTCAAACCTCGGCATTCTGAACTTCGGAGGTAACATTAGGCCAGGAACCAGACACATATCTGCAGCACTAGGAGTAACAGCATCTTTACCTTTCAAGGCTTTGAATCTCTCCTCTAATGCGCGAAACCTTTCAGCATACACGGGAGCTAACGGGTCTTCATTCTTTGCTGTCGGGACCTCTCTTCGGGGCTTTGGCACCGGGAAGGCAAAACCCTGGTAGTCTGAGAAATCAACAGAAGGAGAACGTTCACTTCGGGCAACAAACTGCTCACGCAGACCTTGGTCTTCAACAGATGGCTGCACAAGCTGAGCTGCAGTAAGGTTGTTCACTTGCGGAAAGTCTTCGTCGTGCGGAGATCCATACAGAGGATTGGACGTCACGGTGAAACCTGACAAGGTATCAACAAACTGGAAGCTGCTCTCGGACATAGCTACCAATGGTCTTCAGCTGACTTCGATGCTTGATTCTGCTCAAATCTGCTTTAACTCTGCTTCAACCCCTTGGTCGTCTTCAATGTTCACCTTCAGAACCAAAATAACGGCTGGATAAGAGCTCTGACTAGCTGGCGAATGGTATGCAATATGATGCGAAGATGCCTATGCAAATGCGATGCAATGCAACAAACGCGGGATCACAACCCCCACATAATCTAAATACTGCTGCACTGCTGACGGAGTACGGTTGCTCTGAAGAGAAGACCAGAATAACGGGTAGGTTGGAAGTCAAGTTTCCTGCACAAAACCCCCCCCCCCCCCCACTCACAGGTGTGGACCTATATCTGACAAGGTACGGCATCCTATGCGGTCGTCAGCGTCACAGACTTTCAGAACTGACGATACGATTCCCAGAAGGAGTGGCATCATCGAGTCCTGAAGAGGCCTCACTTAGCTAACTTCCAAATGATCGGTTCCCAGAGTCGACAATCCTCACGTCTGGACTCCCCTCAGATCCTCAGGACCGGAAAGGAGCACCTCTGCGAGAACCTCGTCTGAGCGCAGATTTTCGTAGGGAACTGTGCCTGCTCAGCAGACAAGTTCGTCTACTACTTCTCCGCAACTATATCTAGGTGTATACTCATACTCAAGCCCAGGTCCGGCTTCTCTCTCAATCATAGAACACCCGTAACACCCCAACAGCAACAGATAATATCGATAAATAAGCCCCAATAGACAAGCAAACAAACGCTAGGATTGACTCTCTTAAGGGACGTTGGATCCCAAAATTGACTCGCTTTCGGGACGTTGGATCCCTAGGAAACTATCAATTCCCCAGCAGAGTCGCCAGCTGTCGCTACTGCGAAAATCGGCGCCGGCTGACAGAAGAGTCGCCACTGTGCGTTATTTATCCCTCAGAGCGGGAAAGGAAACGCTCGAAGTAAACCTCGCAAAAAACGGGGAAAGGTATGGTCATCGCAACCAAAACCTGGGTTCGGGAGTCGGTTACGCAAGGGGAAGGTATTAGCACCCCTCACGTCCGTCGTACTCGACGGGATCCACGCTTGCTTGGGTTGTCTAAAGGATGCAAAACAATCTATCTACGGCTGCTAAATCTAAACGGAAGGGAATTGACTCGATAGAGCGTCGCACTCTATGCCTACGTATTCTCAAGAGAGAAAGTCAGAGTCAACGTAGTTCGGGACTACAGGGAAAAATTGGCTCGCCAAGACCTCGCGTCTTGTGCCTACGTACTTCCACACTGCATGGAAGATCAGAGCTTTACGTAGTTCAGGCTAACTACGGCTAAACAAAGGAGTTCTCACACATTTTCCTTTAAGTCAAACCACACAAACATGAAGATCTTGAGATTGACCATTCTTGATGACACTTTCTGGAAAGTTGAAGGAGATTCATACAACTGATGAATGCGTTGGTGAGTTTTCTGGAAATTTCTGGCATTGGCTTGAAGATGGAGTTCTTTCTGGGAAGACTGACGAAGCTTTGTTGAAGGTATTGACGAACGATGATGGATGAATATGAGGAACAAACCATAGCTCTGGAACAACCTGGAGACTCGCTTGAACGTTCTTGAAGAGTTAACGAGTTGAAGCTTTCTGGAGAGTTGAAGGATTGACGATGATTGTTGAACCTTGAAGAACTTTCTGGGTTTTAGGTGAAGATTGTTGCATGTTTCTTGTGGTTGAGATTCGAGTACGCATGTTCTTGGAGTCGCGTTCTGGAGATTGCAGGATGAAGGTGTTGTTGATTATGGAGATGATTGTTGAAGGTTGAATCTGGAATTTTCTGGGTTTTAGGTGATGATTGGTGTTTGTTGAACGGAGAAGATGGACGAAGGAGGATGAAGATGGATGTTGGTCGGAATCTGGGTTTCTGGAGGTTTTCTGGCGAGGCTAATGGTGGTGATGAGAGGAGGACGATGAAGATTATGGAGGTGGGAGATGGATGTTGGCCGGAATCTGGAGATTTGGGCGTTTCTGGTGAAGTTTGCGGTGGTCGCCGGCCATGCATGCCGGCCGGTGGAGAGAACGGTGAGGTGTGTGGAGCTTACACGTGTCAGTGGTGGTGGAGGGGATACACGCATGGGGACGCGTGGTGAGGGACGGTGGAGGAGGTTAATGCATGGCCTCCACGTGGCCTGGAAGGTGGCGGATAGAGGGATGATGTGGGTGGATGGCGTGGCGTGGTGAGAGAGAGGCTCTGAGGTGAGGTGGCGTCGTGTGGAGTGTGTAACGTGGGGCCATCTCCTCCTCAACACGTGGCTGAACTGGCATTATATACTGGCTGGGATTCTGGACGCTTCTAGATCCTTCTGGAGAAAACTGGAAAATAGCTGGACATTGTTGGATTGTTGGACTAAAATTCTGGACAAAAAAATTGCGACTGGGCCTTGCAAAATGGACATAGGCCCAACGAAAATGGTTTAAAAAACTCAAAAAAAGACTGAATAATAAAGTGATTAAGACAAGATTAAAAACTAATTGATAGCTAAACCTAATTAACTAAACTAAACTCAATTAATCCTAAAAAATTCTAATTAACTCCTAACTAATAATACTCTAAGAATCCACTAATCTAAAAATTAATAAATCTCTATTAAATCTAAAATTGATTAAATTTCTATTAAATCCCTAATAAAACTATATTAAATCCTATGAAAAAAAACTATATTTTCTATTAAAATCTATTTACTAATAAAAGAAAAAAAAGTCTATCATTATTCTATTAAGAAAATAGTAAAACCTATTTAAATTCTATTATTCTATTTAATATGCTAAAAGAAAAATTCACTAATATTCTACACTAATCTAAAAATGATTTTAAAAGCTATTAAAACTATTTAAAATCCTATTAATATTCTAAAAAATGATAAAAATGATTTAAACCTATTTATTATATTCTAAAAAGAAATTGCAATTATTAAAAATATTAAAATCTACTAATATTCTAAAAATTCTATATTATCCTAAAAATCTATTAAATCCTAAAATGACTAAAATCTATTTAAAAAGAATTAAAACTATTAAAAAAATCCTATTAAAATTCTAAAAATAGCCAATAAAATCCAGAAAAATCACAATAATTCCCAGAGGAACAAAATAACACCGAACGACAAATAACACTACGAGAGCGCACCAAAATAGCCGGTAAAAATAAACGGGCACCGAAATATCCCAAAAATACGATTCTACCTATCCAAACTGATAAAAAACACCTGAAACACGAGACGAGAGCTGTGATCCCAATAAAATCAAACAAAAATGAAAGATGCCCTATATGCAATATGCAGATGCGAATGCGATTATGCGTCGAAACCTTGAGCCAGATACGAGACCCGGTTGGTCAAATTTTGGGGTGCAACACTTGCAATGTGACGGCAGGGAGAAAGGAAGCTTCTGAGCATTTCTGGCTTAGAAATAAACTTCAACAATACGTCCTTTTGCACAAGGCGTACTATGTGGAGTCTTAAACATGATGTAGTCTTAGTATTGTAGGTGTGCTGTAGTATTCAACATTCTGGTTTATGCTAGTATCTGTGTGGCCGTAGTTGATAGAGTAATCCTATGTGGACGGCACCAACAAGAACCATTCTGATATTTGCCATTGAATTAAAATTGTATTTGTACTGTTGGCACCTCATTTGTATGAATGCCATCATGTCCTTGTAAGAAACCTTGTTTTTAATGTAACCCAAACGAAGTTCAGGGCTTCCATCACAGTTCACTTGATACCACAATAATACTTACTTGATACCATGACATATTTAATTCAAATTGGTGGTACGTACACTGCCGATAGGATTAGAAGGAATGACTCACATGGAACCAAAAAAATATGCCTGCTTGCAATCAATAAAGCATACAAACTAATCACCAGGCAATAAGTCTAAATCCAAGACAAACATAAACCAAGATAAGGTTTTATCTTCAACCAAAACGTATTCTCTATTCTCTGAGATGTACCAAACGCGAGTTGCCTACGGCTTGCGTACTACATAGCTGAACATTGCCCTTATTTGAACCCAACTTACGAGAGTTCTCGTGACTTGAGCCTTAAAAATATAATGAACTCATAAGCTTTAGTCAGATCATTAAACCATACTTCGAAATGAGAATAAATATCGTGTGGATCCTCTATGAATTAGGCTTGTATTCCACCCAAAGTTAAGAACCCAAGTGCATGGAAGATGGATAGCCTGGAAATCCTCAATAAGCAATGGGTGACCTCTGCATTTTGTAAAAGCCTCAATTCTCGTGTGTTTGGATGTGGCGATTTAGTTTAGGAGTTGTCATAAACTTGTTATCCTTGGTAGTGATCCTTGAGATGCCCGACCGTGAGGATGAATACAATCATTTCCTGAAATTATCACGCTTGCACAAACTTGTTAGTAAAACCATGCACACAAAGGCGTTGAGCAAAAAAAAACAAGGAGGTGGCATCTTAAGGTCAAAAATTAGGGTGCGACAGATGCCCTTATTTAAGTTTCTCTTATCCAGAGATATAGAGATTGAAATCTTCGTCTCGACGAGATAGGAGGGACTTAAATACAAACATTGCATGAATTTTTGGCCCTAAGAAGCCACCGAATGCATATGATATGAGATGTTATGATAATGCAAGACAAAGGTCTGCGGAGAAATGGCGCCACAGAGGAGAAAAACCTAGACGCAACATACGGGAAGAACATGCTCAACAAAGCGAGACTCCATAGAGAAAGATTGACAATCACAAAGTATCTATAAATATGTTGTGAAGAACTTGTGGGAAAATCCATTGGAAGATCTGTTGTATGGGTCAAATGTAATTATCAGCTGGAGAAGTCTACTGTCGAGACTTGTAACTTAATTGAGAATACTTTTGCCAAAGTATCTACTGTTAACATTTGTAGGGAATCTGCTGTCGAGATTCTGTGTTGAAGTCTGCTGGAGAAATACTTCTGTCGAAGTCTTCTGGAAATCTACTGGCGAGATTAGCTAGGAAATGAAAGAGAATACCTACTGCCGAGGTCTTTTGGGAATCTACTGCCGAGATTAGCCAGGAAAAGAAAGATGTCTTTGAATAAATTGAGTATTCCGTTTGAAAATAGTGTAAACAAAACCTCCCTGGGCATCATGGTCTGGGTGCCACGAGCTGGTCTCAGTCTCTTGATGTAGAACCTCCCCGAGCATCATGGTATGGGAACCATGAGCTGGTCTCAGTCTCTTGATGTAGAACTTCCCCGAGCGTCATGGTCTAGGTGCCATGAGCTGGTCTCAGTCTCTTGATGTAGAACTTCCCCGAGCGTCATGGTCTGGGTGCCATGAGCTAGTCTCAGTTTCTACCTGAAATGATGAAAGCTCGTGAGAGCATCTTCGCAGGGGATAAAAATATCATTGTAATTGCAGATGTCAATGTATATTGTAGATGTAATTTTTCAATGTAAATGTAGAACTTTGCAGATGGTGATTTGTAAATTTCACCGGGGATCTTCAAAAGAGATGTAAGCCGGTTGAATTGTAAAGTATGTCTTCTCAAATAAAGAGATACTAATGTGATAAACTTCCTCAACTTCTCTGGGGAGATGTCGCTTGATGGAAATAAACTTGTGTGATGAACTCGCTGGGGAATACATTCTTGAGGAGCATCCTAGCTGTTGCAAAATGTGTGAATTCTCAAATGAAGAGAAATATCTGTAAGGTTTTCCATTTACCAAGTCAATAATCACTGGGGATGGACAAACCGTCTTGAGGAGACTGTCATTTATCGTTTTGAGTAAGATCTTGATTGAAATGAGTTGCTCAAATAAAGAGATTGCTTACAGTCCAAATGTAGATTGTTGAGGAACTCTGATAATACTGTTGGAGAAATATCCTTCTTCAATAGTTATTTCATAAAGACCCTTCCTGGGGAACGAAATGCAAAATACTTAATCTACATTCCAAAGTGGGAGATATCCAAAATGTGATTGCCAAGGACCAAAATTCAATTCAGGAAATAACTGAAGAGAAACTGTCAAGCAAGACTCGACCATTGAGGTATGAGCTCAAATGGGATGTACTAAAATAACTATCTTCCACGAAGGTCGAACTCTGTGGGGAAATAGAAATATTATGCTCTTTCTGCTTAGGACTGACAACTCTAATTGGAAGGAGAAGACGCGCCCAACCACTCAGAGACGAACATGACCAAAGCGACAGAGCAAACAAATACGAAGATGCGAAATGCATATGCCATGTTATCTATCTATATGATATGCGTATGCCAATGCTGACAAAACAAACGAACAGAGGCAAACAGAGATGGAAACATCTCGAAAAAAACATCAGACCAATCTTCAAAGATAGAAGTATCACTGTGGATAGGTGGAGAACTGAATATGGGATCACCATCCTGCTTCAAGGTCTTAAAACTCATATGGGGAATAGAGAACATTCCTCTTGGGGTATAACATCTTGATAAATCTTGATTATCCTATTGAAGATGAGAATAAAGATCTACTAGGAGTGGATCTAACTCATAATGGAATAACTCCATGGATAAAATAAATATCCAATTCACTGGAGAAGCCTGGGTCAACATAGCTGTTGAAGATGTCGAGGTCGAACTCAAAGGGGATGAAATAAACACCTGCTTTGCTGGAGAAGATTGGTGTTGTAAAGATATCCACTAGGGAGCAAAACACGCCCACTTCATAGGGAAGGTGAACTTAAGAAGATCCACTGAGGAATAAAATAGTATCCACTTCATTGGGGAAGTGAAGTTTGAGCAAATTACTGGGTGTTCTGCGTCTAAAAGCTTCATCAGAGAAATGTTATGTTCACCTGGAGTAAAATTTACCGGGTACATGAAGAATGTTGTAAAAAAACAAATTAGTTTCGTCTTGATGAACTGTGTAACAGTCGCCATTTGAACAGAAAGTTTGTTGCACATGGATAAGGTAATCTTCGTTTCCCAGATGCCCCAAGTCATATGGTTTATGAGATGAAGTCATTCTGAGAGGATTTTATAGAAAACATGGCGTCCCACTGTCCCACTGTTTTTAAACTCTTAGAGAGATTTGTCGAATCTCGACGTAACGTGCCCTGATCGACGGTATTATAACTGAGTCTTTAAAAATAGCTTTCTAGATGAATTCGAATTTGCATAGAACAAACCACTTGGGAATAACATGCCCCAGGTTAGCAGAATCTTCAAATTTTACTCGGTGATGTCGTCACATAATCTTTCTAAGATATCAAGAAAAGTTAGCAAGTCAGAAATGTTAACTTCGAAACTGTTAATGCAACACACGTTTGATTGATGTTTTGAAAAGAGATATCGCAATAACGTGTGACTGAAATCACTAGTTAGGATATAGATTTAATTTTTATAAAGCCAACGAAAATCAAGCATAACTCAATAGGAGTCAAGAAACGTTATCTCACTGAGTATGTTTTCGAAATAAACCTTACTTCAATTAGGACTTTTGAGGGTTATATATGGGCTTAGTTTACGATTTGTAAAACAAAGGAATAAGGGTCAAAGCTTATTTGTACCCACCCATTTTTGGAAGATGTTCATTCTCTTTGAAAAGTTTTAAATGTTCAATCAAACTGATTGAAAATTGCCCCAGGCTAAAAATGAGGTTGAAAAGGGTTAAATAGGATTTAACTTCCTTATGTCTTTGGTGTTTAGGAGGTTTGAAACCATGCCTTACATCATCAGCAGGTTAATTCAAAAGCATACAACCAGAGATTTTGTGTTTTATTTCGCCATCCTCCTTCCAATTCTCCCCCAAAGTGAGAACAATTGGGTAAAGTTGGCATTATAAAATTATGAAAAACATTTTAAGAGTGAATACGAATGGATTTCTTCAAGACAAACACTTATTGCACTACTTTATTCAAAATAACATGTTCTTACATGCCAATTATGCTTTTAATAAAAGATATGAAACACATAAGCAAACGAAAATGAATAGGTGTCAGCATAACAGTGTTCCATTCACGATTGGTCTTTCTCTTTTGAAGGTTAGCACTTCATCATCTATCATTTCTTGAACTTTATCTTGAAAAACTTTGCACTCTTCAATTGAATGCCCCAATACTCCATCATGGAATCCACAGCTGGCATTTGAGTCGAACCACGGTGGGTGAGATTTCATGATTCTAGTATTTCTGGGTGTCATTACTGAGTTTCGGATGAAATAAGACCATAGTTGACTGTAAGTCATTGGGATAAGATCAAACCAGCGGGTTTCTTCTTTCGGAATACTCAGAGGTATCTTCTAATTCTGAAACCGTCTTTGAACCTGTCGATTCTGATGTTGATCTAGAGAAGACAACCTTCGTTTATGAGGTATTCACTGCTTGTGTTGAGCAGACGCTTCATACTGATGTTAAGGATAAGGTACAGGAACTGGATCTGGCAGGATTGCATTAACACCAACACTTCTTTCCTATAGGGAATCACTAACTGAAGTCTCTTCATTAGCTTGGTTATTCAAGTCATCTTGAATTCTTCCACTTTTGAGTGCATTCTCAACGTTTACTCCGACTTCCACAATCTTGGAGAAATCCAACGGTACAATGCCTACCATTCTATCATAATAAGCATCTGGCAGCGTCCTTAGGAACATTTTGCTTAATTCTTTCTCTTGAAGTGGTGGATGAACTTGGGCTTCCAACTCTTTCCATCGTTACGCGTATTCCTTGAAAGATTCATCGTCATTCTTACTCATAATCATCAGTTGATCACTATCTGGAGCCACGCCCAAATTATAATTGTATTGCTTCACAAAAACATCAGCTAAATCTCTCCAAGACTGAATTCGATTCCTTTGTAGCTTCATATACCATATCAAGGATGCCCTAGATAAGCTTTCTTGAAAGCAGTGAATCATCAATTCGTCATCGCCAACATAAGCAGCCATCTTTCGACAAAACATCGTCAAATGGTATCTTGGACAACTAACACCCTTGTAAACTTCAAAGACAAGCATTTTGAACTTTGGAGGAATGATTACACCTGGAACTAGACATAAGTCATGAGCATCCAGATCAGATGCATCAGCTTCTTTCATCATTTTCAATTGTTCTTCAATATCACGTAATTCTTTCTCCATTGCTATGAATCTAGGATCATCCATCTTCATCTTAGCATGAACATTCGGAAGATTTGGTATACACTGCAGAGACTGGGAGACTTTTTCATCAACTAGATTGTCTTGCACAGGCTGAGATCGTGTGGGAACATCCACTTGTTGAACATGATCAGAGGGAAGATCAAATAACGGATTAGTCTTTACTCTGAAGCCAGTCATGGGATCCATATCCTTCATTCTCTTTGCTATCCTTTAGTAGATACTTCAAGCTTGGTCAAATGGTCAAGATGTCAGCTGACAGACAAAGACAGAAGACCGGAATGAGCCACAGAAGAGGGGAGACACATGCATATGCTGAATGCTAAATGGAGGATGCTAATGCGAGAATGCAGAAAATGAAAGGTTTCATGGGACTCGAGTATTTATTAACGTTATAGAGTATCATAGAAAATTCATTTTTTTTTATAATGGATTACAAGGAAACATTCTTATAAGAGTCCTGACATAATAGCTAAATAAAATCTAAGAAAGTCCTAAGGAAGTCCTTCATCGTGCTTGTTGATTTGTTCCTCCACTTGGATTTTCTTGAAGATAAGTGGTCCATAATCATCTTCTAAGGAGTAATAGAGGAAAATAAATCCTCTATCTCTTGTTGGAAAATAAGGAAGGAAGCTCTTGTTTACTTGGATCTTCAATATTGATGAAAGTCTTTTGAGCTTCTATTGATCTTCAATGATAAGGGAAGCCTCTTGTATTTGTCTTTTGAGTTTTCTTGATTCTTCAATTAGTGCCCTTATCTTCCTTAGGTCATCCAAGTTAGGACTCTTAAAAGAATATTCCAAAATATTTTTTGTAATCCCTATTGGTTCTATAATGTTTATAAATAAACTTGGGATTCCATTAAACCAATGCAATATGATGCTATATGTATGCAACAAACACAAGGTAAGCACATAGAGACATAAGGATAAACAAACAAGGGAGACCCTAGGTTTGCAACGAGCATGGAGTCAAAGGGTATACCCATTCCCAAAGGACACGGACTAAAGGTTGATTGCACCTGCAGAACAAGGTTCTAATAAGATTCCCAAAGTCATTAGCCCATCTTTCGGATATTATCAACTTCCCAAGTACTTGGTGGTTAATAATATTCTCAAGAGAACCTCTTTTGAGTGTAGCATCGCGTAGCACTATTTCGGGGGGTACCCCCTCATAGCCCCGCACTACATCCTAATAAAGGCCAAAGTGGGGTTAAGGTAACTACGGTCCTCAATATCATAGGCTCCAACATCGAATATAGTGCATGTTTTCACGATTAAGAACTCGTTCAACAATACAACTTTCGAGAGGGCCTCAATTGAGCGTGATTTTCAAGTCAGCTTGGTCGGGATTCCACCCCCTATAAGCCTCGTCGAACATATCACTATCCTATCTTAAGTTCACTCAAGTCCGGGTGTAGGACTTCGTCTCACCCTTCAAGAGTATCAAACGAAAGGCAATAGATAAACAATTATACAAATAAACAAATAAGCAAATATAAGCAAATATAAACAAATAAGTTAGGGGAACCCATTGAGATCCCTAGTGAAGTCGCCATTTCTGTCGCGGTGAAATTTGGATACCAAACTATTAATTAGTCTGAATCTTTATTCATTTGCAACCGAACTTTGATTTGTCCAAAGGAAGGGATAAAGATCAAAATACCCACAATGCAATGCAAATGCAAGCTAGAGAGTTTTAGGTTCGGGGGTTGGTTAAACTTAGGGAAGGTGCTAGCATCCTAAGTTTATGTAGTACTCTACAGGAACCTATTGTTTTATGTTTTTTTATTGCTAAGGTTTATCTGCTTAAAGGTTGAAAGACCTAGGGGTTTATTTCTATGTATACTCGATAAGATATCACATCTTATGCTACATATCCTTACGGGATTGGAATCAGAGTATTTGTAGTTCCCCTAAAGGGTTTGAGGAGTTCTTTGACTGTGGTCAGAGTTCCTACGGGTTTAGGGTAGTTGATTGATTAATTTTAGGAGAAAGGATGAGTTATCATGTTAAGAGAGATTTAACTGCCACAAGTGTAAGAGATTGTATTTGTTGTGGGATGGAGATTCTATCTCGCTTAAGATAATTAACATTTTTCTCTAATGTTTGAATAATTGTATTGTTGTTTGTTTTCCTATGTTGTAAAAGAGAAGGTCCTTCCTATGGGGGAGGATCTATCTTAGAGATCAACTTGAATGGGATCAAGGATCAAGTGGGAATATGATGCAACTGTAGATGCGATATACACAAGTGTTAAGTCATGTGTAGGTTCTTCCTTTGGACGGAATGCGAGGCAAGAAAGATAAATACGATAATGTAAAATTGCGGTAAACAGAAGCGGATAAGTAAAAACATACACACGCATGAAAGCTCTAAGTGAGTGAAAGTGATATGAATTGTGACTACGTGAACAAGAGTGAAGCGTGCACGGATTGAGTTGTAGGGAGAGATTGATTTTGATTTTAAGAAAGTTCTTGTATTATTTCGTTTAGGAGAAAAAGTTGGATTTAGATTATACGAATCGATCTATGAGAAAATATATTAGTTTTAATAAGAGTTTGAATTAATTGATGAAGTTGATTTTAGGAAAATGTTAATTTAATTTTATTAGCAAAAAGGTTTTTAGACGTGGATTGATTTTAAACAAATAGGATTAAAATAAAAGGGTTTTATTAATTAAAAACTAGATTTCTATTAGAATAGTTAAATAGCTTTATTTATTTATAAATTGCTAAATTATAGATTACTTAAATTTAATTTGGAGATAAATAAAAAAAACTCTTATTAAGTAAAAGTTTGTTTTGTTATAATTATAAAAAGAGTGGACATATTAATAGAATATATTTTTTAATAAAAGGTTATTATTAAAGTTAATTAAGAATTTAAAAATATTATTAAAAGGAAATGGTTTTAATTGTTAAATAAAAAGTTTATGGGATGAATAAATACTATTGAGTTGTTAGGAAAGACTAATTAAAAAAAGAAATTTGATTAATTAATAAATAGATTTAAAATTATTCAGAGGTTGATTTATTTAAAAATAAATATTAGCCAAAATTACTTAAATAAAGTGGTTATTTTAGATTAATTAAGGGATTTTGGGTTAATTAAACGTTATAATGGTTGTTAGTTGTTGAGTGGGAAAAAAAAGCTGATTAAGTGGGTTAATTAAGGTGGTCGTGTGATTTGGTCTGTGCTGGTGCGTGGATTTACCGTGGGCAGCAGACGTGGGGCGTGTGATATGCATCGAGTGAGGGTTTAATGGTTGTGATGCGAGGGTGTACCGCAGGTGAGTGTGTGCACATACGTATGATCACAATACAAAACAAAATTAAAAATAAACAACCACATGAAACCCTAATCTGATCCCATCTTCCCCCAATCTCTTTCTCTTCTCCGTCATTTCCTTTCCATCTCTCGTTTCCGCCATTCTCCACTACTTCCGTCAATTCTTCTCCGTCTCCTTTCGCTCGCTATTCTTATCTCTTCTCCGAGCTCTCATCTTCGTTCTTCTCTCTGCAAACAACAATAACAAATAATGTTAGCAAACAAAACTTACGGTTAAAATGGATTTTTGCAGGTTTCTTGATGGTGGATCGAGAGAGCAAAGGGGTTTCACGGTTTGTCTTTTTTTTAGGGTGGAGAGTGGTGTTTTCGGCGAATGACGTCTGGCGGCGGAAATGGCGATTTCCGGTGGAGTTCCGGCGAAGGATTCGCGATGGCGATGAGGGTGGTTCAACGGTGAAATGATGACGGAAGAGAAATGCGAGATAAGTTCCGATCTTCTCTTTCCTTATCTCATGATTTGGATTTTTGGGTAGTTTATGTGGGTGTTGGGAAGTTTGGTTTTTTTGCTGTGAACTGATTTGTGGATTGCTGGTGTGGTTAAATGTTGTGCGTTTTTCTGTCTTTTATTCATCTGTTTCGGTTTCTTATATAGGGTTGTAGGGGTAATGCGAGTTGAAGAGGGATAATGAAGTTTCCAAATCTGGAGGGGCATGTTTGAGGACTTCTTAAAGGAAATTCCATTTTTGTATGATTATGTCTTGATGCTGTTGGAATCTGTCTGAAAAAAATGATAATCGTATTTCCACTTCTGTTTCGGTATGTATCTACGGCTTCAATGCCCTGTGATTGAGTGTCGGTGGATTTTTATGATTCCTTTCCATTCTCGTTTTGGTATGCTAACACAAAGCAAATAACGTGTTTCAAGGATATGAATGAACTGGATTGCTCTTACTAACTCTTCAGCAAAACCTTCGGGTTTCTTTCATGAACTCCTGTAAGTGCATTTTACTTCCATGAATGCGTCGGTCCTCTCTCTAAAAACCATTGGATTTTCTTAGTCAAACCGAATATTTCTGCTCACATTCCAATTTTGAACTGTGTTTGAGATGTGTTTAAACTAATCTCTTTTCATGTAGGAAGATTGATGCTGGCAAAATCAAATCGACGATATGGCTTCCCCAAACTGAAGATTGAAAACCTGTCTCTCCTTCTGCACTTAATGCTGATGATTCAATCTTGAATGTTCCTATTTTAATTTCTCTCAAAAAATACTTGTCATATCTTCGTGTGTTCTTCAGCTGTGGTTCGTCAACTTACGGAAGGGAGATTTGTCGAGGCTGTGGCGTCGGGGTTGAAGTTTAATATACTTCTCAACTTACAAGTTTCTTATTTGCTTATATCCCGCAAGTTAATCAATTGTGATAGTGTGCAATTGCAGGACATTGTAGAACTTGGAGAGGTGAAACCTGGGTTGCCAAAGCTGAGATATATGACTTGTTCGACAACTGGATTTAGTATGACAGCTACAGATGCTAAATTTCGCAGGAACTCTCCACCTGTTGGTTGCTAAGGATGATACAAGTCTTGCAGGAACTCTCAGTAGGTCGGCGGCATGAGCAACAGCTGCTTCTACCCCATCAGTGCATAATTAAAGCTTCCATTGTGGCTTGTGTTCCGTGGTTTGATGCATCCAGGTAATGTGGATTTTTATTTCTGAGTTTAGCATGTTCGAATTTTTACTAAACATATCGTATTGTACTCGTTGTAGGATGATAATGGGAGACTCCGTTTTGGCTTTAAAGAGAAATTGCCGAGACTTCTCGCGGAATTCCTTGTGGTCAAGAGATACCAAATGGATTAGAACTTCTATGTCACGGTTGGGGCCTATTGCGATCTTCCTTTCCGTATTTGTTTAATTGTTTTCGAACCAATCGTGTTCATAATCTAATCACTTCGCTTGTTTCATTTGTTTTGCAGAATACCTTTGAGCACCGGCTTGATACGCTTGTAAATAAGAAGCTTCAGAAGCTTGTTAGCTGTGGTGGAAATATGAATGATATCTTTATTATTGTTGTAAGTTTGGCTTCGGAACTTCGTAAAGTCTGTGCTGCGGGCTCTCATTCCTCGGGGTTTCGCTTGGGAACAGCCTCACTGCCTAATCCTTTGGGAGGTAAACATCTCCTATTCACAAATATGCATTCTGACGAACTTAGAGAATGCCTAAATTGCTATCTCGTTTTATCCTTCAGGATGTTCGTAGCTTTAAAGTTCTACTGCTGCTAATTAGTGTCACCGAGTGGCTTCCGCAAATTGACAGCTTCGAGTGAGTGCTCCCATCTGATAGCATGCAGCGCATCCTCAGCCTTGGATGGATGGAGATTCAATTTAAAGTTCAAAGCCAAGAGGGTCCCAACTGAATTGTAGTTCTTAAATGAAGGTTATGGGAAGTGTCGTTCAAAGACGACCCAAAGCTTGCAATGTGACGGCAGGGAGAACAGAAGCTTCTGAGCATTTCTGGCGTAGAAATAAACTTCAACAATACGTCCTTTTGCATAAGGCGTACTATGTGGAGTCTTAAACATGATGTAGTCTTAGTATTGTAGGTGTGCTGTAGTATTCAACATTGTGGTTTATGCTAGTATCTGTGTGGTCGTAGTTGATAAAGTAATCCTATGTGGACGGCACCAACAGGAACCATTCTGATATTTTTCGTTGAATTAAATTTGTATTTGTACTGTTGACACCTCATTTGTATGAATGTCATCATGTCCTTGTAAGAAACCTTGTTTTTAATGTAACCCAAACGAAGTTCAGGGCTTCCATCACAGTTCACTTGATACCACAACAACACTTACTTGATACCATGACATATTTAATTCAAATTGATGGTACGTACACTGCCGATAGGATTAGAAGGAATGACCCACATGGAACCAAAAAAATATGCCTGCTTGCAATCAATAAAGCATACAAACTAATCACCAGGCAATAAGTCTAAATCCAAGACAAACATAAACCAAGAGACGGTTTTATCTTCAACCAAAACGTATTCTCTATTCTCTGAGATGTACCAAACGCGTACCAAACGCGAGTTGCCTACGGCTTGCATACTGCATAGCTGAACATTGCCCTTATTTGAACCTAACTTGCGAGAGTTCTCGTGACTTGAGCCTTAAAATATAATGAACTCATAAGCTTTAGTCAGATCATTAAACCATACTTCGAAATAAGAATAAATATTGTGTGGATCCTCTATGAATTAGGCCCGTATTCAACCCAAAGTTAAGAACCCAAGTGCATGGAAGACGGCTAGCCTAGAAATCCTTAATAAGCAATGTGTGACCTCTGCATTTTGTAAAAGCCTCAATTCTCGTGCGTTTGGATGTGGAGATTTAATTTAGGAGTTGTCATAAACTTGTTATCCTTGGTAATGATCCTTGAGATGCCCGACCGTGAGGATGAATATAATCATTTCCTGAAATCATCACGCTTGCACAAACTTGTTAGTAAAACCATGCACACAAAGGCGTTGAGCAAAAAAAACAAGGAGGTGGGATCTTAAGGTAAAAAATTAGGGTGCGACACCAGGCTTGTTGGTCGAGGTCATTGTATGCTGCCTTGATGGGCCTTATATGTATACGAGATGTTATTTCCATGACTAGATCCGGACTTCTTATTATCAGCACTGGCACTCTGGCACTAGAATTGGGGGAGAAATCTCCCTAAGGCACAGACACACGTTTGCATTTGCATGAATCATTTGCATGACAGGTGCCTTGCCGTTTTTCTAACCCTTTGTGTATGCAGGTTATTTTAGGATTGACCGAAGACAGATCCACCGATACTCGACCAGAGAGAATCAAGCTAGAGCAATGGAACATGTTCAGACCAACATCCAAGAACTCAGAGAGAGGATGAACCGCTTCATGGAGCTCATGCAAGTGGTCGCTAACAGGCCAGGACCAGCTCAGAACTCTGGTGCAACCGCTGATCTCATGGTTGGAACACTCCAAATCCTCCGCTTGTTGAGACCCCTCAGGGTGGCATCCCTGTGACTGGAGGGAATGGAAGTGGTAACGGCAATGTTGTCACTAACCTTGGACCTAATGAGAATACGACTGGCGTCGGGAACGGTAACTTTGAAGCCAATGGCAATGATGGTATAGGCCATGGCAACACTAGAGGAACTGGTAATGCGGGGAACGCTGGGGCCGGTAATCTTTATGGTATTGACGCTGTTGGATTTGCTTAGGGTAATCAGCCATGGCAAGAGGATCCCCAAGAGGACTTGTTCTCACAAAAGGGAGCTGAGGGTGAGTTGAACTCTGAAGCCCGGTTAAGGTTCAAGGCCATCGAGGACAAAATGAAGAGTTTTGAGAACTTGAATACTATGGGTGTTGACATGACCAAGTTGGGACTGATCTCAGACTTCAAGGTGCCTCCCAAGTTTAAGGTACTCGACTTTGAGAAGTATAAGGACACAACTTGCCCTCGTGTCTATCTGAGGTCGTACTACCGAAAGATGTCCGCACATTCTGAAGATGAGAAGTTGTTGATGCACTTCTTCCAGGACAGCCTGTCCGGCCCATACTTGGAGTGGTATATGGGTTTGAAACCCACTAGTGTACGTACATGGAAAGACCTTGCTGAAGCATTTGTACACCATTATCAGTATAACAGTGATCTGGCTCCCAACCGGGTTCAGTTGCAGAATTTGTCTCAGAAGAACAACGAAGGACTTAAAGAGTACGCCCAAAGATGGCGTGAACTGGCAGCGAGAGTTCTGCCACCGATGGTTGAACGAGAACTTGTTGAGATGTTCGTAGCTACTCTTTCAGGGGTTTATTATGAGAAAATGGTCAGTGGTATGTCGGGAAGCTTCTCCGATCTCATCATCAATGGAGAGCATGTTAAAAATGGCATCAAACTCGGGAAGATTCAGGGTGTAGATGTATCCTCAGCTGGAGGAGGAAAGAAGCCTTACAGTGGTAAGAGACGTGAAGGTGAGGCGAGCTCAGTGTCTAATGCTCGGGAAAAAGGTAAAGGCCAGCGTCAGCAGGTCGCTAGCATTACTATTCCTGCTGTCCAGCAACCACAGCAGCATCAGCAGTAGAACCAGTAAGGGTACCGGAGTTATCAGAACAAAGCACCGTTATCAAGTCGTCATCTTGAGACTCCACCTATGTTGTATGCTCATCTTTTTCAAACGTTGCTTCAGTTGCAGCTAGTTCAGAAGAGAACTATGGCTCCCTTGACAGGGACACCTCCACCGAGGTACGATGCGAATGCAAGATGTGAGTTTCATTCGGGGGCACCTGGCCACTCGATTGATAACTGTAAGGCATTCAAGCACAAGGTGCAAGATATGGTTGACACCAAAATAATCAAATTTTATGATAATGTCCCGAATGTTACAAAAAACCATATGCCTAACCATGGGGGAGATGGGGTTAATGCCATCATTGTAGAGGAAGATTCAGATTTATTGACTGATGTCAAAGACCTGAAGACACCACTTGGTTTAGTTAAAGCCAAGTTGTTGAAGAAAGATATTTTTTCGGGCTGTCGAAAGTTGTGTTTGGATTGTGCGAATCATTCAGACGGCTGTGATCAGTTGGTAGCAGGGATTCAGAGTCTGATGACCGAAGGAGTTCTGCAGTTTAGTCGGAGGGCTGAGATTAGATCTGGGGAAGTAATGCTGAAGCAGAATGATGAGGTTGTCACTATCACCATCCCTCGCAAAACAATAACCATTTCTGCATCCAGGCCACCTACGATCACCATCACGAAGGTTGGGCCTATACCATTCGAGAGCACTAATGTTATTCCATGGCACTATGGGGCAGATGTCTATTGCAATGGACAGAAGTTAGAGTTGGAGCCATCTGGGCAATCTGTTGACAACCTAGTGGGAACTGGGGAGATAACACGTAGCGGAAGAGTTTTCGCTCCACCAGAGGTTGTGGCTGACAAAACTGACAAAGCTGAGAAAGCTGATAGAGGAAAGGGTAAGGTCGTTGAGGAAACCTCCCGTGAGGTAGGAAAAGACCTGCTTGTGAAATACGCCAAAGAATTTATGAGACTGATTAAGAAAAGTGATTATAAGATCGTTGATCATCTTCATCAAACACCGTCTAAGATCTCTATTCTAAATCTGTTGTTGTGTTTTGAGGCACACCGCAACGCTCTGCTGAAGGTTCTGAATGCAGCGTATGTACCGCAAGAGATCTCCATCAATCAGCTAGAGGGAGTGGTTGCTCATGTGAATGTTGGGAATGGATTAGGGTTTACCGACCTAGAGCTGACGCCGAAGGGAAGAAACCACAATAGCGCCTTGCATATCTCGATAGAATGCCGAGGAACGATTATGTCCCATGTGTTGGTGGACACGAGATCATCTCTGAACGTCCTCCCAAAGAAAGCTCTGATGAGATTCGATACGAGAGGGCTGATCTGTACACCCAGTGATCTGGTTGTAAAAGATTTCGACGGAACTAAGCGTCACGTCTTTGGAGAGGTAACTCTACCCATCCAAGTTGGTCCAGAAACCTTTGACGTGGTCTTCTACATCATGGATATCATGCCTTCTTATAGCTGTCTGTTGGGCCGGCCATGGATCCATTCTGCGGGCGCAGTGACCTCCACGGTGCACCAGAAGCTGAAGTATGCTGTGGGGGGCAGCATTGTAACTGTCTGTGGTGAAGAGGACATAATGGTGAGCCATTTGTCATCTTTCAAATATGTTGAGGTGGATGGCGAGATCCATGAAACTTTGTGTCAGGCGTTCGAAGCTGTTAAAGTCAAGGATGTGACTCCGGTGATGATTGAGAAACCTAAGATGACTCTCTCTTCCTTCAAGGAAACTCAAGCTGTCGTTCAAGCTGGCTCGGCCCCAGGCTGGGGGCAAGTCCTGGAAATCCCTAACAAGCAGGATAAGTTTTGGTTAGGGTATTCTCCTGCTGCTGATGCTTCCTGCTCTTGCAGTGCGCCGTGCGTCAAAGGGATGATTCAGTTCACAAAAGGTGGGGTGATATTTCAGAATGCCAATGCCGTGTATGAAGACGACGGAGATAGTGATTGCAACTTGGACTCCTGGATTCATCCGAGCAAACCAGGCCAGAGCCTCAACAACTGGTTCGTCTAGGATATCATCCAAGTGACGCACAAAGAGTAATGCTTTGTCTTTTCCAATTATTGTACAACCTTATGCTCTACCCAGGGAATAACGGTTTTATTGTCAGGGCTTTGATAGCTTATGCATGTATATATTATTAATAAATCAAAGGGAGTTTTTCTTCGCATTCAAATTTTGTGATCTCTGTTATTCTTGTTTTTGCTTTTGTTTTGAAAAACAATAAAATGGCAATACGGTTTGTGCTAACCTGCATATCCTTGTTTTAAGCTTAACCCTTGTTATTGCAGGATTCACATTGCAGATGACATCGACTCTGAACCTTCTATGACTCACTTCGACTTTGATTGCCCGATATATCAAGCTGAAGAAGAGATTGATGAAGACGAATACCTTCCCGAAGAGTTGGCCCGTTTGTTGAAACAAGAAGAGAAGGTCATTCTGCCTCACGAGGAAGAAATTGAGATCGTTAATCTGGGTTATGAGGAACTTGTCAGAAATGTCAGGATAGGGGCTGCATTACAGAATGATGTCAAGCAGAGATTGGTCGAGATGGTTCGAGAGTATAGTGACATCTTTGCTTGGTCGTATGAAGATATTCCCGGGCTCAATACTGGCATAGTGGTCCATCATCTACCACTGCGAGAAGATTGTCCTCCCGTTAAGCAGAAGCTTAGAAGGACACGACCAGATATGGCCGTTAAGATAAAAGAAGAAGTACAAAAGCAGCTAGATGCTGGATTTTTAGCGGTCACTACTTACCCTCCATGGGTCGCCAACATAGTACCTGTACTGAAGAAGGACGGTAAGGTGCGGATGTGCGTTGATTATCGAGATTTGAATAAGGCGAGCTCTAAAGATGATTTCCCGCTCCCTCATATTAATGTGTTGGTCGACAATACATCTCAATTTTCTGTGTTTTCGTTCATGGATGGCTTCTCCGGCTATAACCATATCAAGATGGCGTCAGAGGACATGGAGAAAACCACGTTCATTACCCCTTGGGGGACGTTCTTCTACAAGGTAATGCCTTTCGGTATGAAGAATGCAGGGGCTACTTACCAGCGAGCGATGGTCACTTTGTTGCATGACATGATTCACCATGAGATTGAAGTCTATGTTGATGACATGTTTGCAAAGTCCCAAACGGAGGAGGGACATCTGGTCAATTTGCTGAAGCTTTTTGAGAGGCTTAGGAAGTTCAGGTTGAGGCTGAATCCTAACAAGTGTACTTTCGGAGTACGGTCTGGAAAACTACTGGGGTTTATTATGAGTGAAAAAGGCATTGAGGTTGATCCTGCTAAGATAAAAACAATACAAGACATGCCAGCGCCAAAGACTGAAAAAGAAGTTCGTGGTTTCCTGGGCAGAATAAACTACATTGCAAGGTTTATATCTCAGCTCACGGCCACGTGTGAACCGATGTTCAAACTACTGAAGAAAGATCAGGCGATTATCTGGAACGAGGATTGCCAGAAGGCATTTCATAAGATAAAACAGTATCTGCAGGAACCTCCGATTTTGATACCCCCAGTGGCTGGAAGACCCTTAATCATGTACTTGACATTTCTTGAGAATAGCATGGGTTGCATTCTCGGTCAGCACGACGAGACTGGTAGAAAGGAGCATGCCATTTATTACTTGAGTAAAAAGTTCACAGATTGTGAGTCCTGTTACTCAATGCTGGAAAAAACATGTTGTGCACTCGCGTGGGATGCCAAACGTTTACGACAGTATATGCTCAATCACACAACCCTGCTAATTTCGAAGATGGATCCGATCAAGTACGTCTTCTAGAAGCAAGCGCTTTCGGGCAGGATTTCCAGATGGCAAATGGTGTTGACGGAGTATGACATTCAGTATGTTTCCCAGAAGGCCATCAAGGGAAGTGTATTGTCTGAATACCTTGCCGAACAGCCTATCGAGGATTATCAGCCGATGAAATTTGAATTCCCTGATGAGGATATCATGTTTCTCAAGGTGAAAGATTGTGATGAACCATTACCCGACGAGGGGCCAGATAGGAAGTCCCAGTGGAAATTGATATTTGACGGGGCAGTTAATTCCTACGGAAGTGGTATTGGGGCAACCATCACGACTCCCCAGGGATCCCACATCCCGTTCACTACTAGATTGACTTTTCCAGTCACCAACAATGAAGCAGAATACGAGGCATGCATCATGGGTTTAGAAGAAGCTATTGATTTGAGAATCAAAAACTTGGATGTATACGGTGACTCGGCGCTTGTTGTTAACCAAATTAAAGGGGAGTGGGAGACTCGTCAGTCGAATTCGGTTCCGTACATGAATTATGCCAGAAGGCTACTTCCGTTCTTCGATCGAGTGGAACTCCATCATGTGCCCAGAGCTGAAAATCAGATGGCTGATGCCTTAGCCACGTTGGCTTCGATGTACAAAGTCAATTTTTGGAATGAAGCTCCAAGAATTGTCATCTCTCGTCTTGATAGACCTGCATTCGTTTTTGCAATTAAGGAAGCCTCCGATGGCAAGCCATGGTTCCATGATATCCAGAATTTCCTTATGACTAAGGAGTATCCTGCAGGAGCGTCAACCCAGGATAAGAAGACTCTGAGAAGGCTGTCTGGAAATTTCTATCTCAATCCTGATGGAGTTCTGTATAAGAGAAATCACGATCTCGTGCTACTCAGATGTGTAGATGAAAAAGAAGCGAGTTTGCTCGTGGAGGAAGTCCATGAAGGCACATTTGGTACGCACGCCGGCGGACATACTATGACGAGAAAGATCCTGCGAGCGGGATATTACTGGTTGACGATGGAGTCGGATTGCTTCAAATTTGCGAAGAGATGTCATAAATGCCAAATTTATGCTGATAAAATTCATGTGTCACCGTGCCCGTTGAATGTCATGTTATCCCCATGGCCGTTCTCCATGTGGGGCATTGATATGATAGGCATGATCGAGCCCACTGCATCTAACGGTCATCGCTTCATTTTGGTAGCCATCGACTACTTCACCAAGTGGGTGGAGGCAGCCTCGTATGCTAATGTGACCAAACAGGTGGTAGCCAAATTCATAAAGAAGGACATCATCTGTCGATACGGAATTCCCGAGCGGATCATTACTGATAATGGTTCGAATCTGAATAACAAGATGATGAAGGAGTTATGCCAGAGCTTCAAGATTGAACATCACAACTCATCATCTTACCGGCCGAAGATGAATGGTGCAGTTGAAGCGGCCAACAAGAACATTAAAAAGATAGTACAGAAGATGGTTGTGACCTACAAGGATTGGCATGAGATGTTGCCATTTGCATTGCACGGTTATCGTACGACGGTACGCACATCAACCGGTGCAACTCCTTTCTCACTAGTGTACGGTATGGAGGTTGTCCTACCGTTGGAAGTTGAGATTCCTTCTTTGTGAGTTTTGGTTGACGTGAAACTCGATGAGGCATAATGGATTCAGAACCGACTGAACCAACTCAGCCTGATGGATGAGAAGAGATTAACATCGATTGCGTATGGTCGTCTGTATCAGAGCCGAATGAAGAAAGCTTATGATAAGAAGGTGCGTCCTAGAAGCTTTCAGACGAGTGATCTCGTCCTGAAGAAGATTCTTCCACCACATTCCAATCACAGGGGCAAGTGGACTCCTAACTACGAAGGGCCTTATGTCGTCAGCAAGGTCTTCTCGGGAGGAGCCTTGTTGTTATCCACGATGGATGGCGAAGATTTTGCATCCCCTGTGAACGCGGACGCAGTTAAAAAATACTTTGCTTAAAACGACCCGTTGGAAAGAAAAAAGAATATCCAGGAAAAAATGGGGCATCCCGACGAACCATAAAAAAGAAAAAAGGTTTGGGCAAAAATTAGGGATATAAATGAAAAATGTACACCCGCAAAGTCGAAAACCTGGAAGGGCGGCTTTGGCAAAAAAAGGGTATCCCGGTGAATCGAAAACCCGAAAGGGCGGTTCAGGCAAAAGTTAGGGATTTGAAAAAGCAAATGACTGTGTTCCGCGTGTGTGTAACACCCCACTTCCCAAATTAAATAAAATATAAACATTATAAATAAACATCAGAGTTTTCACAAAAACAGTGGGATATCACATCACCAATAGTTGTCAAAAATACTTTATTCATTCTTTTCAAAATAATACAGCGGAAATTATTATTCCAACATTCTCGGCCATCCGCCAGATTTACATAAAATCTTTATTATTATAATTCACCAAAATGTGATACGTCACAGGATTTTCAACAAGTTTAACATAAACAAATAAAAACACCCAAGTCCTGTGCTATGTATCAGAGCATCCTAGACTCGACTGGCACACCATAATCCAAGCTAGCTAAGTACCTGGATTATCTGTACTTCCGAAGAAGCACAGACCACAACAACAACAAAGGGGTGAGAAAACATGATCAAAAATATATTGGCAATATAATACATGTAAGCAAGGTAGTAAAACACCAACACACCAATATTCACCCCACAACACCAATCACAAACCTACTATTCAAATTACAATATAACATATTATAATGCAAATATGCAACTCAACACCATGCATGCAGTACCGACTCATTGGTTCATTCAATCGAACCTTGGACAGATCACTTACGCTCCTACTGAGATATGATCTATCCCTGACAAATCACTTACGCTCCTACTGAGATATGATCTATCCCCGACAGATCACTTACGCTCCTACTGAGATATGATCTATCCCCACCATTCTCCACAAAGGAGTATGGATGAATCACATACACTCCTCCTGAGCAATGATTCATCCCACCAAGCACCATGATATGTACGACACCAATGCACGACAACAATGCACGACAAACAATCTCAAGCACACTAAGTGCACACGATCCTCCTGATCACATCACCACACATTATATATATTACACCACCAATAAACACAAGCACACTAAGTGCACACGATCCTCCTGATCACATCACCACACATTATATATATATTACACCACCAATAAACACAAGCACACTAAGTGCACAACAATTAAACTCAAGTAAATAATCAATAAATCATTTCAATGGATCCATGGTTTAGTTACTATTTAATTAAACAATGACTCCCCAAAAATATTGGATATAAAAATATTTGGCAAATAACTATATTATTTATACCATGTTATAGATCTATTCAAGATCTTTCCAACGCTTCGAACGGGGACTAAATCCGACTTACGGATCAAAAGTTATGACCAAAATCGCCAAAACAGAAAATTCACCAATATACAGCTTTGAGTCGACGCAAACAGCGCAGAATGCAGAAAATTCTGTGTTTTCCATCGTTGGAGGCCTTCCGGACCTCCGATTTCAATTCCGTAAAAAGCCCCGGTTTCATAATTCAAAATCCTACCATAATATGACAATTATAACATCCAACAACATATTTTTAAAGATCATGTCATCATATATCATATAACCATACTTTTCAAAACCATGGCATTTAGGGGTTTCTATCCTAAATGTGATCCTACCCATCATACACTATTACACAATCACAATGATCATACGAAAACCCACCCTTACTGTCCAACACTGTCATCTTGCTCAATTCCAAGCTTATCACTCTTCATCCATCCTCTGCCCTATCATTACTACAACTATCACACACTACTCTAATCAATTGTTCCTTAAACTACATCTCAGAACCTATATCATGGTCATTACCCAAGCCACAGAGGTTACACAAAATCTCACCAATACTCATGGTCATTATCCAAAACACAGAGGTTATACAGGAACTTCCCTAAAACCGTAAACCCAACCAATACCCCAAACTCACCAAAAACAACAATTCATCAACATCGACATATATCAATTCCTCATTGGTTTATCAATTACCAATTCTCAACATCAATCAACAATTATAGGCATGACAACATAAAACTTCATACACCGATACATTCCTACGGGGTTAAGGAATCCCCACTACCCTATACATGTAAATACCATCCCAATCAAGTTTCTCCCCCCTTACCTTGTTAATCGGTTTGATCGATGGAAATCCTCCTAGATTTGGTCTCTTGACTTTCTCCTTTCTCTTCCGTTCCTCGTTCCTTTGCTCGTTCTATGCTCTTCTCACTTCTCTCGTTCTTTCTCCCAACTCTCCAAATGTATCGTAAAAACCACTAACCCCTCACATTCCCTATTTTAATTATCTAATCTTAATAATAATAATAACTTAATAAAATAATATAATAATAATCTTAATAAAGTAATATAATAATAATACTAATATTATTATCTCAACAAATTCATAATAATATTAATAATAATAGTAAATATAATAATAATAATAGTAATAATACTCCACCAATAATATTATTATTAATAATAATAATCATAATAATATTCTCCCACTAATAGTTATAATAATAGTAATAATATTAATAATAATAATATTCTCCAATATTAATAATATTACTACAATTAATAATAATAATAATAATAATAATAATAATAATAATAATAATAATAATAATAATACCACCATATTACTACTATTTATTTTATTATTATATTCAACCAATTCACCACCAATAATCCTCCCATATCAGGGACACCCACCAATCATCATCAAACACACCCCCACCAAAGGGCACACCAACATATAATAATTAAAATAGTAATAAAATGACTAAATAATTAAAATGGGTGTTACAACTCTCTCCCACTTTAATTATTTTCGTCCTCGAAAATTACCTGATGGAAATAGTTCCGGATACGCTTCCCGCATCCTTCATTCCAATTCTCAGGTCACACTGCCTTCTGCAGCACCCCCCTCAAGCCACTTTCACCAAAGTTATCTCCTCCCCTCGGAGTTGTTTCTCGTTCGTCTAACGAACTAGCAATGCCTCCACAATCAAATTATTTTTCACTGGTACATCATCCACCTGATTCAATGTAATTCCTCAATGAAGACACATGAAACACGTCATGCCAATTCACAACGACAGCGGAAAAACGATCTAACATGTTACTCCTCCCATGCCTCCGCTGCGCTACTCTGATACAACCACAGAACCCGGTGCGAACTTCCGAGATTTCGAAGCCCGACCAGCACCAGTCACCGACGTGACTCTCAAAACACATATTTCCTTATATCCTCTTGATCTTCTCAGCCATCTCAAGCATAATTCTCGGTCTGAGCACAACACTCCCACTCGACTTATTCGAACACAGAAGAGTCCTACACTCCCTATCTCACCAAGCCATATATAGTGCCATTCCGACACTAGGATGGTAGTCGTTATTATAGGTAACTCAATCAACGGTAATTACTCATCCCACGATCCACCTTGATCCAACACCCAAGCTCTCACCAATTCTCTACAGACTCAATAGTCCTCTCTGACTGACCATCAGTTTGCGGATGGTAAGTCGAACTCAACTTCAACTTAGTACCTGAAGCTTCCTGTAAGCCCCTCCAACATCTCAATATAAATCTCAAATTTCAATCTAACACAACATTCGACAGTATCTCATCCAACTTCACTACTTCCTCAATATGTATCACATATATCCTTAACACGGAATAGTTCATCCACTCACAACAACCCAAATTAAAATTATGTCTTTCCAATTCTTTGGAAATCTCAACACCAAATCCGTGAAAATACTACCTGATTTCCACTCTGGAATATTCAACGGCTGCATCAGACTCAACAGTCTCTGATGTTCACTCTTCGAATTCCAACAATTCTAACCAGTATATTCAACCTCAACCACTCCTCTCCTCATCTATGGTCACCAAAACAATCTACTCAAATTCGGTTACTTCTTCATAGCACCGGAATGGACACTCCATCCACCTCAATATATTTCTTCACGAGTACTCCTACTCCCCTCAACAACATCCGGTCCACATACCCCATCACAACATATCATGGTACTATTTCCACAAACCCGACAATCCACTCTTCGACTCTGATTTATCAATTTCAACTAATTCACCAACTCAACCCATATTTCTGACCTCCTCGAATCTCCTCAAGAATACTACTAGTACGGTCTAACATACAAGGCTTAACTCCATAAGAAGTCTCTTCACAGACCAGACTCGCATCACAAAATTTCCCAACCGGTTCCAACTCTTTTCTCCATTTTCCTCGGTACAAGCAAGGTTTCTAAATCGAAGCATCGGCTACCACGGTATATACCGAAAACATACAGTAAGATAACACATCAAACGCACCCGATCACGACGGTAAAAGTTAACCAAATTACACGTTTCGAAATATTTTGCTATAATTGGATCATCCACTGACATAAAAACTATTTTTCCCGGAAAGAGCATCTCGTTAGCTCTCCAACGCTTCAAACGGGGGTCAAAACGGACATACGGTTCAAGAGTTATGAATTTTCGAAGTTTTCCGAAAAACCAGAATTTTGCCGAAAAACTGCTACCGGATTTTGCATTCTTGTCCGAAAATTCGACCGATTCAATTTCTTTCTTCGAAACCAACACATACTCATACTCACCTAACATATAGCCTCGAATTAGAACCATTAAACATGATTTCTACGACGTCCGATTTTGATTCCGTAAAAAGCTGCGATCTCGGAATTCAGCGTACAACAACAATTTCATACCTAGGAGACCATCCAACACTTTCAATATTTCAATATTTTAAAACCCAATTACTCCCAATCTCAACAGCAGATCTTGGAGCCTCCCATTGCGATACAACTTCGACCTTTGATACCACAACCACAATAGCTCTACCCGAGCTCACACGACCAAGAAAAACTCACATCCTTCAGCCCGTTGATCCATCAACTCGTCAACTCTTGGAAGCGAATGCTTATCCTTGATAGTCACCTTGTTCACTTATCCATAGTTCACCTAAAGCTTCACAAAACCTTCCGTCTGTCTAACCAACAAAATTGGTGCACCTTATGGTAACACACTCAAACAAAAGAACCTCTCTTCCAGCAGGTCTTCAAGTTGACTCTTTAACTTTCTCAATCCCAATGCAAACACACAATATGGAGTCACCCATATCGGACTAGTTCCAAGAACGAAGTCAATGTGTAAGCTTTACTTCACATTCCGATAGTACACCATTTACCTCCTCAGGAAAACTTCCGGACAATCACAATTAAGTGATAAACCCCAATTTCTCGCTTTCCTTAACATTCAAAGTTTCCGTCAAAATACACACCTCAACACCGTCTTACGCCAACTCCTCAAAATAATCCCTTAAGCACTTAGCTTAACTCAAGGCAATTCATTGCTCACACCACCTAAGCTTGCAAGACACGTCTATCCCATCCAACACAATCCCGTCTACTATTAACAAGAGATTGAGGGTGATCAGTTCCTCAATTTGTCAATAAACAGCCGAAAATCATGATGGGGTATAAACCATCTTTACCAAACTATAAGAGCGTAACACACTAAGCCACAACACTGCAGCATTCCGGAGAAATACCAACTTCTCCCCCACTAGAATCATTTCACTTCTACCGACAAAGTTTAAACAACAACATGTACCAACAGTGTTTTTACACACATGTCGCATACCAGGGAACAACAACACTAGACAACATTGGTCGGACGGACCGACCTGCTCTGATACCAATTGTAACACCCCACTTCCCAAATTAAATAAAATATAAACATTATAAATAAACATCAGAGTTTTCACAAAAACAGTGGGATATCACATCACCAATAGTTGTCAAAAATACTTTATTCATTATTTTCAAAATAATACAGCGGAAATTATTATTCCAACATTCTCGGTCATCCGCCAGATTTACATAAAATCTTTATTATTATAATTCACCAAAATGTGATACGTCACAGGATTTTCAACAAGTTTAACATAAACAAATAAAAACACCCAAGTCCCGTGCTACGTATCAGAGCATCCTAGACTCGACTGGCATACCATAATCCAAGCTAGCTAAGTACCTGGATTATCTGTACTTCCGAAGAAGCACAGACCACAACAACAACAAAGGGGTGAGAAAACATGATCACAAATATATTGGCAATATAATACATGTAAACAAGGTAGTAAAACACCAACACACCAATATTCACCCCACAACACCAATCACAAACCTACTGTTCAAATTACAATATAACATATTATAATGCAAATATGCAACTCAACACCATGCATGCAGTACCGACTCATTGGTTCATTCAATCGAACCTTGGACAGATCACTTACGCTCCTACTGAGATATGATCTATCCCTGACAAATCACTTACGCTCCTACTGAGATATGATCTATCCCCGACAGATCACTTACGCTCCTACTGAGATATGATTTATCCCCACCATTCTCCACAAAGGAGTACGGATGAATCACATACACTCCTCCTGAGCAATGATTCATCCCACCAAACACCATGATATGTACGACACCAATGTACGACAACAATGCACGACAAACAATCTCAAGCACACTAAGTGCACACGATCCTCCTGATCACATCACCACACATTATATATATTACACCACCAATAAACACAAGCACACTAAGTGCACACGATCCTCCTGATCACATCACCACACATTATATATATTACACCACCAATAAACACAAGCACACTAAGTGCACAATAATTAAACTCAAGTAAATAATCAATAAATCATTTCAATCGATCCATGGTTTAGTTACTATTTAATTAAACAATGACTCCCCAAAAATATTGGATATAAAAATATTTGGCAAATAACTATATTATTTATACCATGTTATAGATCTATTCAAGAGCTTTCCAACACTTCGAACGGGGACTAAATCCGACTTACAGATCAAAAGTTATGGCCAAAATCGCCAAAACAGAAAATTCACCAATATACAGCTTTGAGTCGACGCAAACAGCGCTGAATGCAGAAAATTCTGTGTTTTCCATCGTTGGAGGCCTTCCGGACCTCCGATTTCAATTCCGTAAAAAGCCCCGGTTTCATAATTCAAAATCCTACCATAATATGACAATTATAACATCCAACAACATATTTTTAAAGATCATGTCATCATATATCATATAACCATACTTTTCAAAACCATGGCATTTAGGGGTTTCTATCCTAAATGTGATCCTACCCATCATACACTATTACACAATCACAATGATCATACGAAAACCCACCCTTACTGTCCAACACTGTCATCTTGCTCAATTCCAAGCTTATCACTCTTCATCCATCCTCTGCCCTATCATTACTACAACTATCACACACTACTCTAATCAATTGTTCCTTAAACTACATCTCAGAACCTATATCATGGTCATTACCCAAGCCACAGAGGTTACACAAAATCTCACCAATACTCATGGTCATTATCCAAACCACAGAGGTTATACAGGAACTTCCCTAAAACCGTAAACCCAACCAATATCCCAAACTCACCAAAAACAACAATTCATCAACATCGACATATATCAATTCCTCATTGGTTTATCAATTACCAATTCTCAACATCAATCAACAATTATAGGCATGACAACATAAAGCTTCATACACCGATACATTCCTACGGGGTTAAGGAATCCCCACTACCCTATACATTTAAATACCATCCCAATCAAGTTTCTCCCCCCTTACCTTGTTAATCGGTTTGATCGATGGAAATCCTCCTAGATTTGGTCTCTTGACTTTCTCCTTTCTCTTTCGTTCCTCGTTCCTTTGCTCGTTTTATGCTCTTCTCACTTCTCTCGTTCTTTCTCCCAACTCTCCAAATGTATCGTAAAAACCACTAACCCCTCACATTCCCTATTTTAATTATCTAATCTTAATGATAATAATAACTTAATAAAATAATATAATAATAATAATCTTAATAAAGTAATATAATAATAATAATACTAATATTATTATCTCACCAAATTCATAATAATATTAATAATAATAGTAAATATAATAATAATAATAATAGTAATAATACTCCACGAATAATATTACTATTAATAATAATAATAATCATAATAATATTCTCCCACTAATAGTTATAATAATAGTAATAGTATTAATAGTAATAATAATATTCTCCAATATTAATAATATTACTACAATTAATAATAATAATAATAATAATAATAATAATAATAATAATAATAATAATAATAATAATAATAATAATAATAATAATAATAATACCACCATATTACTACTATTTATTTTATTATTATATTCAACCAATTCACCATCAATAATCCTCCCATATCAGGGACACCCACCAATCATCATCAAACACACCCCCACCAAAGGACACACCAACATATAATAATTAAAATAGTAATAAAATGACTAAATAATTAAAATGGGTATTACAGTGTGGACTCTCATTGTTTAGTGGTTTGGAATACCTGAGGGCCGTTTATCCGAATCAATCTCTTCTGAAGCTGAAGCGTCGGAGAAGTATCGAAGTCGAGTGGGTCATAGAGGGATCAACTCATGGTGTTCGTCTACGCCGCATTGCCGACATTTGTGTATAATGATGTATATTTATGTTATTATGCTTGTGCAGCTTCCTCATTTCAGGAGCTTGCATCTGTTGTAAAACATTTTTCCCATTCAGGGGCTCGTTATCAATAAACATATACTATTCAGCATTTCTGTGTGTTTGTTTAGTTTTTACTTGTTTTGTTTGCGAAAAAGAACGCCCGATGTTTTTGATAAAATGCGCATACATAAACTTGTTGGCCTAGGCCGATAATTGTTGAAACATTGAATTACCTGAACATTGTCACAAGATGATAACCTTGACGGGTCCCTTTGAGAAGGGTATCTTGTCTATTTGTTCGTGTTGTTGCAGGGATGTCACCCTCCAGGCAGTACGCCAGATGTTTCCAAGCAGGATGATTCCTTCTTCCCCAACGAGTTCAGCAGTGGTCCCCCACGGAGTCTGAGCATGGGATTGTGAGCATTGATATGTCTTCCCAAGCAGAGATAAATTCTCCCCAACCAGATGTGTCCTAGGCAGGATCATCATTTCCCCAGCTGAGTCATGCGCTGAAGTGTATACCCGTTCCCAGCGGTGGATCAACGAGCAGTTTTTCGTAGAAGACTATTCGCAAGTGTTCAGCTTCTGGCAGTTCAGACTGAAGTCTCCAGCGGAATTGAAATTCCCCACAGAGTTGTATTCTCCCCGGTAGGTAGGAGTGATTCCAGCGTCTGGTTGCCTATCCTCAGCCGAGTTTGCAGTTCTCCAAGAGAGTCGAGTCCTCGGAAGTCGTTCAGGCCATGATTGGTTTTCCCCGGTAGAGTGTTGAGTAGTTGTTGCTGCATTTCCCCATCGGAGTCCGTATCTCCAGGAAGATTTTAGCCGCGAAGGCCGTGCAGTTTATTTCTGCGATTGACATCGTTTTCCTCAGCAGTTTATGGTTCGTATACCTAGTTGAGCGGGTATCGGTTCTCGTAGAACTTTGTTCCCCCGCAGCAGTCATCTGGAGTTCATTTCCCTAGGATAGGTCCAATTGAGATTGGTGTGACTTCTTCTCCTCGACAGGATGACTCCAACTCTCCACCAGAATGGTTCTTTCTCCTTGACAGGAGGATTTTCCCTTCGGCATTTATTTTGCTGACGGGGTCGTAGCATCTTGCATGATTGCATAGTGTTGCACCCCAAAATTTGACCAACAATTATTTATTCACTGAGTGTTTGAAAGTTGATACATTCACCAGACAGTTCAAGAGATCCTCAGAGGAGTGGGTGGAAACCAGGGTTGTGTGCTTCATAGCTTGAGAGTTGTGGGTGCTCCTCAGATGATTCTGAGACTTTGAGAATGAACTTGATGTTTTGAGAAAGCCTATGAGATGTCTTGATAGCCATCATGAAGCCCAGGGAGGTCATTATGCAAGAATTCAGGAGATTCAACCATGAATGGTAGAATTAGGGTTTTGACTGGGTCAACCCTAGATCAGCTGAAGATTTGGAGAAGGTTGAGACCTAATCCAAGTGCCATGAGATCATGGAATGATGCATAGAGATGTTATAAAGATGATTCCTAGACCAACTCATCATGATTGAGGAGTTTGAGAAGTTTTGAGTTAGGGTTTCTGAGGATTGTCAGTGGAAAAACCCTAATTTGACCCCTATCTTCCAGGCCGTTTTAGCTCTAGATGTGATTGATATCTCATCTTCCCCACAACATGAATGTTATATATCTTGTTCTTAGCTTTAATTTGAGTGGTGGAAGTCCTTGATAGGAGTTACAGAGCTCAAGTTATGGTTTTGACAAATTACAGGTCAGCTGAGGTGTGTGAATCTGGGTCCTTGAAAGTCACCCAACTTGCAGACAACTTTTGCCCTAGTAGGATGATTCCTATGATCTCTTGGTCAACATGAATGTTGTATATCTTGTTCTTAGATTTAATTTTAGTGGTAGAAGTCCTTGATAGGATTTGTGGAACTCAACTTATGGTTTGAACAAGGCAGGGGTATTTTGGTCATTTGTCAGTTATAGGTCATTTTTAAGCAAATGTCATATCTCCTATTTCCAAGCCTCAAATGGAAAAACTCAAAACATGAAAGTTGTTCAAAATGTGATTTTAAGTCTATAAAGAAGGTCATGAATTGTTGGAAAAGCTCATAGCATGGATTTGCATGATTGGTCAAAAATGAACTAAAAATGGCTTATAAGTTTAAAAAGTTGAAATTGGAAATTGGTTTGGAGGATCTAGAAATCCAAAATGGGTCATCCAATATATCATTTTGATTGGAAACATCATTTTGAGAACATTGGTTTATATATAATTTTGATTTGAAGCTTTAAAATAGGTGATGCTTTGTTATTTTGTTACTTGCATTTGAAGTCACCTTTGGAAATCCCAACACAAGGCAAGGAAAAAGCTTGTAATGGTTTATAACACTTCAATATATCATGTAAGGAGATTTTAAGGCCAATTTGCAATGGATAATGCATGATGCATGAGATTTTCAACTTACCATCACATGAGATTCTAGCACTTTCTAGATCTTTCTAGATGAATCCAAGAGCTTCCATTGATCATTATTTAAAGAGTGAATCAGGGAGGGTAAATGGTTGGTGATCATTGTTGGTGAGAGGTGAGATTAGAGTGTGAAAAGCAAGAGTCTTCCATTGGCAATTTGATCTCAAACCTTCATTCTCTTCAATCTCCATCCATTTCTCCACCACAAACATATTATTCTGATCATTGTGAGTGAGTATATGCTGAGGTAGAAGAAGATCCATGGCAGTTTGAAGCTATCTTGAGGAAATTGCAAGAATTGCATTTTGCTGTCCAACTCGAGTTTCAAGCCTTGTTCATCATTTTTGCTGCATACAGAACCCATATTGGCCTCTAAGGATCAAACAAGGAAGGTTTCAAGCACTGAATTGCAAGGAAACCCTAGCTTCCATTAAAGTGTAACAGGTTGGTGATCTTGCTCAAATCTCATAGTTTGTGTACATTCTGCTATAGTTATAGGTGTAGAACTGTTAAGCTAGGGTAGAAGACCATTTTCTGAGAAATAGAGAGCCATTCGAGGAGTTACATAGCAGGGCATTGAATCTTTAATTGGCAAGAACAAGCTGGATCAAGAGCTTTAGCTGGCATGTTATAGTTTATTGTGATGAGGGTAACATAAAGAGTATAATCAGGACATTAGATTTGAGTTTTACCAATGTTGATACCAGAGGAAAATGGTGGAACCCTAGTTTTCTCGCATGCTGTTTGGATGATATAAGATGATTCAAGAGAAACTATGAACATGGTTAGATTCCTGGTGTTAAGTAGGGTAATTTCAGTCTTTGAATCGTGGCAAACCATGGAGAATTGAGAGAGAAAGATGGACTGGAAGTTTCCTGCATGAGGACTCGCGTTGCTGCAAAACCCTAATCTATTTGGGAAGATGAACCAGGGCCATCGGATGAGGGTCAAACGCTTGACTGGAGACTCCATCGTGTGGTCACGATTAAAGGAAGAAAACGGAGGGAAAATTAAAAAAGGCTGAGACGCCGTCGTTTCGTTTAATGAGGAAAATTGGGCTCAGCATGCTTTCACTATCCACACCCCCCCGTATTCAGGCCCATTGAATTTCCAACTGCGCGCATGTGCTTATCACACCCCCTCCCTCATTTTCCTCATTTTATATTTTGTTTTGTTTTATATTTTTAATGAACTTTGATAATTCATAAAAAAAATGATAAATAATGTTTTTTTGTTCATTCTTTTTGCTATGTTTAGATAATAATGTGTAGAAAATTATAAAAATAAAAATAGGATTTTATTTTTAATATAGAATTTTTGGTGATATTTTCTTTTAAATAGGGCATTTATTTTCTTTTAGTTGATATCTCATTTTCTATGAATTGTTTTAGAACTTTCCCTTAGGGTTTTTGAGCCATTCTTTTTGGCATAGTTAGGTATTGAACCCTAGTTTCATGTAGGATTTATCTCTTGATTTGTAGAATAAATTTGATGTAGTTTGATTGTTAGACATTTAGGTGCTCTAATTAGGGTTTTAGGTTGTATATATGAACTTGAACAAATTTGTTTTGGGGTTTATAAGCCAAATTAGTGTATGGGGAATACATGGGTTAAGGGTAAGTATGTATAGAATCCCCTAGAATTTTACTAGAATATTGTATGGTGTTTTAGTATTTTTCATTGATTTTTGAATGTATGGATAGTATGTGTGTTGCTTAAAGGCATAAGTTGTATTGTTGTGTTTTCTTTCCTTCTCTTTTGAGTGTGTGAGCTTTGAAGATTGAGTTTAAGACCTTGTGGATCATCATGGAAGCTTTGAAGACCTTGCAGAGGAGTTTAGCATAGATTTTGTTGTTTTGTTTATAGGTTTATAGGTGCATAGGCAGAGCCCCAGATAGAATACTTTGTTCAATAAACAAGGAGTGTTTTGTTCACCTCCTTCCTTCTCTATGACACAGAGTCCCTTAAGGGTATTCACCTCTCTCCTTTGGTGGGATTAGTGACCTTGCCCATAAGGTAGAACTTTGAGAGAGCCTCTCCTTTGATGTTAAGTTCTCAATGGCATCCTTTGGAAGTCAGTGAGTACTGTAACATCCCCACCTCATCTTGTTAACTGAATCTTGTTTGCTGGAGCATTGGAGCCATTGAAGATAGAAGCTGAGGCCTTGAAAAGGATGATTCCTTGAAGATTATTGAAGTCTGAAGACTCTGTGAAGACCAAGTGGATGCCTGAAGATCCCTGAAGATAGTGAAGCCTGAAGGTAGAGCTGATCAAAGGAGCTGAGGCTCAAAGGGAGAAGATGAGTTGATACTCATGTTGTAGGGTTGATACCTGGAAAGCAAGTGATCTCTGAAGTCTGAAGACTGGGTTACTGCTGGAGGAGCTGAGGCTTTCTTCTGTTTTCTTTGATGTATTATGTGTTTTGTCTGATTTGTCTGTTGCATTAGACTAAGCCCATTTAGAATAAGTTCAGTCTAAGAGCATGAGTGCATCTGATGGTATTGTTACTGCTTGGCTTTGCTTGCGGGTATTCGGTAGAGCCCAGCTCCCTTGCCCGTGTGTTTATTTTGCTTGATAGCATTTCAGTTCTTTTGTCTGTATGATTACAATTTACTGTTTTGTGCCTGATAACATGTTGTTTATTTTCAGTATGATTACCGTTATTTCATGACTGGCTTGAGGTCGAGACGAGCTTGTGGAGGCTGAAGCCCCACACACATTTCCTCCCTCACTTGCATTGCATGCATTTTACTGTTAAAGCGGATGCTTTTGTCTGTTTTGGTGTATCATTGACATGATCCCTTAGGACTCTCATTTCCTCTGATGAGGATTTGATGATAGACTTTTAGGTTGAAACCTATGCATGACAACATCTAGGAGTTCCCTGTTCAAACCTCAACCATAGGATGAATCCATGGCATGATAACAGTAGGACTTGATAGTCTCCCTCCTAGTTGGGCCTGTTCTCTTCTCATCTCGAAGCAGTTTAAGATACAGTAATCATGAATGATTTCTTTCGTACGTTACGAGCCTTAAGCTATCTGAGAAAGGATTGTGGGAGAGTTTCTTTTCCACAGTCTGGATGTTTAGTATGGTACCCTTTGGGTGACATGCGACGCATTCACTCTCAAGTCATAGTCTCTAGTGCGGTCGAGATCGCAAACATAATAAAAAACACTTCTGTTAGGAGATAGCCCGTAGTTTCCCGAACTACGTTTGCTCTGATCTTCCATGCTGTGTGGAAGTACGTAGGCATAGGATGCGACGTCCTAGCGAGCAACCTTCCCCAACTTCACCCGTAGTTAGCCGAACTACGTTGACTCTGATTTCTCGTTCCAGACGGGAATACGTAGGCATAAAGCGCGACGTTTGCCGAGTCATTTTTCTTTTCTTTTTCAGCCAGCCTTGATAGGTAGATAGATTATAACCAACCCGTCCAAGTAAACAAACAAGCGAGGATCCCGTCGAGTACGACGAACGTGAGGGGTGCTAATACCTTCCCCTTGCGTAACCGACTCCCGAACCCAGACAATGGTTGCGATGACCTTGTCTTACCCTTTTTCGTCAGGTTTTTTCCGATCGTTTCCTTTCCCGCTCTGAGGGATAAATAATGAAAGGTGGCGACTCTTCTGTTGTGCCGGCACCTTATTTTCGCGCAAGCGACAGCTGGCGACTCTGCTGGGTACTCCAACGGTTCCCTGCGAGTCAATCCTATCGTTTGTGTGTTTGCTTGTTGGGTTGCGTTTATTTATCGCATTTTTACTTCTCGCACTTTATTTCCCGCATTTTATTTTCAGTATAATATGATTATTTGTGCTGTTGTGGGATGGGAGTTCTGATTGAGTGAGAAGCCAGACCCAGGCTTGAGTGCACCATAGACTTAGAGTGGAAATTAGTGGGCGCGTGCTTGCTTTGCAGGCACTAGTGTCTCATGAAATCCACGCTCAGACGAGGTTCATCCGGTTGGCTTCACTTTCAACCCCTTGGGTTGAGACGGTTGCTGGTTTGGTGGATTGTCGACTCTGGGGACCGATCATTTGTGATTCAGCTAAGTGAGGCCTCTTCAGGACTTGATGATGCCACTCCTTCTGGGAATCGTATCATCAGTTTTGAAAGTCTGTGACGCTGATGAACGCATAGGATGCCGTACCTTGAGTCAGTCTAGGTTCATACCTGTGAGTGGGACTGGGTTTATTACAGGAAACTTAGACCTTCAGACTACCTAGTTTTCTTGACAGTGAATCAGTTATGTTGGGTTCTCAGTTGCAGATATGTTCTTGATAGAGCAAGGGTTTGATCAGAGGATCTTATCATCGGGTGTATGTCTGTTCTTGACAGAGCAGGTTTTGATCAGAGTATTGTCATCAGAGGTTTGTTCCGGATAGAGCAGATTTTGAGTGGGGTCTGAAGATCTCATCAGCAGATGTTATTTGTTCTTGATAGGGCAGATTTTGAGCGGGGTCTGAAGATCTCGTCAGTAGCTGTGTGTTCGTTCTTGAAAGGGCAGATTTTTGATTTGGGGTCTGAAGACTTCATCAGCAGACGTTTTCTGATCATGCATCCCGGGTCCTTATTATCAGGCACTTATTCTTGTCAAGGCAGAATTTTGATCTCGATTCTATCAGATGGTTATTCTCTGCAGATCAGATCAGTGGGTTTACACCGGGGTTTCCTTCTCGTCAGTGACTGTTGATACCGAATCTCCACAGCAGCCACCTGGATATATTATTGCATGCCTGCATTTTGCATTAGTTTACGCATTCATCTGCATTCCATTAACGTGTGTCTGTGTTGCAGGTACCGTTTCCCCGATCCAGGATTTCCCGCCTCCTACTGTTATTATGGCCTCTCTCAGGAAGACCGTTGCGTATAAATTCCCAACCCCTGATGTATCGAAGCTGACCGGTTTGATAGCCCTGGCAGGGGATTCTGTGAAGGATAGGTTCAGGAAGTCTTATGGTAGGTTGCTTAGTCTGGTTTGCAAACCTTCTACGTCCGAGTTGAATGGGTTACACGCTCTTCTGCAGTTTTATGACCCTCCCTTGAGGTGTTTCACCTTTCATGACTTCATTCTCGCGCCGACATTGGAAGAGTATGCTGATATGCTGGGTGTGCCTATCAAAAGGCAAATGCCTTTTGTCCACATGGATGCTGAGCCTGATCTGGTTGGTTTGGCTTCCTCACTCCATTTGAGCGCTTCTGAGTTAGTGGTGACAAGTTGGAACAAGGTCCCAGGGTTCTCTCTGCAGTTTCTGATAGCTAAGGCTCAGCAGTGTGCTAAGGACAAATGTTGGGACGCCTTTCGCGCCATCCTTGCTTTGTGAATATATGGCATTATCCTATTTCCCATCATGCCTGATTTCGTAGACTTTGATGCATTCCATATCCTTGCCTCAGGGAATCCAGTCCCTACTCTGATCGGAGACGTTTACCACTCAGTGCATTACAAGAATGAGAACCGGAGAGGGAAGAATGTTTCATGCTGCGTACCGTTGTTGTACAAGTGGTTTGATAGTCATTTGCCTAAGAAGGGTTCTTCTATCTTGTCTGCTGCCACAGCTGAGTGGCCTGAGCGTCTGATGAGTTTGTCGGCAGAAGACATTGATTGGTTCGTTGACAGAGACAGGTTAGGCACCGAGGTGATCTTCAGTTGTAGTGGGTTTCCTAACGTACCTTTGATAGGTAGGAAGGGTTGCATCAACTACAATCCATCATTGCTAGTTCGTCAGTTTGCATATGCTTTGAGGGCTCCACCAAAGGAAGAGGAGGTACGGGAATCTCTGTACCTCACGGGTATTCTAGAAGGGGAGTTGTTGTCCAAGCTTCAATATGCGTGGAACAATATCAGCACGAGAGGAAAGCCTTTGTTGGGGAAGAGCAACAACCAGGCCTACCCTCCTTATTCAGATTGGATCAGAGCCAGAGCCAGCGCTATAGGGATGCTATTCCCTCATGTCAGACCAGAGAGTCCTCCACCAGTCGAAGAGCCCACCGTTGTGTCCATTCATTAGCACAACCAGGTATTAGCTGAGCGTGATGAACTGAAGAGGGCGAATGCAGAATTAGAGAAGGAGTTAGCTCAGCTTCGGAGTGAGAGGAACGAAGCCGTGCATGCTCTCAAAAGGCAAACAGAGTCGGTGAGCCAGCTGGGTGCAGACTTGGCAAAGCAGATTGCTGATCGGGAGCGCTTAGGTCAAGACTTCAGAGCTGCTAATGATGTGCTAGCTACGAAGAAGCAGCATTTGGAGGAAGCATATCGGAGAATATCTAAGTTCGACCAGCATTGGAAGACTTCCATGGCCACCAGGAAGGAGCGAGAAGACAAGCTGATGCTGCAGATTTCTAAGCTAGAGACCGAAGTGAAGGACAGTGAGCGGAGGTTTGATGAAGAGACCGCCCGCAGGTACTCCGCTGAAGCCCGTCTCAACAAAGCCATCGCTAGCCTGAAGGAGCATAAGCTGATGTTCGAGTCTAAGAAGCGGAAGCTGGAGGATTGCTTTGGCGAAGGCGCTTGGGAGAGTTCAGTTCAGGGGCTTCAGCATGCTATCAGGCAGAGGGAACTACTCGTCGAGGGGTTGCTCACTTCGCCAGATCATTCAGAGACAAAGGAGTTATTAGCAGAGTATCGCGCCCGTGGCCGTACTTGACTAGTTATATCCCTGTTGTTTTTTATCTTTGATGTATGCTGACCATCACCAGACTTGTTGGCTGAGGTCATGCTGTTGATTTGTACTCGCTGATACTGTGTACTGCCTCGACAGGCCTTTCCATATATATATGAGATTGATGTTTCCATGATTGGGCTCGGATTTCTTCTGCCTCTTATTATTTCCAACACTGGCACTAAGGCACTAGGATCGGGGAAAACCTCCCACGCACACAGACACACGCATGCATCTGCATGAAGCATATTCGCATGGTGTATATCTTATTGCTTTTCCTAACCTTTATTGTTAACAGGTTTTTCAGGTTCCGAGCTGTCTCCGGTCTCCAGGATTGATCAAAGACTCATCCACCGCTACTCAACTCGCGCTAATCAGACAAGGATAATGGACCAGGTGCAGTCAGATGTTCAAGAACTCCGTGAACGGATGGATCGTTTTATGGAGCTGATGCAGGTGGTCGCGAATGGTCAAGACCAGCTTCGTACTCTGGTTCAACCTCTGATCTCCAGGGTTGACAATAATGGCATACTTCATGGAGGGGCCGTGCCTACTCCTCCTCCAGGGGATACTCCACAGAACGTTGTTCCTGCTGCCGGGAGCAACGGCAGTGCTAACGGCAATCTGATGACTAATATCGGGCTCAACGCGGCAGGCGTCGGCAATGGCAGTCTGGGAGCCAACGTTAACATAGGGCCAGTCAACGGCAATGCTGGTGCAGGAAATCTGTTGGTGCCTCAACCGTGGCTGGAGGACCATCAGGATGACATATTTTCTCAGAGAGGTGTGGAAGCAGAGTTGAATGCTGAAGCTCGACTCAGGTTCAAGGCGCTGGAAGACAAGATGAGAAGCATAGAAAATCAGAACACATTGGGCGTTGACGTGTCCAACCTCGGGTTGATTGCTGACTTTAAAGTACCTCACAAGTTTAAGGTGCCTACCTTTGAGAAGTATAAGGGTACTACTTGCCCCCGGGTCCACCTCCGATCTTATTATAGAAAGATGTCCGCCTATTCTGACAATGAGAAGTTGTTGATGCATTTCTGTAATTCCATAGCATCCATTCTATCCACCAGCATCTTGAATTTGTCTTCGTTAGGCTCATGGTAGTAGTTAGCCTCAGAATCAGAGTCCCCCATAGTGTTGTGGAGACTGCCTCTCTCCTGCTCAGATTCTTCAGATTCATAGTCTTCAACCTGTTCCTTGGTCTTGGCAGGACCTTTGAACCTTCTTCCCATGTTGAGCAACCCAGCAGACCTTCTAGCCTTCTTAGTCTTCTTGGCCAGCAGTGTCTTCAATTCATCCTGCCCCTTAGATAGGTTCAGGATCAGCTCTTGGAACTGTGCATTCTGTGCCTGGAGATCCTTAACTGATTGTTCAAGAGCCATTGCTGAAATAAACAGCGAGAAGATGAGAAACCTGTACACAATTATAAACCTGTGATGCAATGATATGGGAATGCATATGCAATGTTTTCAAGGACCGCAGGATTTAAATTTGCTTAAACAAACAAGAAAGTAACTTTTTATTAGTAATAACTTGTTTTGCCTTTTAGGCTTACAAAAAAATGAAAACGAAATAAGTACAAAAGATGGGGTTTTAAGTCTCCCATGGACGTTTCCTCTTTGTGTTGAGGTATGAGTTGAGGTTTCGTTCCTCATGAAGTAGCTTTGTTAGCTCTAGGATCCTTGCTTGGCTTGCTTTGTAATGAGCCTCGAAAGTATCCCTTTGCTCTTTCAGTTGGATCCATGATCTCTGCAAGTCTTCCATATCAGTAGGCATGTCTGGGTGAAGGATGGTATAAGCTGTGTCTCCTTCAGCAACAGGTTCCATGGTAACTGGTAGGACGGCAGGATATGGCATCATGAGTGTCTGAGCACGAGATCGTACCCATCTGAGATAAGCCTCCATAGGAATAGTGTACTTAGGCTCCAGTGTCTTGTTGTCAATCCTGTTTACCTTTCCCCAAGCTCGTATGAATCTCTGACGGTAACCCTGAAGATCGTTGTCGTAGTCAAACACAATGCCCTGAATCAACATGTCATGTGGACCATCGCTCCGGGCGTAACCAAACTGTCGGAAAGCTAGAGATGGGTTGTAGGTGATGCCTCCTCTTATGCCTAGAAGTGGTACATTAGGAAACTCCCCACAACGGTCGATGATGGTGACATTCTCCATAGATCTGGAGCACCAATGGATGTCTGAGTGAGAAAGTGACATGATCCTCTTGGACCATCTGAACCCTTGCTCATTCTTCATTACTGAGCGAGGAAGGTGAGAAATAAACCACCTAGAAAGTAAAGGTATGCAGCACATCAAAGTTCCTCTTGCCCTTGTAGTACGGGTGTGAAGAGAATGTAGGATGTCTCCAAGTAAGGTAGGCACTGGATTGTGACTCAGGAATATGTTGATGGCATGAACGTCTATGAACTGATCAGGATTGGGGAACAACACTAAGCCATAAATCAATAAGGCTAAGATCTCCTCAAAAGCATCGTAGCTCATAGCCTTCAAGAACATTTGAGCTTTATCCACTAATACCTTGGCAAGAATACCTTTAACTCCACTTCTCGTCTCTAGAACAATGTCAGACTTCTTCAGATGTAGAGCTGCAGCAATAACTTCTGGTTTAAGCTCCTTCTCTAAGCCTGTGAATGGCTTCTGATCAAGAACAGGTATACGCAGAAGTTTAGAGAACTCCTCTATGGTTGGAACCAGCTGATAATCAGGAAATGTAAAGCAATGGTGCTTAGGGTCAAAGAACTGAAACAGCACACTCATCATGTCTTCACTGAACCCTGAAGTAACTAGATCCAATAAGTGACCATGTCTCTTGTTGAACTGGGAATGATCAGGCACTAGGGAAACCAACTCCTTGAGCTTAGCAGGTATCCCTACAAAGTTGATCCTGATGGTGTTTCTACGAGCAGAAGCCATGACCTGCAACAAAGAACAAAGATAAATCCCTTGGTCCTTGAAATGGTTAGGGAAAATGATATGCTTATGATGCATGATGATGTCATGATGTCATGCTCAATCCCAAACATGTGGCACACACAAACAAGTCACACCATAGCCCTAGGTTTAAAGGCTTGCATGAGGTTCAAAGGCAAGTACCCTCCCCTGAAGTTAGATGGTTCATCCTGTCCTACAAAAGTAACCAGGTTCTAAGGGATCTCAATATCATTGATCCTTCACAAGGGTGGTTGTTCAGAAGGCAACTTACTTGCCAACCAAAACCCTCCAAGTTTAAGATCTCAATGAGCGTAGTATCGAGTGTCAACCAACTTTAGTCTGCACCAAAGCCGGTTACCTCACTACTTTCTAAAGGCCAGGATGAGTTAACTAGGGTTCTAAAAGTCAGTTAGTGCATTGACAACATATGGCAGCCTCGATATTATCCTCAACTTGACTTAAGGAATATAAGCACCAACCAAGAAGTCGCACTAACTATGGCCACCAGATCAACCGTATCGATATACGTCGTACAGTTTCCTTGGTCTATTGCCATTTACCTAAGGTACACTAGATCCGGGTTAGGACCTTTCACACATAAGAGCACCCCAACAATATAATAATAAAGCAAACAAGGCAAACAATTTAAAGTGATCTTAATTCCTAAGGGTACCCCTCTTAAATAAATCCCCAGCAGAGTCGCCAGTTCTGTAACACGGTGGGAGAACTGACTTTAAACAATGTTGCGGATAGCAAGAGTCGCCACCGACTTTTATTTTATCCATAAGGAAAGGTTATAAAAGAACAGGAAAGACCTTAGAGAATATTTTGGGTCCGGGGGGTAGGTTATGAAAAGGGAAGGTGTTAGCACCCTTTTCATCCATGGTTATCCATGGGCTCTTAGGTACTTAAGCTCACTTTTGAATTGTTTTGAAAGTGTAGTGTGTGAATAGAAAATTTTCAGAATAGTTAATAAATAATCCATGTAAGGATGTGTTAAGAACTTGTTTGAAAACTTGTTGAAAATTTGTTTTAAGTGTGAAACAGTTTTGAAGTGAGCAAGCACCTAGGAGTAACCTACCCTAATGTTTAAAGGTCTTTCTTATTCTTCATTCTTTCCTTTAGTAAGACTATCCCTACTATAATGGAGTAGGTAGTCCTTACTTTGGATGTTAAGGGACATGTGAGGGACAATTGGATTTTTGAAGGCCATTGTGGGGTGTAATAAGCAAACTGGAGGGACTATCATCATTTTTCGAAAGGGACTCGATTCGTAAAGGCAACCATAAGGGACTTTGATGATTTTCTTTTTGAGGGACTTGCTTTATACACCCCACTTAACCAATATTCATAGGCAACTTGAGGGATATCCTTAGGAAGTGAGACGGCGATTAAAATCGACTTACGTGTGTGACGTGTTTATTTTAATTATCTTTATTTAAAAGTGATCTAAATTTATTTTAATATTACATACATGTTGTTACACTCCCTAATTACTAACCATAATAATAATTAAATAATTAAACAACTTTACATCCAAGAAACAATTACAAAATAATAAGCAAAATAATTAAATAGCAAAGATAAATAAAATATAAATAAGCAATAATAAATAATAAAGGGGGTTAGTAAGCAATATTTAACAAAATAATAAGCATGATTAGAATATAAATGGGTTAGTAAATAAGAATAAACAGAATTAATCCAAATATTATAATAATAAGAAATTAACAATTTTTTAATATAATCAACTAAAAAAAACAAATATGAATAAACAATTGTTTTAATTTACAAATTATTAAATTATATTTTAATCATGAAGTTACTACAAAAAATCTAATTATTATAAGCACAATTATTTATAAACTAAAGTTATGTAAAAAAATATTTATAAGTATATTTACAAAAAATTTGTAAGAATTATAGTAAACATACATACATAATAATTATATTAGAAAATAACATTAAAAAAAATAGGATTAGATTTGTATTAAAAAATATTTTTAGAGTTTTATGAAATTAGGGTTTATATGAGAAATAAATTTTTAGGGTTTATATAAAAAAAATAGGATTTAGTTGTATACAAAAATTTTCTAATTTATACATATTACAATTTAGACATAAAATATAGAAACAAAATTTGTGAAAAAAAACATATTTTTTAAAATTAAAGAAAACAGACATATTTTATTATTATTTATTTATTATTGAGAAATATACATAATATATTTAATTTTTAATATTATAATATTTAAATCAAATAAAAGGAAAGAAAAAAAAACGGAAACTTACCTGGCTGAGGTTTGAACCCAGGCCAGCTTGATTTCCAGGAAGCACAACAACCATCAGGCTGCGGATTTTGCAACGTTTTCTCCTACGAATATTGTTACGAGTTCTTCCACCCTGCGAAACACAAACTTCATCCAAACGGCAAAATTTCACAAAATTGATTGCACCATTGTATTGCTACTGAGTTTTTCAATCGTCCTATGTTTTTCAAATCCATTTATCATTTGAAAATCGTGAAACCCTAAAGAGGGCCGAAAACCCTAATCATGGTGAATTCTTGTTCCTGCAATGAAAATCCAATTGAACCACCCAGAATCGTTCTAGAGTTCATTCTAAACATCCTACAACAATCAAAAACAGTTTAAACATGATAAATCAATGGATTCGAAAACAAAATATTCAAGGTCAAGATGAACTCGGGTTGAGCAATTGGGTGCGTATATGATGCATATGGATGATGATTTATGATCAGAAGAGTCCAAGGAAGCTTGCTATGTCTTCCAAATACCTTGCAATGCTCTGAATTTGAGAACCCGAATATGACTTTTTGAAAGATTTTTGTGCTTTTGATCTTACCTTTAGGCTGCTGCAAATTCCTGTCTAGGGTTATGTTTGTGCTTAGTATATATGTGTGATGGATTTAGGTCAGAAACATTGATGTGTTGTGTGGATATTTGATCCAAAAAATATTCAAAAAGATCATTGTATAAATTTCAAATATTTGATCATGAGTGCTTGCTATTTTGGGAGAGATCACATGATTTCCTTCTCATTCTAATTCAATCAATGATTATGAATTTCTAGAAACAAAATCTTCACCCAAAAATAGATTTTTATATTTTTTATTTATTTAAAATGATTTTTATGAATTAAATCAATAATAAATAAATAAAAAATAATAATTTGGGAGAGATCACATGATTTCCTTCTCATTCTAATTCAATCAATGATTATGAATTTCTAGAAACAAAATCTTCACCCAAAAATAGATTTTTATATTTTTTATTTATTTAAAATGATTTTTATGAATTAAATCAATAATAAATAAATAAAAAATAATAATTTGGGAGAGATCACATGATTTCCTTCTCATTCTAATTCAATCAATGATTATGAATTTCTAGAAACAAAATCTTCACCCAAAAATAGATTTTTATATTTTTTATTTATTTAAAATGATTTTTATGAATTAAATCAATAATAAATAAATAAAAAATAATAATTTGGGAGAGATCACATGATTTTCTTCTCATTCTAATTCAATCAATGATTATGAATTTCTAGAAACAAAATCTTCACCCAAAAATAGATTTTTATATTTTTTATTTATTTAAAATGATTTTTATGAATTAAATCAATAATAAATAAATAAAAAATAATAATTTGGGAGAGATCACATGATTTCCTTCTCATTCTAATTCAATCAATGATTATGAATTTCTAGAAACAAAATCTTCACCCAAAAATAGATTTTTATATTTTTTATTTATTTAAAATGATTTTTATGAATTAAATCAATAATAAATAAATAAAAAATAATAATTTGGGAGAGATCACATGATTTCCTTCTCATTCTAATCCAATCAATGATTATGAATTTCTAGAAACAAAATCTTCACCCAAAAAATAGATTTTTATATTTTTTATTTATTTAAAATGATTTTTATGAATTAAATCAATAATAAATAAATAAAAAATAACAATTTGGGAGAGATCACATGATTTCCTTCTCATTCTAATTCAATCAATGATTATGAATTTCTAGAAACAAAATCTTCACCCAAAAATAGATTTTTATATTTTTTATTTATTTAAAATGATTTTTATGAATTAAATCAATAATAAATAAATAAAAAATAATAATTTGGGAGAGATCACATGATTTCCTTCTCATTCTAATTCAATCAATGATTATGAATTTCTAGAAACAAAATCTTCACCCAAAAATAGATTTTTATATTTTTTATTTATTTAAAATGATTTTTATGAATTAAATCAATAATAAATAAATAAAGAATAATAATTTGGGAGAGATCACATGATTTCCTTCTCATTCTAATTCAATCAATGATTATGAATTTCTAGAAACAAAATCTTCACCCAAAAATAGATTTTTATATTTTTTATTTATTTAAAATGATTTTTATGAATTAAATCAATAATAAATAAATAAAAAATAATAAAAATGATGAATTTTGGTCAATTGGGTCGTGCACCATGTTATGAGATGGATTGGGTCATAAATTAGGCAGCCCATTTGGAAAGAAATACTTCTAAGCCTCCATTTTCAACATAAACCATCACAAAATTGCCCAACTTTGCAAGGGCACATTTCTCTCAATTTTAAAGGTATGATGGTGTTCTTGGACTTTTTGGAAAGCTTGAAGAGTCCTCTAAACAACCCCATTGGTTTCAGGTCCATATCATTTACCAATCTCAAGTTATGCCCTTTTGAAGTTGTTGACTTTTTGTTGACTTTTGAAATGACCTATAATGTCTTAGATCATATCTTTCAAATAAAGCATTTTTGGGCTTAACCTTCAACATCAAAGTTGTAGAGAATTCAATTTCCTTCAAAATGAGCTTTGGATGGAGACTTGGTGATGAAGTATGTGAAAGTTATGCCTGGTCAAAGTTCAGTTGACTTTTACTAAGGAAACCCTAATTTAGAAACTCCTGATTATTGATGATCTGGAATCTCCTTGATGAATCATGATCAACCCTTGATAAAATGATGAATTTTACTTCATATACTTGATGTTGGCAAAAAATCATGAAGTTTGACTTTGGTTTGACCACAGTTGACCTCAGTTTGACTTTTTAACTGCATTGACTGCTTTTGACTTATCTGATCATCTGACTGAGCAAACTTTTGAGAAAAGTCTTGAAACTTGACATGGGGGTTCTTATACACATATAAGATGTTATGAAACTCACTTGAGGTATTGGAAGTCCATTTAGCCTGATTAAAGTCAAAACCCTAGTTTTGGATGCACTGCTTAGGAGGTGCATTGTCTGAGGGAATTGTCAACTCTTCTGACCAATTGTGAACTTTGTGAACCTTGTGAATCTTCATAAGATATCTTGTGATACTCATGGGAGGTATTGTGAAGCTTGTGAACCTTGTGAACATCATGAAGTGGCTTTGTAGACCTCATGACCCTTAGGAAAGCTTTGTAAACATTGTGAATCTTGTGAACCTTGTGAACCTTCAAGAAGCAACCTATGGACTTCATGAACCTCATGAAAGGTCTGGTAGATGTTGAGAAGTTTGTGAACCTTGTGAACCTTCAAGAAGCAACCTATGGACTTCATGAACCTCATGAAAGGTATTGAAAGCACTGTGGGACTTGTGAACCTTGTGAACCTTCATAAAGTAGCTTGTGGACTTTATGAACTTCATGAAAGGTTATGCAAGTTGTTGGAGAACTTGTGAACCTTGTGAACCTTCTTAGAACACAAAGTCTTGTATTGTGAGGGCAAATTTTGGGGTGCAACATGCACGCCCAGTGATCTGGTCGTGAAAGCCTTTGACGGAATCAAGCGCCATGTCTTCGGAGAATTGACCCTGCCAATTCAAGTTGGCCCAGAGACGTTCAATACGGTTTTCTATATCATGGATATCATGCCCGCCTATAGTTGCCTCTTAGGTCGGCCATGGATCCATTCTGCTGGTGTCGTGACGTCCACGCTGCATCAGAAGCTTAAATATGCTGTTGGGGGCAGCATAGTGACAGTCTGTGGTGAAGAGGACATCATGGTGAGCCACCTATCGTCCTTTAAATACGTCGAAATGGATGGCGAGATCCATGAAACGCTCTGCCAAGCATTTGAAACCGTCAGGGTGAAAGAGGTAGCTCCTGTCGTCGCGGAGAAGCAGGAGATGAATCTATCCTCGTTTAAGGAAGCTCGGGCCGTTGTCGAAGCCGGTTCCACCCCAGGCTGGGGGCATGTCTTGGATATACCAATCAAACAGGATAAGTTTGGATTGGGATATTCTCCTGGAGCTGAAGCTTCATCTTCTTCTGGCAGCTCGTCTCGTGGGAAAGGGCCAATCCTATTCACCAAGGGGGAGTAATTTTCGAGAGCATCAACGCTGCGTCAGAGGACAGCAGGGACAGTGATTGCGATCTTGATGCCTGGATTCAACCGAGCAAGCCGGGCGAGCGCCTCCACAATTGGACCATCAAGGAGATTATAAAGCTGACAAGTGAAGAGTAATGATTTGCTTTTTACAATCTTTGTACAACCGTATGTCCTGCCCGGGGCATAGTGGTTTTGCTGTCAGGGCCTTGTTGGATTATGTGTATGCATTTTGTTAATAAATAAAGGGCGTTTTCTTCGTAATCAAATATTGTGTTCTCTGTTATTCCTATTTTATGTTTATATCGAAAAACAACAAAATGGCAACGAGGTTCGTGCTAACCTGCATATTCTTGCTTTAAACTTAACCCTTGTTATTGCAGGATCCACGTAACAGATGACATCGACTCTGGACCCTCTACGGCTCACTACGACTTTGATTGCCCGATCTATCAAGCCGAGGAGGAGATTGATGAAGACGAAGACCTTCCGGAAGAGTTGGCCCGCTTGTTGAGACAAGAGGAGAAGATTATTCTGCCTCACGAGGAGGATGTTGAGATCATAAATCTGGGTTCTGAGGAGCTTATCAGGAACGTCAGAGTAGGGGCTGCGCTGCAGAATGATGTCAAGCACAGACTGGTCGAGATGCTTCGAGAGTATAGTGACGTCTTTGCTTGGTCATATGAAGATATGCCCGGACTCGACACTGACATCGTGGTTCACCGCTTGCCATTGCGAGAAGATTGTCCTCCGGTCAAGCAGAAGCTCAGGAGGACGAGACCAGACATGGCTGTGAAAATCAAGGAAGAAGTCCAGAAGCAGTTGGACGCAGGATTTCTAGCCGTTACCACTTACCCTCCGTGGGTCGCCAACATAGTTCCTGTACCAAAGAAGGACGGTAAGGTACGCATGTGCGTCGATTATCGGGATTTGAATAGGGCGAGCCCTAAGGATGATTTCCCGTTGCCTCATATCGACGTGTTGGTCGATAATACAGCCCATTTTTCCGTGTTTTCATTCATGGATGGCTTCTCCGGATACAATCAGATTAAGATGGCACCGGAGGACATGGAGAAAACAACGTTCATCACCCCCTGGGGAACATTTTGCTACAAGGTAATGCCCTTCGGTCTGAAGAACGCAGGGGCCACTTATCAGCGAGCAATGGTAACTTTGTTTCATGATATGATTCATCATGAGATCAAGGTCTATGTTGATGACATGATTGCAAAGTCCCAAACGGAGGAAGAGCATCTGGTCAACCTATTGAAGCTGTTTGAAAGGCTTAGGAAGTTCAGGCTGAGGCTGAATCCTAACAAGTGCACCTTCGGAGTGCGGTCCGGAAAGTTATTGGGGTTTATCGTTAGTGAACGAGGTATTGAAGTGGATCCTGTGAAAATAAAAGCTATCCAAGAAATGCCAGCGCCGAAAACAGAAAAAGAAGTTCGTGGTTTCTTGGGCCGAATAAACTACATTGCAAGGTTTATCTCTCAGCTCACGGCCACTTGTGAACCGATGTTCAAGCTGTTAAAGAAAGATCAGGCGATTACTTGGAATGAGGATTGCCAGAAGGCATTCGACAAAATAAAGCAGTATCTGCAAGAACCTCCAATTTTGATACCCCCGGTAGCTGGAAGGCCATTGATCATGTACCTGACGGTTCTGGAGAATAGTATGGGGTGTGTTCTCGGTCAGCACAACGAGACGGGCAGAAAAGAGCATGCCATTTATTATTTGAGTAAAAAGTTCACTGAGTGTGAATCTCGGTACTCGATGCTGGAGAAGACGTGTTGTGCCCTTTTGAAGTTGTTGACTTTTTGTTGACTTTTGAAATGACCTATAATGTCTTAGATCATATCTTTCAAATAAAGCATTTTTGGGCTTAACCTTCAACATCAAAGTTGTAGAGAATTCAATTTCCTTCAAAATGAGCTTTGGATGGAGACTTGGTGATGAAGTATGTGAAAGTTATGCCTGGTCAAAGTTCAGTTGACTTTTACTAAGGAAACCCTAATTTAGAAACTCCTGATTATTGATGATCTGGAATCTCCTTGATGAATCATGATCAACCGTTGATAAAATGATGAATTTTACTTCATATACTTGATGTTGGCAAAAAATCATGAAGTTTGACTTTGGTTTGACCACAGTTGACCTCAGTTTGACTTTTTAACTGCATTGACTGCTTTTGACTTATCTGATCATCTGACTGAGCAAACTTTTGAGAAAAGTCTTGAAACTTGACATGGGGGTTCTTATACACATATAAGATGTTATGAAACTCACTTGAGGTATTGGAAGTCCATTTAGCCTGATTAAAGTCAAAACCCTAGTTTTGGATGCACTGCTTAGGAGGTGCATTGTCTGAGGGAATTGTCAACTCTTCTGACCAATTGTGAACTTTGTGAACCTTGTGAATCTTCATAAGATATCTTGTGATACTCATGGGAGGTATTGTGAAGCTTGTGAACCTTGTGAACATCATGAAGTGGCTTTGTAGACCTCATGACCCTTAGGAAAGCTTTGTAAACATTGTGAATCTTGTGAACCTTGTGAACCTTCAAGAAGCAACCTATGGACTTCATGAACCTCATGAAAGGTCTGGTAGATGTTGAGAAGTTTGTGAACCTTGTGAACCTTCAAGAAGCAACCTATGGACTTCATGAACCTCATGAAAGGTATTGAAAGCACTGTGGGACTTGTGAACCTTGTGAACCTTCATAAAGTAGCTTGTGGACTTTATGAACTTCATGAAAGGTTATGCAAGTTGTTGGAGAACTTGTGAACCTTGTGAACCTTCTTAGAACACAAAGTCTTGTATTGTGAGGGCAAATTTTGGGGTGCAACAGCTGCCCCTGTTCAATTTTCTGAAACCTGAGGGGTTAGATTGGTATATTTGCCAGTCGTAACCTGGAAGGTTGAAGGGGATTGAACACAAAAGCCCAAAAATTTGCACTCACCAGTGCACTAGAGTGGTACAGATGGCTAGTTGAATATGATTGAGTGGGCTTAAAGATGCCACTAGGGGGGGAGCAGTTCAAAATATGGGTGTATGATGAAAGCTGTCAGGAGTCTGGAATAATAATGATGTAGCAGCATGTCTTCATGAGGATAGAACAATGAATGGCTCTAAAGCAGTCTTGAAATAATAATGTGATATGTCTTCAGGAGGATAGAGCAATCAATAGCTCTAAAGCAGTCTTGAAGTAATGATTTCAGGAGGATAGAGCAATGGATAGCTCTAAAGCAGTCTTGAAATAATGATTTCAGGAGGATAGAGCAATGGATAGCTCTAAAGCAGTCTTGAAATAATAATGTAATTTCAGGAGGATAGAGCAATGGATAACTCTAAAGCAGTCTTGAAATAATTAGATGGCTTCAGGAGGATAGAGCAATGAATAGCTCTAAAGCAGTCTTGAAGTAGTAATATGACCTCATGAGGATAGAGCAATGAATAGCTCTAAAGCAGTCTTGAAGTAATAGGATGATTTCAGGAGAATAGAGCAATCAGTAGCTCTAAAGCAGTCTTGAAATAATAATGTGATATGTCTTCAAGAGGATAGAGCAATCAATAGCTCTAAAGCAGTCTTGAAGTAATGATTTCAGGAGGATAGAGCAATGGATAGCTCTAAAGCAGTCTTGAAATAATAATGTAATTTCAGGAGGATAGAGCAATGGATAACTCTAAAGCAGTCTTGAAATAATTAGATGGCTTCAGGAGGATAGAGCAATGAATAGCTCTAAAGCAGTCTTGAAGTAGTAATATGACCTCATGAGGATAGAGCAATGAATAGCTCTAAAGCAGTCTTGAAGTAATAGGATGATTTCAGGAGGATAGAGCAATCAGTAGCTCTAAAGCAGTCTTGAAGTCATGAGAGGCTATCAGGAGGATAAAATAACCCTGAGGTTACAATAAAGCAGTCCCAAAGTAATAAGAAGCTCATCAGGAGGATAAAGTAACCCTGAGGTTACAATAAAGCAGTCCCAAAGATCATAAGCTTGTTTGTTGGATAATTAACCTGAAAACAAGGTAGCATTCTGTATAACAACATTAGTTTATGCTTTATGTATGCATGTATGACATGATGCACTTAGGTAATGTACTATAGACATATATGTTATGGTATGATGTAAATGATGTATGTATGATATGACACTGCTGGAAGTGTCTGGATATCCTTGTATAACAACTGCTGGCCAAGGAAAATAAATCCCGATTCTTTGTTGAAGAATATATAACCCTCCGTCTGCTGGGGATAACAAGGTATAGATAACCTCCCGTTGTTGGGGATAACAAGGTATAGATAACCTCCCGTTTTCGTTTGATAGTAGGATAAGTATAACATCCTGTCTCCGTTCATCGTGCCCTTATTGGAAAGTAATTTCCCGTATATCCGTATGAGGATAAAAGAGATGGATATAAATTCCAGGGGAGATTAGACTTTGTGAAAATGGATTAGTCCTACTGATGGTTTGTAACTGTCTTGTAAAGATGAACCGGCGAAGCTTCGTTGAAATCCTTCCCTCGTTCGTCCTTAGTAAATACTATTACTGCATTTTCATGCATCAATCATATTAAAAGCATACATGCATTTCTGGTAAACATCAATCATATTCAAAGGCATACATACATTCAAACACAACCAATGGACGTTTCGCTTATGTAAATAGGGTAAAAGTAAATCTGGATTCAAAAGATGGAATTTATTTATATCAAAAGTGACCCATACACGGGTAAGTTTGTACAAGGAGACATAAACCCTAGTAAGAGAATTTTGTCATGAAGTTTTACAAAAAGAATCAGCTATGTGGGAAATAATCCTATTGAGTTTCAATTCTACTATTGCCACTCAAGTATCTCATCTTCTTGCTGTTGAGACGGAAACGATTGGATTGAGCTTTATCTGTTTGAGCTTGAGTAAGTAGTACAACTGGTTGCAGTTTCATGAGTGATCCAAACGAGACATAGTCATACGCTTTAATCCCTAACTTTTGCCTGGATTGCCCTTTCAGGTTTTCAATCCACCGGGATACCCTTTTTTGCCCAAGCCGCCTTTTCAGGTTTTCGACTTGTCGGGTGTACATCTTTTTATATATATATCCCTAATTTTTGCCCAAACCCTTTTGGTTTGCCGGGATGCCCTTATTTTTGCCTAGGCCTGTCAACTTAGCGGGTCTCTTTTTATGCGTAGTATTTTTTAACTATGTCTGCGTTTACAGGTTGTGGGAAGTCTTCACCATCCATTGTAGTCAGCATCATGGCACCTCCTGAGAACACTGTCTTGACTACAAATGGTCCCTCATATGTTGGAGTCCACTTGCCCCTAGGATCACCCTGTGGTAATATGATACGCTTGATTACCAAGTCACCAGCCTGATATACCTTTGGCTTAACCTTCTTGTTAAAAGCTTTGATCATCCGTTTCTGGTACATCTGGCCATGACAAACTGCTGCTAACCTTTTCTCATCAATCAAGTTTATCTGGTCAAGTCGAGTCTGAATCCACTCATCTTCATCCAAGCCTGCATCCTTCATAATTCTCAAGGAGGGGATCTGAACTTCAATAGGCAGAACTGCTTCCATACCATAGACTAAGGAGAATGGGGTTGCCCCTGTTGAAGTACGTATTGTAGTACGATAACCATGCAGAGCAAATGGTAACATCTCGTGCCAATCCTTGTAAGTAACATTCATCTTCTGTACAATCTTCTTAATGTTCTTATTAGATGAGCCAAATGATCAGCAACAACACTCCCCTTAATGGCCTTCTGAGTAGTATACTGTATATCATATTCCGTCAAGATCATTTGCCATCTTGCAATTCTTCCGGAGAGAGCAGGTTTCTCAAATATGTACTTGATTGGATCCATTTTTGAAATCAATAAGGTAGTATGGGTCAACATATACTGTCTTAGTCGGCGAGCAGCCCATGCCAAAGCACAGCAAGTTTTCTCGAGCAGTGAGTATCTTGTTTCACAGTCGGTAAACTTTTTGCTAAGGTAGTATATTGCCTGCTCTTTTCGACCAGACTCGTCATGTTGCCCCAATACACACCCCATTGAGTTGTCTAATACTGTTAAATACATAATCAAGGGTCTTCCATCAACTGGTGACATTAAAATTGGAGGTTCTAGCAAATATCTCTTGATTTCATCAAAGGCAGTCTGGCACTCATCATTCCATTCCATCATCTGATCTTTCTTCAACAACTTGAAGATTGGCTCATAGATGGTAGTTAATTGGGAAATAAATCTTGCAATGTAGTTCAATCGTCCCAAGAAACCTCTAACCTCCTTCTCAGTACGGGGAGCTGGCATCTCTCGTATAGCTTTCACTTTTGCAGGATCCACTTCAATACCTTTTCCACTGACAATGAAACCCAGGAGCTTTCCAGATCTAACTCCAAAAGTACACTTGTTTGGATTTAATCTCAACCTGTATTTCTTCAACCTCTCAAACAACTTGTGCAGATGATCAAGGTGTTGTTCTTCATTCTGAGACCTGGCTATCATATCATCCACATATACCTCTATCTCATGATGAATCATATCATGAAACAAAGCCACCATAGCACGCTGATATGTTGCCCCTATCTTGACCTCTTTTCTGTTTTCTTCAGTTCCCAGATTCACAACTTCGACTGGCTCTTCATGTGGCTGTATAGCTTTCTCTTCTTGTTGTAACAACCTAGCAAGCTCTACAGGTATTTCACAATCGTCCTCGTCTCCGTCTTCAGTTTGATAGATCGGATTCTCGAAATTGTAATTGGCAATAGTAGAACTGTTATCAACTGGATCCAGAGTGGATGAGGATCGGCATTTTAGTGACGTGGGTGTGTGTAAGAACACATAGCTGATAAAGCAAAAATAAAAGAAAAAGAAAGACAAGGAACACAATATTTACGAAAACGAAACGTCCACTGATTTTATGGAATGAAGCATGCAAATGAAATGACAACCCGTAACAAGCACACCATTGTGCCCCGGGTAAGGCACAGGGCTTGAAAGTTTTAATTGTTCCAGAAATTATAAATTTAAAAACATAACACAGTAATAGTATTTACTCCTGACTAAAGGAGATAGGGATAACATCTTCAGCTGTCCAATTATTGAGTCCAGCACCCACAGTAGGAAAAATCCATGCCTCCAGGTTGTAGTCTTCATCTTGATCTCCCACAGCATTGATAACCCCTTGATTGGTGATACGAACAGCACGGGCACGACGAACAGCCTTCTGGGACTCTTCTTCCACCACAGCTTTTGCATCATTGAGGGAGGCCATTGCCATTGTTGGAGGGTTTCTGATGACCACAGGAACCTTCTTCACAGCAGGAGGAGTCACACAATCCTTAACAGCCCAGGGAACCACTTCATTCACCTTCTACTTCCAGATACTTGAAAGTGTTTACATGGCTGACAAAGTATTCTTCCTCTCCAAAGACAGTAACAACTTTTCCATTCACCGGATATCTCAACTTTTGATGTAATGTGGAGGTCACAGCACCTGCCCCATGGATCCAGGGACGACCAAGCAGACATGAGTACGAAGGACGAATATCCATCACATAGAATGTAGCAGTAAACACCTGAGAGCCAACCTTGATTGGAAGATCAATTTCCCCATGCACTACTCTTCTAGAACCATCAAAAGCCTTTACCACAATATTACTGGGCTTCAATACCGTATCTTCAGGACTCAGCTTGTTCAGGACTTCCTTAGGCAACACATTCAGAGAGGAACCATTGTCTATCAGCACATGAGACAGGGTAGTGCCCCTGCATTCAATTGAAATATGCAAGGCCCTGTTATGATCCCTCTTGGCAGGGGTCAAGTCAGCATCAGAAAATCCTAACCCGTTGTCATAGGTCAGGTGAGCAACACAATTCTCAAACTGGTCCACATAAATTGCACTGGGTACATGAGCCATCTTTAGAAACTTGATCAATGACTTGGCATGAGCCTCAGAACATAATAACAGGGAGAGCATAGAAATCTTTGAGGGAGTATGCCCCAGCTGATCAACAATATCATAATCACTCTTGCGAATGATTTTCAATACTTCTTCCATCTGCTTAGAGAGGTCATCAGCAGCTGGCACATCAGTAGATACAGGCTCAATAACAGGACCCTTGCCCCGAGCATCAGTGGTGGAAGTAACAGCAGGAGTAACTGCACTCTTAGAAGCAACTAGAGGAGAGAAGACTCTTCCACTACGAGTGATCTTGCTAGATCCAGCAATATTATCAATGTCAACAGGCATATCAGGTAAAGGCTCCTGCTTGACACCATGGATGTAAACATCAGACCCATAGTGCCAAGGCACAGCTTTGTCGGATGTATAAGGAATAGGACCAGGAGTGGTAATGATCAGAGGAGCTACTCTGGCTTCAGCGACAACTTTCACAGGACCTTCAGCAGTAATCTTGATTGGGCCCTGAGGAGTGATTTTAATGGGACCCTTTGAAGTGATTCTTAGTGGTACTTTGTCAACCATGTCAACCTCTTCAATCTTCTTACCCTGAGTCAGATGATCCACCATACTTTCTACAAATGCTGGTCTTCTTTCAAGCACTATAGTATATTTATCCATGAGACGTTGAATCCCATCTCTCAAAATGAAGCAACTATCCGGCTTATAGGTACAATATAGACAATCTTCATGACAACCTGGAAAGATCCCAGCTTGTACTAACCTCTTTTTGATAACAGACAATGGTGTGCTCAACTCCATAACTGAATAGACATGCAGATCTTCATCAATATCTTCATCAATGGCGTTGACAGTCTTCTCGTGATTTGGCATTGGAGCTGTAATCACATTTGGAGTACCTGGTGGATCAAACTCAACTTCTCCAGCATCAATCATATCCTGAATTTTGTTCTTCAAGACCCAACAGTTATTAGTATCATGTCCTGGACAGTTTGAATGATATGCACATCGTGCATTGGGATTGTACTTGGGAGAGGTAACATTGGGATTCTGAGGAGCCTCCCTCAGGGTAATAAGTTCAGCCTTCAACAAGTGTTGCAATGCCTGAGCCATTGACATGTTGATCTTCGTGAACTGTCTTCTAGCCCTCTGTTGGTTGCCTTGAGGCTGCTCTGTTGTTGCAGGAGTTGGATTTGAAATATGAACTGCACTAACAGACTGATGCCTTCTGTTACGATCAGGCTGACCATACACAGCATTAGATTCTTTCTTCCCAGTGGGAGGCTTCTTTGCAGCACCTGATGAAGAAGTGCCCACTTGGATCTTACCACTCTTGATACCATTCTCTACTCGCTCTCCTGTCATGATCAATTCAGTGAAGCCAGATGATGAGCTTCCAATGAGATGACTGTAAAACGGACCATTCAGCGTACACATGAACATATCAACCAACGCCCTATCAGTCAAAGGGGGTTGAACTCTTCCAGCTAAGTCTCTCCACTTCTGAGCATACTCCTTAAAGCTTTCTTTGGCACCCATAGACATGCTTTGAAGCTGCATGCGAGTGGGGGCTAAGTCAGCATTGTATTGATACTGCTTGTAGAAAGCTTCAGCAAGGTCATTCCAATCTCTGATGTTGACACTCTCCAACTGATAATACCACTCTAGTTGAGCTCCAGATAAACTCTCTTGAAAGAAATGGATCCACAACTTTTTATCAGCAGTGTGGGGTTGAATTCTTCTGACATAAGACCTCAGATGCAATTTGGGACAAGAGACCCCATCATAGACAACAAATGTAGGAACTTTGAACCCAATGGGTATGACCACCCCAGATATCAAGCTCAAATCCTCAAAATCCAGCCCAGATGATTTCTGTAATTCCATAGCATCCATTCTATCCACCAGCATCTTGAATTTGTCTTCGTTAGGCTCATGGTAGTAGTTAGCCTCAGAATCAGAGTCCCCCATAGTGTTGTGGAGACTGCCTCTCTCCTGCTCAGATTCTTCAGATTCATAGTCTTCAACCTGTTCCTTGGTCTTGGCAGGACCTTTGAACCTTCTTCCCATGTTGAGCAACCCAGCAGACCTTCTAGCCTTCTTAGTCTTCTTGGCCAGCAGTGTCTTCAATTCATCCTGCCCCTTAGATAGGTTCAGGATCAGCTCTTGGAACTGTGCATTCTGTGCCTGGAGATCCTTAACTGATTGTTCAAGAGCCATTGCTGAAATAAACAGCGAGAAGATGAGAAACCTGTACACAATTATAAACCTGTGATGCAATGATATGGGAATGCATATGCAATGTTTTCAAGGACCGCAGGATTTAAATTTGCTTAAACAAACAAGAAAGTAACTTTTTATTAGTAATAACTTGTTTTGCCTTTTAGGCTTACAAAAAAATGAAAACGAAATAAGTACAAAAGATGGGGTTTTAAGTCTCCCATGGACGTTTCCTCTTTGTGTTGAGGTATGAGTTGAGGTTTCGTTCCTCATGAAGTAGCTTTGTTAGCTCTAGGATCCTTGCTTGGCTTGCTTTGTAATGAGCCTCGAAAGTATCCCTTTGCTCTTTCAGTTGGATCCATGATCTCTGCAAGTCTTCCATATCAGTAGGCATGTCTGGGTGAAGGATGGTATAAGCTGTGTCTCCTTCAGCAACAGGTTCCATGGTAACTGGTAGGACGGCAGGATATGGCATCATGAGTGTCTGAGCACGAGATCGTACCCATCTGAGATAAGCCTCCATAGGAATAGTGTACTTAGGCTCCAGTGTCTTGTTGTCAATCCTGTTTACCTTTCCCCAAGCTCGTATGAATCTCTGACGGTAACCCTGAAGATCGTTGTCGTAGTCAAACACAATGCCCTGAATCAACATGTCATGTGGACCATCGCTCCGGGCGTAACCAAACTGTCGGAAAGCTAGAGATGGGTTGTAGGTGATGCCTCCTCTTATGCCTAGAAGTGGTACATTAGGAAACTCCCCACAACGGTCGATGATGGTGACATTCTCCATAGATCTGGAGCACCAATGGATGTCTGAGTGAGAAAGTGACATGATCCTCTTGGACCATCTGAACCCTTGCTCATTCTTCATTACTGAGCGAGGAAGGTGAGAAATAAACCACCTAGAAAGTAAAGGTATGCAGCACATCAAAGTTCCTCTTGCCCTTGTAGTACGGGTGTGAAGAGAATGTAGGATGTCTCCAAGTAAGGTAGGCACTGGATTGTGACTCAGGAATATGTTGATGGCATGAACGTCTATGAACTGATCAGGATTGGGGAACAACACTAAGCCATAAATCAATAAGGCTAAGATCTCCTCAAAAGCATCGTAGCTCATAGCCTTCAAGAACATTTGAGCTTTATCCACTAATACCTTGGCAAGAATACCTTTAACTCCACTTCTCGTCTCTAGAACAATGTCAGACTTCTTCAGATGTAGAGCTGCAGCAATAACTTCTGGTTTAAGCTCCTTCTCTAAGCCTGTGAATGGCTTCTGATCAAGAACAGGTATACGCAGAAGTTTAGAGAACTCCTCTATGGTTGGAACCAGCTGATAATCAGGAAATGTAAAGCAATGGTGCTTAGGGTCAAAGAACTGAAACAGCACACTCATCATGTCTTCACTGAACCCTGAAGTAACTAGATCCAATAAGTGACCATGTCTCTTGTTGAACTGGGAATGATCAGGCACTAGGGAAACCAACTCCTTGAGCTTAGCAGGTATCCCTACAAAGTTGATCCTGATGGTGTTTCTACGAGCAGAAGCCATGACCTGCAACAAAGAACAAAGATAAATCCCTTGGTCCTTGAAATGGTTAGGGAAAATGATATGCTTATGATGCATGATGATGTCATGATGTCATGCTCAATCCCAAACATGTGGCACACACAAACAAGTCACACCATAGCCCTAGGTTTAAAGGCTTGCATGAGGTTCAAAGGCAAGTACCCTCCCCTGAAGTTAGATGGTTCATCCTGTCCTACAAAAGTAACCAGGTTCTAAGGGATCTCAATATCATTGATCCTTCACAAGGGTGGTTGTTCAGAAGGCAACTTACTTGCCAACCAAAACCCTCCAAGTTTAAGATCTCAATGAGCGTAGTATCGAGTGTCAACCAACTTTAGTCTGCACCAAAGCCGGTTACCTCACTACTTTCTAAAGGCCAGGATGAGTTAACTAGGGTTCTAAAAGTCAGTTAGTGCATTGACAACATATGGCAGCCTCGATATTATCCTCAACTTGACTTAAGGAATATAAGCACCAACCAAGAAGTCGCACTAACTATGGCCACCAGATCAACCGTATCGATATACGTCGTACAGTTTCCTTGGTCTATTGCCATTTACCTAAGGTACACTAGATCCGGGTTAGGACCTTTCACACATAAGAGCACCCCAACAATATAATAATAAAGCAAACAAGGCAAACAATTTAAAGTGATCTTAATTCCTAAGGGTACCCCTCTTAAATAAATCCCCAGCAGAGTCGCCAGTTCTGTAACACGGTGGGAGAACTGACTTTAAACAATGTTGCGGATAGCAAGAGTCGCCACCGACTTTTATTTTATCCATAAGGAAAGGTTATAAAAGAACAGGAAAGACCTTAGAGAATATTTTGGGTCCGGGGGGTAGGTTATGAAAAGGGAAGGTGTTAGCACCCTTTTCATCCATGGTTATCCATGGGCTCTTAGGTACTTAAGCTCACTTTTGAATTGTTTTGAAAGTGTAGTGTGTGAATAGAAAATTTTCAGAATAGTTAATAAATAATCCATGTAAGGATGTGTTAAGAACTTGTTTGAAAACTTGTTGAAAATTTGTTTTAAGTGTGAAACAGTTTTGAAGTGAGCAAGCACCTAGGAGTAACCTACCCTAATGTTTAAAGGTCTTTCTTATTCTTCATTCTTTCCTTTAGTAAGACTATCCCTACTATAATGGAGTAGGTAGTCCTTACTTTGGATGTTAAGGGACATGTGAGGGACAATTGGATTTTTGAAGGCCATTGTGGGGTGTAATAAGCAAACTGGAGGGACTATCATCATTTTTCGAAAGGGACTCGATTCGTAAAGGCAACCATAAGGGACTTTGATGATTTTCTTTTTGAGGGACTTGCTTTATACACCCCACTTAACCAATATTCATAGGCAACTTGAGGGATATCCTTAGGAAGTGAGACGGCGATTAAAATCGACTTACGTGTGTGACGTGTTTATTTTAATTATCTTTATTTAAAAGTGATCTAAATTTATTTTAATATTACATACATGTTGTTACACTCCCTAATTACTAACCATAATAATAATTAAATAATTAAACAACTTTACATCCAAGAAACAATTACAAAATAATAAGCAAAATAATTAAATAGCAAAGATAAATAAAATATAAATAAGCAATAATAAATAATAAAGGGGGTTAGTAAGCAATATTTAACAAAATAATAAGCATGATTAGAATATAAATGGGTTAGTAAATAAGAATAAACAGAATTAATCCAAATATTATAATAATAAGAAATTAACAATTTTTTAATATAATCAACTAAAAAAAACAAATATGAATAAACAATTGTTTTAATTTACAAATTATTAAATTATATTTTAATCATGAAGTTACTACAAAAAATCTAATTATTATAAGCACAATTATTTATAAACTAAAGTTATGTAAAAAAATATTTATAAGTATATTTACAAAAAATTTGTAAGAATTATAGTAAACATACATACATAATAATTATATTAGAAAATAACATTAAAAAAAATAGGATTAGATTTGTATTAAAAAATATTTTTAGAGTTTTATGAAATTAGGGTTTATATGAGAAATAAATTTTTAGGGTTTATATAAAAAAAATAGGATTTAGTTGTATACAAAAATTTTCTAATTTATACATATTACAATTTAGACATAAAATATAGAAACAAAATTTGTGAAAAAAAACATATTTTTTAAAATTAAAGAAAACAGACATATTTTATTATTATTTATTTATTATTGAGAAATATACATAATATATTTAATTTTTAATATTATAATATTTAAATCAAATAAAAGGAAAGAAAAAAAAACGGAAACTTACCTGGCTGAGGTTTGAACCCAGGCCAGCTTGATTTCCAGGAAGCACAACAACCATCAGGCTGCGGATTTTGCAACGTTTTCTCCTACGAATATTGTTACGAGTTCTTCCACCCTGCGAAACACAAACTTCATCCAAACGGCAAAATTTCACAAAATTGATTGCACCATTGTATTGCTACTGAGTTTTTCAATCGTCCTATGTTTTTCAAATCCATTTATCATTTGAAAATCGTGAAACCCTAAAGAGGGCCGAAAACCCTAATCATGGTGAATTCTTGTTCCTGCAATGAAAATCCAATTGAACCACCCAGAATCGTTCTAGAGTTCATTCTAAACATCCTACAACAATCAAAAACAGTTTAAACATGATAAATCAATGGATTCGAAAACAAAATATTCAAGGTCAAGATGAACTCGGGTTGAGCAATTGGGTGCGTATATGATGCATATGGATGATGATTTATGATCAGAAGAGTCCAAGGAAGCTTGCTATGTCTTCCAAATACCTTGCAATGCTCTGAATTTGAGAACCCGAATATGACTTTTTGAAAGATTTTTGTGCTTTTGATCTTACCTTTAGGCTGCTGCAAATTCCTGTCTAGGGTTATGTTTGTGCTTAGTATATATGTGTGATGGATTTAGGTCAGAAACATTGATGTGTTGTGTGGATATTTGATCCAAAAAATATTCAAAAAGATCATTGTATAAATTTCAAATATTTGATCATGAGTGCTTGCTATTTTGGGAGAGATCACATGATTTCCTTCTCATTCTAATTCAATCAATGATTATAAATTTCTAGAAACAAAATCTTCACCCAAAAATAGATTTTTATATTTTTTATTTATTTAAAATGATTTTTATGAATTAAATCAATAATAAATAAATAAAAAATAATAATTTGGGAGAGATCACATGATTTCCTTCTCATTCTAATTCAATCAATGATTAAGAATTTCTAGAAACAAAATCTTCACCCAAAAATAGATTTTTATATTTTTTATTTATTTAAAATGATTTTTATGAATTAAATCAATAATAAATAAATAAAAAATAATAATTTGGGAGAGATCACATGATTTCCTTCTCATTCTAATTCAATCAATGATTATGAATTTCTAGAAACAAAATCTTCACCCAAAAATAGATTTTTATATTTTTTATTTATTTAAAATGATTTTTATGAATTAAATCAATAATAAATAAATAAAAAATAATAATTTGGGAGAGATCACATGATTTTCTTCTCATTCTAATTCAATCAATGATTATGAATTTCTAGAAACAAAATCTTCACCCAAAAATAGATTTTTATATTTTTTATTTATTTAAAATGATTTTTATGAATTAAATCAATAATAAATAAATAAAAAATAATAATTTGGGAGAGATCACATGATTTCCTTCTCATTCTAATTCAATCAATGATTATGAATTTCTAGAAACAAAATCTTCACCCAAAAATAGATTTTTATATTTTTTATTTATTTAAAATGATTTTTATGAATTAAATCAATAATAAATAAATAAAAAATAATAATTTGGGAGAGATCACATGATTTCCTTCTCATTCTAATCCAATCAATGATTATGAATTTCTAGAAACAAAATCTTCACCCAAAAAATAGATTTTTATATTTTTTATTTATTTAAAATGATTTTTATGAATTAAATCAATAATAAATAAATAAAAAATAACAATTTGGGAGAGATCACATGATTTCCTTCTCATTCTAATTCAATCAATGATTATGAATTTCTAGAAACAAAATCTTCACCCAAAAATAGATTTTTATATTTTTTATTTATTTAAAATGATTTTTATGAATTAAATCAATAATAAATAAATAAAAAATAATAATTTGGGAGAGATCACATGATTTCCTTCTCATTCTAATTCAATCAATGATTATGAATTTCTAGAAACAAAATCTTCACCCAAAAATAGATTTTTATATTTTTTATTTATTTAAAATGATTTTTATGAATTAAATCAATAATAAATAAATAAAGAATAATAATTTGGGAGAGATCACATGATTTCCTTCTCATTCTAATTCAATCAATGATTATGAATTTCTAGAAACAAAATCTTCACCCAAAAATAGATTTTTATATTTTTTATTTATTTAAAATGATTTTTATGAATTAAATCAATAATAAATAAATAAAAAATAATAAAAATGATGAATTTTGGTCAATTGGGTCGTGCACCATGTTATGAGATGGATTGGGTCATAAATTAGGCAGCCCATTTGGAAAGAAATACTTCTAAGCCTCCATTTTCAACATAAACCATCACAAAATTGCCCAACTTTGCAAGGGCACATTTCTCTCAATTTTAAAGGTATGATGGTGTTCTTGGACTTTTTGGAAAGCTTGAAGAGTCCTCTAAACAACCCCATTGGTTTCAGGTCCATATCATTTACCAATCTCAAGTTATGCCCTTTTGAAGTTGTTGACTTTTTGTTGACTTTTGAAATGACCTATAATGTCTTAGATCATATATTTCAAATAAAGCATTTTTGGGCTTAACCTTCAACATCAAAGTTGTAGAGAATTCAATTTCCTTCAAAATGAGCTTTGGATGGAGACTTGGTGATGAAGTATGTGAAAGTTATGCCTGGTCAAAGTTCAGTTGACTTTTACTAAGGAAACCCTAATTTAGAAACTCCTGATTATTGATGATCTGGAATCTCCTTGATGAATCATGATCAACCCTTGATAAAATGATGAATTTTACTTCATATACTTGATGTTGGCAAAAAATCATGAAGTTTGACTTTGGTTTGACCACAGTTGACCTCAGTTTGACTTTTTAACTGCATTGACTGCTTTTGACTTATCTGATCATCTGACTGAGCAAACTTTTGAGAAAAGTCTTGAAACTTGACATGGGGGTTCTTATACACATATAAGATGTTATGAAACTCACTTGAGGTATTGGAAGTCCATTTAGCCTGATTAAAGTCAAAACCCTAGTTTTGGATGCACTGCTTAGGAGGTGCATTGTCTGAGGGAATTGTCAACTCTTCTGACCAATTGTGAACTTTGTGAACCTTGTGAATCTTCATAAGATATCTTGTGATACTCATGGGAGGTATTGTGAAGCTTGTGAACCTTGTGAACATCATGAAGTGGCTTTGTAGACCTCATGACCCTTAGGAAAGCTTTGTAAACATTGTGAATCTTGTGAACCTTGTGAACCTTCAAGAAGCAACCTATGGACTTCATGAACCTCATGAAAGGTCTGGTAGATGTTGAGAAGTTTGTGAACCTTGTGAACCTTCAAGAAGCAACCTATGGACTTCATGAACCTCATGAAAGGTATTGAAAGCACTGTGGGACTTGTGAACCTTGTGAACCTTCATAAAGTAGCTTGTGGACTTTATGAACTTCATGAAAGGTTATGCAAGTTGTTGGAGAACTTGTGAACCTTGTGAACCTTCTTAGAACACAAAGTCTTGTATTGTGAGGGCAAATTTTGGGGTGCAACATGCACGCCCAGTGATCTGGTCGTGAAAGCCTTTGACGGAACCAAGCGCCATGTCTTCGGAGAATTGACCCTGCCAATTCAAGTTGGCCCAGAGACGTTCAATACGGTTTTCTATATCATGGATATCATGCCCGCCTATAGTTGCCTCTTAGGTCGGCCATGGATCCATTCTGCTGGTGTCGTGACGTCCACGCTGCATCAGAAGCTTAAATATGCTGTTGGGGGCAGCATAGTGACAGTCTGTGGTGAAGAGGACATCATGGTGAGCCACCTATCGTCCTTTAAATACGTCGAAATGGATGGCGAGATCCATGAAACGCTCTGCCAAGCATTTGAAACCGTCAGGGTGAAAGAGGTAGCTCCTGTCGTCGCGGAGAAGCAGGAGATGAATCTATCCTCGTTTAAGGAAGCTCGGGCCGTTGTCGAAGCCGGTTCCACCCCAGGCTGGGGGCATGTCTTGGATATACCAATCAAACAGGATAAGTTTGGATTGGGATATTCTCCTGGAGCTGAAGCTTCATCTTCTTCTGGCAGCTCGTCTCGTGGGAAAGGGCCAATCCTATTCACCAAGGGGGAGTAATTTTCGAGAGCATCAACGCTGCGTCAGAGGACAGCGGGGACAGTGATTGCGATCTTGATGCCTGGATTCAACCGAGCAAGCCGGGCGAGCGCCTCCACAATTGGACCATCAAGGAGATTATCAAGCTGACAAGTGAAGAGTAATGATTTGCTTTTTACAATCTTTGTACAACCGTATGTCCTGCCCGGGGCATAGTGGTTTTGCTGTCAGGGCCTTGTTGGATTATGTGTATGCATTTTGTTAATAAATAAAGGGCGTTTTCTTCGTAATCAAATATTGTGTTCTCTGTTATTCCTATTTTATGTTTATATCGAAAAACAACAAAATGGCAACGAGGTTCGTGCTAACCTGCATATTCTTGCTTTAAACTTAACCCTTGTTATTGCAGGATCCACGTAACAGATGACATCGACTCTGGACCCTCTACGGCTCACTACGACTTTGATTGCCCGATCTATCAAGCCGAGGAGGAGATTGATGAAGACGAAGACCTTCCGGAAGAGTTGGCCCGCTTGTTGAGACAAGAGGAGAAGATTATTCTGCCTCACGAGGAGGATGTTGAGATCATAAATCTGGGTTCTGAGGAGCTTATCAGGAACGTCAGAGTAGGGGCTGCGCTGCAGAATGATGTCAAGCACAGACTGGTCGAGATGCTTCGAGAGTATAGTGACGTCTTTGCTTGGTCATATGAAGATATGCCCGGACTCGACACTGACATCGTGGTTCACCGCTTGCCATTGCGAGAAGATTGTCCTCCGGTCAAGCAGAAGCTCAGGAGGACGAGACCAGACATGGCTGTGAAAATCAAGGAAGAAGTCCAGAAGCAGTTGGACGCAGGATTTCTAGCCGTTACCACTTACCCTCCGTGGGTCGCCAACATAGTTCCTGTACCAAAGAAGGACGGTAAGGTACGCATGTGCGTCGATTATCGGGATTTGAATAGGGCGAGCCCTAAGGATGATTTCCCGTTGCCTCATATCGACGTGTTGGTCGATAATACAACCCATTTTTCCGTGTTTTCATTCATGGATGGCTTCTCCGGATACAATCAGATTAAGATGGCACCGGAGGACATGGAGAAAACAACGTTCATCACCCCCTGGGGAACATTTTGCTACAAGGTAATGCCCTTCGGTCTGAAGAACGCAGGGGCCACTTATCAGCGAGCAATGGTAACTTTGTTTCATGATATGATTCATCATGAGATCAAGGTCTATGTTGATGACATGATTGCAAAGTCCCAAACGGAGGAAGAGCATCTGGTCAACCTATTGAAGCTGTTTGAAAGGCTTAGGAAGTTCAGGCTGAGGCTGAATCCTAACAAGTGCACCTTCGGAGTGCGGTCCGGAAAGTTATTGGGGTTTATCGTTAGTGAACGAGGTATTGAAGTGGATCCTGCGAAAATAAAAGCTATCCAAGAAATGCCAGCGCCGAAAACAGAAAAAGAAGTTCGTGGTTTCTTGGGCCGAATAAACTACATTGCAAGGTTTATCTCTCAGCTCACGGCCACTTGTGAACCGATGTTCAAGCTGTTAAAGAAAGATCAGGCGATTACTTGGAATGAGGATTGCCAGAAGGCATTCGACAAAATAAAGCAGTATCTGCAAGAACCGCCAATTTTGATACCCCCGGTAGCTGGAAGGCCATTGATCATGTACCTGACGGTTCTGGAGAATAGTATGGGGTGTGTTCTCGGTCAGCACAACGAGACGGGCAGAAAAGAGCATGCCATTTATTATTTGAGTAAAAAGTTCACTGAGTGTGAATCTCGGTACTCGATGCTGGAGAAGACGTGTTGTGCACTAGCCTGGGCTGCCAAACGTCTGCGACAGTATATGCTCAACCACACCACTATGCTGATTTCGAAGATGGATCCGATCAAGTACGTCTTCGAGAAGCAGGCTCTTTCGGGCAGGATTGCCAGGTGGCAGATGGTGTTAACAGAGTATGATATTCAGTACGTCTCTCAGAAAGCCATTAAGGGAAGCGTATTGTCTAATTACCTTGCCGAACAGCCAATCGAAGACTACCAGCCGATGAAGTTCGAATTCCCTGACGAGGACATTATGTTTCTCAAGGCGAAGGATTGCGATGAGCCATTGCCCGATGAGGGGCCAGATAGGAAGTCTCAGTGGAAGTTGATATTCGACGGAGCGGTTAATTCCTATGGAAGTGGTATCGGGGCTATCATCACGACTCCTCACGGATCCCACATCCCGTTTACTGCGAGACTGACGTTTCCAGTTACCAACAACGAAGCAGAGTATGAAGCATGTATTATGGGTCTAGAAGAGGCGATCGATTTGAGAATCAAGAATCTAGACATATATGGTGACTCAGCGCTTGTAATCAATCAAATCAAAGGGGAGTGGGAAACTCGTCAAGCAAACTTAGTGTCGTACATGAATTATGCCAGGAGGCTGCTTCCGTTCTTCGACCGAGTAGAACTTCATCATGTACCCAGGGCTGAAAATCAGATGGCTGATGCTTTAGCCACGCTGGCTTCAATGTATAAAGTCAATTACTGGAATGAGGCTCCAAGAATTGTACTTTCGCGTCTTGATAGACCGGCATTTGTGTTTGCAATCGAGGATGCCACCGACGGCAAGCCATGGTTCCACGATATCCAGACCTTCCTCATGACTAAGGAGTATCCTGCGGGTGCGTCAACCCAGGATAAGAAGACTCTAAGGAGGCTATCTGGAAACTTTTATCTCAATCCTGATGGAGCGCTGTATAAGAGAAACCATGATCTCGTGCTACTCAGATGTGTAGATGAGAAAGAGGCAAGTATGCTCATGGAAGAGGTCCATGAGGGCACATTTGGTACGCACGCCGGCGGGCATGCCATGACGAGAAAGATCCTGAGAGCAGGATATTACTGGCTGACTATGGAGTCGGATTGCTTCAGATTCGCGAAGAAATGTCATAAATGCCAGATTTATGCTGATAAAGTTCATGTGCCGCCGTGCCCATTGAATGTCATGTCCCCCCCCTTGGCCGTTCTCCATGTGGGGCATCGACATGATAGGCAAGATCGAACCCACTGCATCCAATGGTCATCGTTTCATTCTGGTAGCTATCGACTACTTCACCAAATGGGTGGAGGCAGCCTCGTACGCTAATGTGACCAAGCAGGTGGTAGCTAAATTCATAAAGAGGGACATCATCTGTCGCTATGGAATTCCCGAGCGGATCATTACTGATAATGGTTCGAATTTGAATAACAAGATGATGAAGGAGCTGTGCCAGAGCTTCAAGATTGAACACCACAACTCATCTCCTTACCGGCCGAAGATGAATGGCGCTGTTGAAGCGGCCAACAAGAACATCAAGAAGATTGTTCAGAAGATGGTTGTAACGTACAAAGATTGGCACGAGATGCTGCCGTTTGCCTTGCACGGTTATCGTACGACGGTGCGTACATCGACAGGGGCAACTCCTTTCTCCTTGGTGTACGGTATGGAAGCTGTCCTACCGTTAGAAGTGGAGATTCCCTCTTTACGGGTTTTGGTTGATGTGAAGCTCGACGAGGCAGAATGGATTACGAATCGTTTGAACCAGCTCAGCCTGATGGACGAGAAGAGGCTAGCATCGATTGCATTTGGTCGCCTGTACCAAAGCCGAATGAAGAAAGCTTATGATAAGAAGGTGCGTCCCAGAAGCTTTCAGACGGGTGATCTCGTCCTGAAGAAGATTCTTCCGCCACACTCCGATCACCGGGGCAAATGGACTCCGAATTACGAAGGGTCGTATGTCGTCAGCAAGGTCTTCTCGGGAGGAGCTTTGTTGTTATCCACGATGGATGGTGAAGATTTTGCATCCCCGGTGAACGCGGACGCAGTTAAAAAATACTTTGCTTAAAAGAGACCCGCTGGACAAAAAAGAAAGAGTCCAGGCAAAAAAGGGGCATCCCGGCGAACCAAAAACAGAATAAAAGGTTCGGGCAAAAATTAGGGATATATTGAAAAAATGTACACCCGCGAAGTCGAAAACCTACACTGGGCGGCTTCGGCAAAAAAGGGTATCCCGGTGAACTGAAAACCCGTAAAGGGCGGTTCACGCAAAAGTTAGGGATTTGAATAAGCAAATGACTGCGTTCCGCGCATGGACTTTCATTGTTTAGTGGTTCGGAGGACCTGAGGGCCGTTCATCTGAATCAATCTCTTCCGAAGCTGAAGCGTCGGAGAAGTATCGAAGTCGAGTGGGTCTTAGAGGGATCAACTCATGGTGTTCGTCTACGCCTCGTTGCCGACATTTATACTGATGTATATTTATGTTTTCTTTTGCGCGGCTTCCTCATTCCAGGAGCTGGCCTCTGTTGTAAAACATTTTTGCCCATTCAAAGGTTCATCATCAATAAAATGCACATTATTCAGCAATTTTGTTTGTCTGTTTAGCATTTATCTGTTTTGTTTGCGAATGAAAACGCCGATGTTTTTTGATAAAATGCGCATACATAAACTTGCGGGCCTAGGCCCATTGATTGTTGAAACAATTGATTAACTGAATATTGTCACGAGATAATAACTTGGATAGGACCCTTTGAGGAGGGAATCTTGTCTTGTTTGTTTGTGTTGTTGCAGGTGTAGCACTTTCCAGAAGATATGCCGTGCGTATCCCCGAAGCAGGGCGAGCCCTCCTTCTCCAGCAGAGTTCAGTAGTCTCTCCTCTGCAGAATCTGAACGCTCCTCACACAGAGATGATTCTCTTCCCCAAGCAGACGCATCCTGAAGGAACGTCACCTCATCAGCTGAATCAAGCACCAAAGAGTGATGTCTTCCCCAGCACCGGGCCACAAGTGCAGATTTCATAGAAGTGTTTGAACGTCGAAGCTCGTGTTTTCCCCAGTAAAGTCGCCGCAGCAGGTGTCTCCCCCAAGCACCGGGTCACAAGTGCAGGATTCGCAAGAAGCTAGTCGTATACCGAATTATGCAGTAACTGATGGTGCCGGACTGAAGTCTCCAGTGGAACTGAGATTCCTCACCGGAGTTATGCTCGCTCCTGAAGTTGGATGATTCCCTCTTCACCAGTAGAGTGTTGGGGCAGCTGATGTTGTATTCCCCTGCAGAGTCGTACTCTCCCCAGAAGGCAGATGATTCTTTCTTCCCCAGCGGAATTGAAATCACTCATCAGAGTCGTACTCTCCAGTGAAGTAGAATGATTCCTCTTCCCGGCTGAGTCCGCAGAAAAGCGAGTCCTTGGAAGTTGATCAGATCATGATCAATTTTCCCCAGTAGAGCGTGGGGCAGCTAATGCTGTGTTTCCCCAGAGTCGCACCCTCTCTAGCGAAGCAGAATGATTTCTCCTTCCTCAGCCGAGTTTGTCGATGTCCAAGAGAGCCGAGTCCTTGGAAGTTGATCAGATCACGATTGATTTTTCCCCAGTGGAGTGTGGAGCAGCTGAAGTTGTTTCCCCACAGAGTTGCTGTCCCCAGAAGAGTAGCCGAGACGGTCATGCAGCTCGTTCCCGCGATTAATATCAGCAGCAGATCAACTGAAGTTGTTTTCCCTGCAGCAGTCAACCGGAAGATCAATTCCCCAGACGGAGGCCAATTGATACCAGCGTGTCCACGTTCTCCTCAGCAGGATGATGCCTCTACCTGAGTGGTTCTTTCTCCTTGACAGGAGGATTTCCTCCTCGGCATTTATTTTGCTGACGGGATCGCATCATTGTGCATGACTGCATAGCATTTAACACTGCATAGCATTGTGCCTGATTGCATAGCATTGTGCACGATTGCACAACATTTGGCATAAATGCATATCATTCCCACCGTGTGAGGCATGGTGCCGAAGCATACGCATCATAAGCATGATCTAGGTCATTATCATCCTTGCCTTACAGGTGTTCGGCCGAAGGACCAGTTGCTCAGGACGATTCCTGATATTCTCTCCAACGAGGTAGATTTCTTGAGATGATTCCCAAGACCCCGGTGTAATCCCCACGGTCGCTTGGCTCAAGATGATTTTGAGATCCCCAGCGAAGTCTTCAGTTCGAGATGATTCTCGAATCCCTCAGCAGGGCCATTTGCTTAAGATGATTCTTAAGACCTCAGTACAGCTTCCCGAGTTGTTCGCCTAGTATGATGCTTGAGCTCCCCAGTAGCGTCCCTAGCAAGAGTTGCCCAGGAAGGTTCCTGGAGTACCCCGCAGAATAAAGTCTCCAGAATGGTTATCGGTTCAAGATGATTCTTGAAGGTGCCTGACGGATTTGTTTGTTCAAGATGATTCTTGAAGTCCTTAGCAGCGTGATATGTCTTCTCCAACAGTGATGTCTAATCTGAAGATTGACTTCGTAAACGCCTGAGGGCGATATCAGAAGGTTCCTGTAAGCTCAGATGTCCTTGTTGATGAATCAACGTTTGTCTGAAGACAAGGTTCAAAAGTTTGTAGATACAGCTTTTGTATGCAAGGTGATCCGTGTTGGCCTGAAGACCAAGTCAGTTGTCCTGAGGTGATGATTGATTGCGATCAAGTGAGTTGTGGTTTTCCCGACTGATGTCGAGGCCTGAAGGCTATGGTACCACATTGACTAGCGGTTTTTCCCGACTGAAGTCGAGGCCTGAGGGCTATGGTATAACCGGACTAGTGTTTCTTCTGACTGAAGTCGAAGATGTTTCTCCAGCTGAAGCGGAGTTTTGCCTGAAGGCAAAGTGTTTGAATCCCCGTAGAGTCATGAATGGCTCAGGATACCATTTCTCTGACTGAAGTCATAGATTTCCCAAGCTGAAGCGAAGGTGCCTGAAGGCAAGGTTATCCTCAAGGTCATGAATGACCTAGGATTCATTTTTCAGACTGAAGGCCGAAGTATATCCCTAACTGAAGTCACGGATGCTCTATAGCAGAGGTGGAGTTGCCTGAAGGCAGATCCACGTATCCTTGAAGGCCAAGGACCATTTCTTCAGACTGAAGTCGAAGATACCTCCTGCAGAGTTGCCGACGGGCAAAGTTTACATCCTTGAAGGTCAAGGATATCTATCTTCAGAAGTACTTGAAGATTTTTTCTAGCTGAAGCTGGAATCGCCGACGGGCAGGGTTTCATCTATCTTCAGAAGAACTTGAAGATTCTCCAGCGGATCTGGAGTGGCCAGGGGCCAGGGTTCCATCTATATTCAGAATTACATGAAGATCTTTTCTAGCGGATCTGGAATGGCCAGGGGCCAGGGTTTCATATATCTTTAATGTGAGGTTCTACGGCGGGCAGTGTGCAGCAGTATTCCGATGTTCGTTATGGTTCTGAGGGTGAACCCCAGATCAGAGTGTGCTCGGTTAAGTCTCTCAGTCCCAGCGGAGTAGTTTCAAATACGCAAGTGTACCTTTTGTTCCATTTACCAGGGGTGAACCCCAGGTCAGAGTGGTGCAGGATCACTATTTGTCCAGCGGCGAGGTTGGATGTTTGTTCGACGGCGAGGTTGAACGTTTGGATTTGACGGCGAGGTCAGATCATATTTTGTCCGGCGGCGAGGTTGGATGTTTGTTCGACGGCGAGGTTGAACGTTTGGATTTGACGGCGAGGTCAGATCATCATTTGTCCGGCGGCGAGGTTGGATGTTTGTTCGACGGCGAGGTTGGATATTTGTTTGACGGCGAGGTTGGATATTTGTTTGACGGCGAGGTCAGACTCTTTAAATCCCCAGTAGAGATGATGTTTGACGGCGATGTCGAGTGTCTCTAAGAGGATGTTTGTTTCCGACGGCGATGTCAGATTCAGTTTTCCGACGGCGATGTCAGATTCAGTTCTCCAGCGGCGATGCGGGGTATTTTGTTCAGAAATGTATTTTCTCCAGCGGCGAGGCGGGGTATGTGGATTGTCCGACGGCGATGTCAGATGCAGTTCTCCAGCGGCGATGCGGGGTATTTTGTTCAGAGATGTATTTTCTCCAGCGGCGATGCGGGGTATTTTGTTCATTGTTGTATTTTCTCCAGCGGCAATGTTGGGTATTTTGGTGATTCAGGTTTAGGTCTCCGGCGGCGATGTTGGACGCTTGTTTCCCCGAGTTATGGTTGTTCTTGACGGCGATGTCAGGTGATTTAGTCTTCCAGCGGCGATGTTGGGTGTCGTGGTTGTCTGAAGGCAATGTCAGAAGAAGTTACTGTGGATGACTGACGGCGATGCCAGTTCAGTGTTTCTCCAGCTAGTTGTTGAGCGGCTAGCATTGCAGTATTCAAAGATTTGTTCCCCGCAGAGTACCGTGTGCTCGCGCAGTTGGCAAATTTTCGGGTTTACCAGTATTCAATCGTCTCGCACCTTGATTGGTTGAGAGTCGTTCGCTTCTCACCCAGTCAGGTTCAAGCCGTTTGAATAGGGGCAGTTGTTGCACCCCAAAATTTGACCAACAATTATTTATTCACTGAGTGTTTGAAAGTTGATACATTCACCAGACAGTTCAAGAGATCCTCAGAGGAGTGGGTGGAAACCAGGGTTGTGTGCTTCATAGCTTGAGAGTTGTGGGTGCTCCTCAGATGATTCTGAGACTTTGAGAATGAACTTGATGTTTTGAGAAAGCCTATGAGATGTCTTGATAGCCATCATGAAGCCCAGGGAGGTCATTATGCAAGAATTCAGGAGATTCAACCATGAATGGTAGAATTAGGGTTTTGACTGGGTCAACCCTAGATCAACTGAAGATTTGGAGAAGGTTGAGACCTAATCCAAGGGCCATGAGATCATGGAATGATGCATAGAGATGTTATAAAGATGATTCCTAGACCAACTCATCATGATTGAGGAGTTTGAGAAGTTTTGAGTTAGGGTTTCTGAGGATTGTCAGTGGAAAAACCCTAATTTGACCCCTATCTTCCAGGCAGTTTTAGCTCTAGATGTGATTGATATCTCATCTTTCCCACAACATGAATGTTGTAGATCTTGTTCTTAGCTTTAATTTGAGTGGTGGAAGTCCTTGATAGGAATTACAGAGCTCAAGTTATGGTTTTGACAAATTACAGGTCAGCTGAGGTGTGTGAATCTGGGTCCTTGAAAGTCACCCAACTTGCAGACAACTTTTGCCCTAGTAGGATGATTCCTATGATCTCTTGGTCAACATGAATGTTGTAGAGCTTGTTCTTAGATTTAATTTTAGTGGTATAAGTCCTTGATAGGATTTGTGGAACTCAACTTATGGTTTGAACAAGGCAGGGGTATTTTGGTCATTTGTCAGTTATAGGTCATTTTTAAGCAAATGCCATATCTCCTATTTCCAAGCCTCAAATGGAAAAACTCAAAACATGAAAGTTGTTCAAAATGTGATTTTAAGTCTAGAAAGAAGGTCATGAATTGTTGGAAAAGCTCATAGCATGTATTTGCATGATTGGTCAAAAATGAACTAAAAATGGCTTATAAGTTTAAAAAGTTGAAATTGGAAATTGGTTTGGAGGATCTAGAAATCCAAAATGGGTCATCCAATATATCATTTTGATTGGAAACATCATTTTGAGAACATTGGTTTAGATATAATTTTGATTTGAAGCTTTAAAATAGGTGATGCTTTGTTATTTTGTTACTTGCATTTGAAGTCACCTTTGGAAATCCCAACACAAGGCAAGGAAAAAGCTTGTAATGGTTTATAACACTTCAATATATCATGTAAGGAGATTTTAAGGCCAATTTGCAATGGATAATGCATGATGCATGAGATTTTCAACTTACCATCACATGAGATTCTAGCACTTTCTAGATCTTTCTAGATGAATCCAAGAGCTTCCATTGATCATTATTTAAAGAGTGAATCAGGGAGGGTAAATGGTTGGTGATCATTGTTGGTGAGAGGTGAGATTAGAGTGTGAAAATCAAGAGTCTTCCATTGGCAATTTGATCTCAAACCTTCATTCTCTTCAATCTCCATCCATTTCTCCACCACAAACCTATTATTCTGATCATTGTGAGTGAGTATATGCTGAGGTAGAATAAGATCCATGGCAGTTTGAAGCTATCTTGAGGAAATTGCAAGAATTGCATTTTGCTGTCCAACTCGAGTTTCAAGCCTTGTTCATCATTTTTGCTGCATACAGAACCCATATTGGCCTCTAAGGATCAAACAAGGAAGGTTTCAAGCACTGAATTGCAAGGAAACCCTAGCTTCCATTAAAGTGTAACAGGTTGGTGATCTTGCTCAAATCTCATAGTTTGTGTACATTCTGCTATAGTTATAGGTGTAGAACTGTTAAGCTAGGGTAGAAGACCATTTTCTGAGAAATAGAGAGCCATTCGAGGAGTTACATAGCAGGGCATTGAATCTTTAATTGGCAAGAACAAGCTGGATCAAGAGCTTTAGCTGGCATGTTATAGTTTATTGTGATGAGGGTAACATAAAGAGTATAATCAGGACATTAGATTTGAGTTTTACCAATGTTGATACCAGAGGAAAATGGTGGAACCCTAGTTTTCTCGCATGCTGTTTGGATGATATAAGATGATTCAAGAGAAACTATGAACATGGTTAGATTCCTGGTGTTAAGTAGGGTAATTTCAGTCTTTGAATCGTGGCAAACCATGGAGAATTGAGAGAGAAAGATGGACTGGAAGTTTCCTGCATGAGGACTCGCGTTGCTGCAAAACCCTAATCTGTTTGGGACGATGAACCAGGGCCATCGGATGAGGGTCAAACGCTTGACTGGAGACTCCATCGTGTGGTCACGATTAAAGGAAGAAAACGGAGGGAAAATTAAAAAAGGCTGAGACGCCGTCGTTTCGTTTAATGAGGAAAATTGGGCTCAGCATGCTTTCACTATCCACACCCCCCCGTATTCAGGCCCATTGAATTTCCAACTGCGCGCATGTGCTTATCACACCCCCTCCCTCATTTTCCTCATTTTATATTTTGTTTTGTTTTATATTTTTAATGAACTTTGATAATTCATAAAAAATTGATAAATAATGTTTTTTTGTTCATTCTTCTTGCTATGTTTAGATAATAATGTGTAGAAAATTATAAAAATAAAAATAGGATTTTATTTTTAATATAGAATTTTTGGTGATATTTTCTTTTAAATAGGGCATTTATTTTCTTTTAGTTGATATCTCATTTTCTATGAATTGTTTTAGAACTTTCCCTTAGGGTTTTTGAGCCATTCTTTTTGGCATAGTTAGGTATTGAACCCTAGTTTCATGTAGGATTTATCTCTTAATTTGTAGAATAAATTTGATGTAGTTTGATTGTTAGACATTTAGGTGCTCTAATTAGGGTTTTAGGTTGTATATATGAACTTGAACAAATTTGTTTTGGGGTTTATAAGCCAAATTAGTGTATGGGGAATACATGGGTTAAGGGTAAGTATGTATAGAATCCCCTAGAATTTTACTAGAATATTATATGGTGTTTTAGTATTTTTCATTGATTTTTGAATGTATGGATAGTATGTGTGTTGCTTAAAGGCATAAGTTGTATTGTTGTGTTTTCTTTCCTTCTCTTTTGAGTGTGTGAGCTTTGAAGATTGAGTTGAAGACCTTGTGGATCATCATGGAAGCTTTGAAGACCTTGCAGAGGAGTTTAGCATAGCTTTTGTTGTTTTGTTTATAGGTTTATAGGTGCATAGGCAGAGCCCCAGATAGAATACTTTGTTCAATAAACAAGGAGTGTTTTGTTCACCTCCTTCCTTCTCTATGACACAGAGTCCTTTAAGGGTATTCACCTCTCTCCTTTGGAGGGATTAGTGACCTTGCCCATAAGGTAGAACTTTGAGAGAGCCTCTCCTTTGATGTTAAGTTCTCAATGGCATCCTTTGGAAGTCAGTGAGTACTGTAACATCCCCACCTCATCTTGTTAACTGAATCTTGTTTGCTGGAGCATTGGAGCCATTGAAGATAGAAGCTGAGGCCTTGAAAAGGATGATTCCTTGAAGATTATTGAAGTCTGAAGACTCTGTGAAGACCAAGTGGATGCCTGAAGATCCCTGAAGATAGTGAAGCCTGAAGGTAGAGCTGATCAAAGGAGCTGAGGCTCAAAGGGAGAAGATGAGTTGATACTCATGTTGTAGGGTTGATACCTGGAAAGCAAGTGATCTCTGAAGTCTGAAGACTGGGTTGCTGCTGGAGGAGCTGAGGCTTTCTTCTGTTTTCTTTGATGTATTGTGTGTTTTGTCTGATTTGTCTGTTGCATTAGACTAAGCCCATTTAGAATAAGTTCAGTCTAAGAGCATGAGTGCATCTGATGGTATTGTTACTGCTTGGCTTTGCTTGCGGGTATTCGGTAGAGCCCAGCTCCCTTGCCCGTGTGTTTATTTTGCTTGATAGCATTTCAGTTCTTTTGTCTGTATGATTACAGTTTACTGTTTTGTGCCTGATAACATGTTGTTTATTTTCAGTATGATTACCGTTATTTCATGACTGGCTTGAGGTCGAGACGAGCTTGTGGAGGCTGAAGCCCCACACACATTTCCTCCCTCACTTGCATTGCATGCATTTTACTGTTAAAGCTGATGCTTTTGTCTGTTTTGGTGTATCATTGACATGATCCCTTAGGACTCTCATTTCCTCTGATGAGGATTTGATGATAGACTTTTAGGTTGAAACTAGGGCTGGAAATGAGTCGAGTCGAGTCGAACTCACCTCAGCTCGGCTCGACTCGTTAAGAATTGTTCGAATTCGAGTTCGAGTTCGAGTTCGACACGAACTTTTTTTTAAGCTCAAACTCGACTCGTTATAAGTTCACGAACAGTTCGGTTCGACTCGTTAGGTTCATCTCATTAGGTTCAGCTCACATGGTTCACGAACTTAAAGACTATTTTTTTAAATATATATATATTTTAGTATATTTGACATTTTAAATAAATAAATATTTTTTAAATAAAATATTAAAATAAAATAAAAGTTATCATATTGAAATTTAAATTTATCTTCGAAATCTACTAATTCAAAACCTACACAACTTTCAAGAGATACATTTGAGAGTCTAATTCAAAAACTACTAAATTGAAGATTAAATTTGTCTAAGATTTGAAGTAAATATTTAAACCTAATCTTAAAGACAATATAATTCTTTTCGTATGTAATCGAGTTGACTCATGAACCTAACGAGTCGAACTATGTATAGTTCAAGTTCAGCTCATTTAGTTAACGAACTTAATTTTTCGCTCATACTCAACTCATTTGGTTCATGAACCTAGTTCAACGATTTAATTGTCGAGTCGAATTCCGAACTATCTTCGAGTTGGTTTGGTTCATTGCCAGCCCTAGTTGAAACCTATGCATGACAACATCTAGGAGTTCCCTGTTCAAACCTCAACCATAGGATGAATCCATGGCATGATAACAGTAGGACTTGATAGTCTCCCTCCTAGTTGGGCCTGTTCTCTTCTCATCTCGAAGCAGTTTAAGATACAGTAATCATGAATGATTTCTTTCGTACGTTACGAGCCTTAAGCTATCTGAGAAAGGATTGTGGGAGAGTTTCTTTTCCACAGTCTGGATGTTTAGTATGGTACCCTTTGGGTGACATGCGACGCATTCACTCTCAGGTCATAGTCTCTAGTGCGGTCGAGATCGCAAACATAATAAAAAACACTTCTGTTAGGAGATAGCCCGTAGTTTCCCGAACTACGTTTGCTCTGATCTTCCATGCTGTGTGGAAGTACGTAGGCATAGGATGCGACGTCCTAGCGAGCAACCTTCCCCACCTTCACCCGTAGTTAGCCGAACTACGTTGACTCTGATTTCTCGTTCCAGACGGGAATACGTAGGCATAAAGCGCGACGCTTTGCCGAGTCATTTTTCTTTTCTTTTTCAGCCAGCCTTGATAGGTAGATAGATTATAACCAACCCGTCCAAGTAAACAAACAAGCGAGGATCCCGTCGAGTACGACGTACGTGAGGGGTGCTAATACCTTCCCCTTGCGTAACCGACTCCCGAACCCAGACAATGGTTGCGATGACCTTGTCTTACCCTTTTTCGTCAGGTTTTTTCCGATCGTTTCCTTTCCCGCTCTGAGGGATAAATAATGAAAGGTGGCGACTCTTCTGTTGTGCCGGCACCTTATTTTCGCGCAAGCGACACATAGCATTTACACTAAACGCATAGCATTTCCACCGAGTGGAGCATTACGCCATTGTCAAACATATGCATATGAAACATGAGCTAGGTCGTTACCGTTCTTGTTTTGCAGGTGTTCCTCCGCATAATGGTTTGCTCAAGATGATTCTTGAAATCCTCAGCAAAGTTGTGTGCTTAAGATGATTCTTAAATCCCCAGTGAAGCCAGCGAAGTTGTTTGCTCAGGATGATTCTTGAGTCCCTCAGAAGAGTTGTTTGTTCAAGAGGATTCTTGAAATCCCCAGCGAAGTTGTTTGATCAGGATGATTCTTGAATTCCTCAGCAGAGTTTATTTGTCCAGAATGATTTCTGAAATCCCCGAAGCAGAGTTACTTGATAGTTCTCCAGAATCCCCAGCAGAGATGCGTCATCCCCAGCAGGTTCTGAATAGAGAAGTTGAAATTTCCCTCGAAGACTTGATGATTGAAGTCCGGCAATAGTGCCAAATTCTCCTGACTTACTAATGAAGTCCAACTGCGATGTCGAAGCAGTTTTCTTAGATGACGCGGAGCGCTTGATGGCCAAAGATTAGATGTCCCTATTTGGTTCATGATTGATGAAGGATTCTATTTCAGACTTACTGACGAAGTCCGGCTGACGCCCGAGAATTTCTTTAAATGCCCGATGGCATAATTACAGAGATTGTCAAAATTTCCTAATGACCTGATGAGTCCCGAGGAATTCGTCTACTGTCGTGTCGCAGAATGCCTGACGGCAATATCAGTTATGTATCGCTACTTACCGTGTAAACAGTGAGCCCTTGATGACTTGAGGAAGAAGCTGCGGCGAAATCTGATGATCATCCTGACGGATATTTGGGCCAGTTGTCGTGCAACTGCCATTTCAGACTTTGAAGATTGTCCTACCCACCAAAGTATCGTTTACTTGTACGCTTGGTAAATTTTTGGTTACCGTGTAACCGATTCCCCAGCAAAGTTGTCGTGCAACTATCCTCTCCAGTTTTGAAGATGTTCCTACCAATCAGAGTATCGTTTACCTGTGCGGTTGGCAAATCACCAGTTACCGTGTAACCGGCGATCCCTTGATGACTTGAGGACGTAGATGATCATCTTGACGGAGATTTGAGATTAAAACCCTTCACCAATTACCGTGTAACCAGTGATCCCTTGATGATTGGAGGACGTAGTGATATCAGATACATCAGATTAGTAATTCTCCAGCATAGTTGCCGTGCAACTATTATTTCAGTTTTCGAAGAGATTTGTCCCTATCAGAGTACCGTGTACTTGTGCGGTTGGAAAATTTCCGGGTGTTGGTATTCAACCATCTTTTACCTGGATTGTTTGAGAGTCGTTCGCTTCTCACCCAGTCCGGTCCAAGCCGTTTGAATAGGGGCAGCTGTTGCACCCCAAACTTTGCCCAACATTTCTTTACCTAGCTTGTGTTTCATTGCATTTATATTAGCATTATCATATGCATTTCATTGACATGTATGCAGGAGATCAAGAGGTATGATTACCAACAAAGAGCTACACAAGACTATGAAGCTAGCTAAGAGGGTTATTCAAGTGTTCAAGGGTTGATATCCTTATCAGAGAAGTAAAAGATCCTCAGAGAGAGGGTTGAGGCCAAATGTGTATATCTCCTAACTTGAAGGTTGTGGAAAGGTCATATGATGATGTTGAAGCCATGAAGTTGGACCTAAGGCATTGCGAGAGCTCTTGAGTAGTATTGAAGTTCATGTTGAAGCCTAGACAGGTCATAATGCAAAGGATATGAATATATACCCAAGATTGGTACAACTAGGGTTTCATCTGGTCAACCCTAGGATAACTGATGATTTGAAGAAGGTTGAGACCTAATTCAATAGCCATGTGATCATGGATTGATGTATTGAGATGCCTAAGGGATGATTCAAAGGCCAATTTATCATGGGTCAAGAGTGTGAGAAGTTGCTAGGCTATGGTTGTTATGCTTGACAGTGTAAAATCCCCTGGTTTGGTGCCTAACTTCAAGACCACTTAACTCAAGATTTGATATTCATATCACCTTGACCCCAACATGATTGTTGTAAGGCATGATCTTAGCTTTAATTTTAGTACTAGAAGTCCTTGATAGGGTTTATAGAACTCAAGTTATGAGCCAGACAAGTTACAGGTCATCTGAGGCATGTGAATTTGGAGCTTGAAAGTTAACCAACTTGCATGACATTTTTGCTCTAGAAGGATGATTCCTGTGAACCTTTGGTCAACATGAATGTTGTTCCTTGTCCTCTTATCTTTCTAGAAAGTACTAGAAGTCCATGATTGGATTTGTAGAACTCTAGTTATGAGCTTTGTAAGATGAGGGTATTTTGGGTATTTGGAATTACAGGTCATATTTGGTTATGGGTCCATTTCACCAACTTAGGCACCTCAAATGAAGATTTGTTCAACTTGAAAGTTGTTCAAAATGGTGTTTTTAGCCCAACCATGACCCAAGCATCCATTGATATGGATTGAATAGGGAAGAGTATGAAGAAATTTGGGAAAAAGATCATTAAAAGGCATTAATGAAGGAAAAATTCAAAATAAATCACAATGGTTCAAAACTTCACAAGTTTATGCATTTTCTGATTGGAAATGATATTTTAAAGAGATTGGCAATTTCACCTTTTTGATTTAAGGCTTAATTCATGGACTTTAGGTGGATTACTTAGAATGGAAGTAACATAATCAATCTTGACCATAAGATCAATTCAAGCTTGCAATCTAAGCCATTCATCTTCACCATGGGTTGTGCAAGCTATTGAAGTAAAGTTTGAGCTGAAGCTGAGCCAGAATACACGAGTTCCATTGTTGAACTTTGGAGGAAAATGAAATTTTGGATTCATCAATTTGGGCCATGATTGGGCCATGTTAGGATCCAAATGACTTCTATTTAAGTTCATAATCGTGTTCAGATGGTTTTTTTGGAAGGAATTGGTGCAGAATTCAGTTGTGGCAGTTAGAGATTAAAGCTTCCAACTCAAAATCGTGTTCTGCAATTCAGAGGTTCTCAAGAAGAATTAAGCTTTCCAATAGCACAAGGGATCATCAAGGAAGGAATCTGCATAGTTTGGCACAAAGAATCACCCTGCAACTGCTTCAATTTCAAGCTTTTTTCTAGGTTTTTATCTTTCACCATTTCTCTTAATTTAGGCATGTTTAGACTGAAATTGGCATGTGGTTAGGTTGTAGTGATGACATAGATCGTTTTAGGATCATAATTGAGAAGTTTTGTGATGATTCATGAGGAGATGCAAATTTTGTTGAGACTTATATCTAGAGGATTCTTGAGGATTAAGGTGAATTGATTAGTGATTCTTGATCTCTGAGGAGTGAAGGGCATTTCTGTGTAATCAATTTTGAGTTTCGTGACGATTATGGAATTGAGGAATTTTCTGTTCCTCTTCGTGTTTAAAGATTCATGAGGAATTAAGAGAAATGAGGTAGATCATGATGATCAGGGAGAGATAACGAGAAGAATCATGTAATTTTCTTGGATTTTCGTGAGGTTTGAGTACAGAGCTTGATGGCTCTCGCCGGAGAAGACGGTGGCGCTCTTCTCCGGCCACCGTGGCTGAGTTCCCTCCTTGTTGCAGTTTCAAACGAGGACGATGAAGGAGGAGCGTTGGATCTGATGGACTTTGTTGACTGAGTCTTGGCATCTGATGGACAAGATTGAATTGGATTATGGTTTGGTGACTTGGCAACGCAAGGAGCGCAGGATGAGAATACCTTTCTGTTAGATGCCTAGGATTAGGCTGTACCATGGGCTTTAGTCAAACTTACCACACATTGCCTTGAAACAAAACGCGTCATTTCATTTAATGAGCTGGCAAGCGCATGACCCTTTGATCAATGGACTAGTAATCAGATCTAGTGGTCCTGATATTTTCTTGGCTTTTTGATTTTCTTTAATTGTTTTTTATTTTCTTTAATTGTTTTTTATCTTCTTTAATTCATAATAAATAGAATATTCATCAGAAAAATATAACAAAAATATGAGAATGCTCCTGATTTAATTTCTGATTTTTTGATGCCCTTGGATTTTATTTTTGTGCAATTTCCAATTTATTTTCTTTTTTTTTTTCCATTTTCTTGATTTCATTTAATTTGGCATTTTATGTTTGTTTCTTGCTGATTTGTGTATGCTTTTTTGGTATAGAATTTGATATTGATTTTTGGCTGGCTGGTTATAGACATGTTGATGATGTTATAGGATTTTTGTAGTGATTTTTAGATGATTCTAAGATTAGTTTGAATTAGGTTTTTAGAGCCTTCCCCACTTGAACCTTCCTTTGACACCTTGTGGTTTAGAATTTCTTTAGGGCCCTTAAACCTTGATTTAAGCTCTGGTTTTTTTACCATAGGTTCCCAATAACTTTAGGATACCTTAGGAAAAGTTATAGATTTTTAGTAATTGATTTACTATTTTAGGTAGATTTTACATCTAGGCTGTGTTTAGGTTGATTCTAGCATAGTACTTCCCATAGATGAACTTCAAAAGTGACCTTTAGTTCATGATAAGTTTCCAAACCTTTTCTGATGGTTTAGTAGACATGTTGATGCCTTTTTAGATTGAATCTCAAGGTTTTATTTGGTGTTTTAGTTCCCTTTAGAAAGTTTCTTTTAGGGCTTGCAGAATTAGGGTTTTTTAGAGCTTTAGGAGTTGCTTCCTTTGGCATAAATGTGGTTTGCTTTGATTTGCATTCCATTTCCTATCCTATGATGCAAGGTTCCTTGTGGGAGCCTAGTACCTCATTTGGAAGGACTAAAGGCCTACCACAAAAGGTAAAACCTTTGAGGATACAAATCTCAGATGAGTGGTTGAGTGCCTTGAGGGATTCCATTGGTTTTCCTTTTGCTTCTCCTCATCATGCAATGATATTTGTGTTGATTCACATCATCTCTTGAAGAAGCAAGTTGAAGCTTGAAGATGAAGTCCTCATTTCCTTTTCTCCTGATGGATGACTTGGACTAGAAGACAGACTATTGGGTTGCTTTGCTGCTGGAGTGTTGTTGTGCTGCTCTGCTGTGTTTGCTGTTGACTGACTTTGTATGAATGTTTCTCTGGTGTGTTGCATTAGAGTAGGCTTTCATGTAGTTGATACTAGGCCTAAGTGCATTGAAAGGTAGAGCTTGCCTCCCTTTGCTTGTTTGCATGAGAGGTTGAGTCTGTCTCTCTCTGCTTTCCTGTTACTGTTTGGCTTTGCTTGTTGGCTGAAGGTTGAGTCTGCCTCCATTGCCTGTGTATTTTGTGTTGTTTTTGCTTGATTTCTCTAGAGTTTGAGTGAGTCTCCCTCTGCTTGTATTGCTGCATTGCATGTGCATATTTAATGTATTCTTTTGTATATCTGTTTACTGTTTAGCTGACGCTTTACCTTTTGTCTGTTTCCCATTGACATGATCCCCTATGAATCTCACTTCCTTTGATAAGGAAGTGATGATTAGAACTTTAGGTTGAAACCTATGCATGATAACATCTAGGAGTTCCCTGTTTCAAACCTCAACCATAGGATGAATCCTTGGCATGACAACATTAGGACTTGATAGTTTCCCCTTAGTTGTGTCTGTTCTCTCTTCTCTCTTCAAACAAATCAAAATACAGTAATAAAGGTTAACTGATGTCGTACGTTACGAGTCTTTTTGCCTCGTGGGCCCATAATCAAGAAAAGCTTTTCTGAAGAAAAAAGTGTCGTTAACTCCCAGTTATATCGCAAACGGTAACGCACGAGTCTCCGACGAGCGAGCTGCATACACCAAACTGTCGGAACTGTTCGTTAACCCTATTCGGAAAAACAGATGAATCTGAATCCCCATAATCTGTATTATCCCGAACTACGTAAGCTCTGATCTCTCATATCTGTTGAGAGTACGTAGGCACAATACTGACGTATTGGAGAGCCACCTTCCCCCATCCGTTTACCCGTAGTTAGCCAAACTACGTTGACTCTGATTTCTCGTTCTCTGACGAGAATACGTAGGTACGAAGCGCAACGCTTTGCCGAGTCATTTTTCTTTTCTTTTTCAGACCAGCCTTGATAGGTAGATAGTTAAACCAACCCGTCAGATAAACACAACAAGCGTGGATCCCGTTGAGTACAACGGACGTGAGGGGTGCTAATACCTTCCCCTTGCATAACCGACTCCCGAACCCAGACATGGTTGCGATGTCCTTGTCTTATACCTTTTTGTCAGGTTTTTCCGATTGTTTCCTTTCCCATTCTGAGGGATAAATAACGAAAGGTGGTGAATCTTCTGTTTTGCCGGCACCTTATTTTCGCGGTAGCGACAGCTACGAATGGGGATACCCTATAGTAAACGTAATGTTTTAGATAAAATATATTGTTTGGGATTGTTCCTATACCGCCAAGGAATTGGGGCATAGGAAGAATACCAAAGGGTTTTCTGCTAAGGAATTAGAGTAAACTAATCTTTAAAACCGGTAACGATTGAATTGAGCAGTGGTTTCTGATAACTAAGGATTAAGGCTATTACAAGGCTTTTCATACACCCTACCCTAGCATGCTTCTCATAACTGTCTAAAACCTTTATTTTACCGCTTTTGCCTTTTGGCTTGATAACTCTAAAGAAACAAACCAAAACCATATGACTTTTTGTTCAATTGCATTATTATAGAGCTTGTGTTCATACGCAGTCCGCGAGATCGATATTCGGGGAATTTCCCCTTATTACTACATCAGTGCAATTAGTACACTTGCTAATTTACCGGTTATTGATCCTGAATGAAACACTTAAAATCATTAAACCTAACATCATACTTAGAATTTTGACATAGTTTTGGAACTGAAATGAGATTGACATGAAAATTAAAAATGTATAATACATTTGAAATGATAAGATCAATGGAAAATTTAACTCTGCCAATGGTTTTTGCTAGAGAAAATTGACCCTTTGGAAACTTGACATTGATTAGATTAACTTTACTAATATGATGAAATCAAGAACTACTAGAACAAATGTGGCCACTAGCTCTTGAATCTGTGATCTATGAGTCAAGAGTAGAACATTTATAAATGAAAGAATGAGAATTACCTTTAGTATTCACAAATGTATGACCTGTAAACGAATAGGAGCCAATTTGATTGAAAGCTGCAGAAGATGGACCTTGGTTGATAGCTGAATTTTGAAGAAGATTCACAAGCTTATCAAATTTTTCTTAATTAACAGGTGTATAACCATGCTGCTCATTTTGTTGCTGGATAGTAGTATCATCATCATTTTCATTATCATTGTCACTTGCAAGGGCATTGTTATCCATGGAACCTTTACTAAAATGAGATGGGAAGCCATATTTCCTACAGAAAACTTGAATAGTGTGACCATTTTTTCCAATGAGTACAAACCTTAGACTTGAATATATTAGATTGAAAGTTGGAATTGCAAAATTTTGAACCTGACTTTCTGAAGCCTACAACATTTATCAGTGCCTGAGAATTATTAGAGGGAGTAAAATTGTCTTGCCTTTAATGTTATAATACCATAGAGAAGATCTTGTTCATAGTTGGTAAATGATCCATCAAAAGAATTTGTGATTTCAGTACAACAAAATTTTCATTTAAACATGTGAAAAATCTGATATCATATTGTAAATTGCGATTGCTTGTTGCATTTCTCATAGCTACATAACAACATCTAATTTAACACATACAATTTGAAATAGGCTAGTATATTTATACTTCTTCCCAAAAGGATATTTAACTCAAAGAAGACATCTGAAATGGATTTGGAATCTCACTTCAAAGTATAGATTTCTTGATGAAGTTTAGAGAGACGAATAAGATCACCTTGAGAGCACACTTCTTTAAAATTTTTCCACACATCAATAGCATTTTTCATGCAAACAATTGATTGAGCAATGAATTTAGAAATTGAATTGATTATCCATGAATCGATCAACATGTTGCATCTCTTCCAAGCACGTGTGAAGGATCAAATTGATCATCTAGAACTGGAGTGCCACCATCAATGAATTCTAATTTCATCTTGGAACCAAGTGCACGCCGCATGAACCGTGCCTAAGAATGATAATTGAAATCATTGAGAGGAGGTGTAACTTTGACTGAAGCATGTCCATCACTAGAATACACGAAATATGGACTAGTCGAATCAAGTTGTGGATCAATGGGTGGATCATTGCAGGGTGGCACCATTATCGATGAAGAAAACTCAGAATAAAATTAGAGAAAGAAGAAGGAAATGATGAAAGGTTGCATCGAAATGGTGAATAATACATGTTAGAATATTAGAGAATGCATGGAGAAATTGATATGAAAACAAAAATTTGAAAGAAAAGTTGTAATTGTATTGAGATGAGATCAAAGAGATTACAACTAACTATATATTACAACTAAGTAGGTAAATTTTTCTCATAACATGTTATTAACAAGCAAACAACCTTTTCAAAGTGTTTTTAAAACTAAAAAGTGTTTTTAGTGTTTTCTTTAACATTCATCTTTTTTTTCCCAGGGAAGGGAGTTGTTGATGATTTCAAAAAAGAAAATTTTTGCTAAAAACATTTTGACATCTTTGATTTGGGAGAAATCCTTTTATCCCTTCGGGTTGATAGTTAAACAATTTGTTGTTTGCTTAGATGACTTTTAATTGGTTGTTGTTTCTGTTAACATTATGTTATGAGTCCAAGTTATCTATTTAGATTTAACTTTGCGTATCAACCAATCACAACATTCTTAGCCTGTTTCCTTTATGGATTCTGATGATGATAATCATCAAAATAGTTTAATAAAAAATGAAGAATTAATTGAATATCCAAAAAATATGGATAAACTCAACAGATGGGTTATACCCTCAGTTCCTTCTAATCAAATTTATAGATTTGGTAAGATAGATGTTTTTTCTCGTTTTGCTGTTAAAACTTTAGAGCAAACGATTCAAATTTCTAAAGAAACTCAGACAATAAAACTGTTAACTAAAAAAGATTTGAAACCTTTTAAAAATTATAATTTTATCCATATTGGACTGGTTCAAATTGCTTTAAAACCTTTAACATTATTAGGGTTAAATTCTAGCATAATGGCTTATGTTAGAGATGGTAGATGTAAAGATTTTAAACAATCTTTAGCTGCTATGGTTGAGACAAGTCTGTGTCATGGACCAGTTTACTTTGATGTCTCACCTAATTTAAATCTATCTTTATCTGATAAAAATTTATTAGATGTTATGCAATTAACAGTTCATACTAATGGTTACAATTTTAAACCTGGAAGTGAAATCATAGCAATATGCTATAGAATCTACTATAAGGTTCTTACTACGCTTAATCCTAAAGCAAAGCATTTATCATTTCCTGGAACGACTACTTTGGTTCAAACAAATTTATTAATATCCAATGTTGCAACCAATAGGTTAATAAAGTGGGATGAAATAAACTTCCCGGAGACATGGTCTCTCCCCCAGGAAATAGATCCTGAACCTATCCTTAATAGGGATATAGACCAAATTATTCAAACTACCGAAGGAGATTTGGAAATAAACTTCACTTCAAAAAGAATAACTAGAATACCCAGATCTCTATCTGCTAGGCACTCAGTTAGTGAAATTTACACAGCTCCTAGCCAATTACCTAGACCTTCTACTTCTCAAATAAGAGAAGAAATAGAGGCCGTTGAAAATATAAGACTAAGCGAAAATAGAATTTCCCATGAAATTTATCAAAAACCTCATACTCCAAGAGTAGAATCACCTACTCAATCAGATATGAATTTTCATTTATAATGATAGATTACTCCCCTGGTAGTAAGATGAGACAACTCATCAATGATGAGTTTCAACATGAGAGATACTCTCAATTTAGAAATTGGTTTTTTTTAAAAATTTTCAAAACCTGAATTAGCCCAATTTAAAGATGAGTATTACACTCAAATGTACCTTGAACAGGATTTCGTTCCTTTTGTTAAATGGTTTGTTAATTATTTCATAAATAAAAAGCAAGAAGAAATTCTTGTGTTACAAAGACCTTGGGAAAACATTAGAGGAGAAATAATGGAATCTCCTTTTCCCCCCTGAACAAACAATAAGTTTGAGTCAAAATACTTAAGCTACCCCTTACCTTAACCTTCAGTTACAAAGAGTTGAACAAAATCAAGTTACTCTTAAGGAATTAAATTCAGTCATCAGGTCTCAAAATTATACCAATGCTTACCTTGTTTGCTTAGGAGAACAATTTATCTCCATGGAAAAAGATCTCTTATCAATAAAAGACCTTTTAGAAAAACAAATAGAGCGTCAAGATATCATTATTGACCACCTAAATAAACCTAAAGACCAAATATCCACATCCACTATTTCAGATGTTCCTATAGTGCAGCCTCCTGTTTCCATAGAAGGATTTAAATTGGAAAGCAATGGAGAAGAATTTGTTCGTATTTTAGAACAAAAACTAAAAGGACTTAATATCACTGTCATGTCCCATGAAGATTATTCTGAGGATAATAATGACGACCATATTGACCAGCTTTCTGATATGTTTGCTAATTTAGACATTAGTAACCTTGATATTAATAATACTAATAGTATTAATAATACTAATAGTATAAACCCTGTTTATTTCCCAAAACCTATAGAAAAGTATTATTACAAGCGTCCATCACCGCAAGATTTGCTTTTTGAGGAATCAGAACCTTTCCAGAATTCTTATTCAGGAAAAGCCATTTATGAATGGAATGTTGATGGTCTTAATGACAAACAAATTATAGATACAATCCATAGGATGATCATGTACTCTACTATTTGCAAGCAACATGAAAATTCTGATAGTTCAATAGCGTCCTTTATAACAACAGGATTTGTTGGCCAACTTAGAGGCTGGTGGGATCATTATCTCACTGAATCTCAAAAATTAGAGATTCTTAATCACAAAAAAATCGTTAAGAACGAATCAAGAACTAATACGAGAACTATTGTGGCTACGACCACCACAGGAGAAGAAGATGCAGTGTATACACTATGCCTTTCCATCTTACAACATTTTGTAGGAACCAATGTCCCCATTGGAGAAAAAATCCAAACACTTCTCCAAAACCTTAGGTGTCCTTCTCTTACCCACTTTAGATGGTATAAGGATTCTTTTCTTTTAAGAGTTTATCAATTAAACAATCCAAATTCTTTGCACTGGAAAGCAAAATTTATTGATGGATTACCCCATTTCTTTTCTGAAAAGGTTAGACAATCTTTAAGACAAAAAAATGATGGAATAAATATAAATTATTCCGACCTTACTTATGGTCAAATAATTAGTACTTGTGTTAATGAAGGATTAACTTTATGTAATGACATAAAGCTTAGAAATCAACTTAAAAAGCAAAAGTTTTCTGAGAAACACCAACTTGGTGAATTTTGCGAACAATTTGCTTTTGATCTTGGAAAATCTCCAGATAATAAAAAGAAAAGAGGAAAAATTTTCCGCAATAAACCTTATAGTGATAAGCCAAAAAATTCTTATAAAAATTATTATAAGAATAAGAAAAGGGGTCACTACAATAAGAGTAGACCTAAAGAAAAATCTTTTGACCCTAAAGGTAAAAGAAAAGCCAAAAAGCTTGACATAACATGTCATAAATGTGGCAAACCTGGCCATTATGCCAACCAATATTGGACTAAAAAAGCTCTTAATGAGATAGAAGATGAACAATTACGTTCTCAATTAGAGAAAGTTTTACTTCTCAAATCTGATTCTGAAGAATACTCTTCTGAAGAAGATATTAATATGATTTATGAATCTTCTTCTGATTACTCATCTGAATCTTCTAACAATAATAATTGTCAATGTAATCAATTAGATTACTGGAAATCAATAGTGGATATGAATGGGTTAAATGTTTTAACCTCAAAACAGGATGGAGCTATAAAGGCTATAGAGTCCATTTTTGATAAAAATCTTAAAAGAAAAATGCTTGAGGTTCTAATCCAAGAAAACTCTAAAAGAGAATCTCCTATTATTACAGAAGCACCTTACCAATTAAGTGAGGTTTTGTCTAGATTTAGACAATCTAACATTCGTGAAACTCCTGTTTCTGTTATGGATTTAAGCAGAGAAATAAATCTCTTAAAAAATGAGATAGCTCAAATTAAAAAAGAAAACTATGGTTTATCTCAAAGGCTCACTTTCTTAGAGACCAATAATTCAAAAATTGAAGAAATAACTTCCACTAGTAATCCTTCACCTAGTGATAGATTCCTTTCTCTCATTGATAGAGTAACTTCTCAAAAATGGTTTGTTAGAATAACTTTAGTGATTAATAGAAATTTCATATTAGAAAATGAAGTTGCCCTTATTGATAGTGGCGCTGATTTAAACTGCCTTCAAGAGGGAATTATTCCCACTAAGTATTTTGATAAAACTACTCAATCTCTTACACAAGCTGGAGGAGATAAACTCACGGTTAATTATAAACTGTCTAATGCTTATGTTTGTAACAAAGATATTTGTTTACCCACTCACTTTATTCTTGTGAAAAACTTAACTCATAGAATTATATTAGGAACTCCCTTTCTGCATAAAATTATGCCTCTAATTAATGTTGATCAAAAGGGAATTACCTCCATTATTAATAATAAAAGAATTACTTTTGAATTTATTACTGATCCTCATACTAGGATGATTAATGAAGTTAAAGATATTCTTCTTAAAAAAGAAAAACAATTCTATTTTCTTAAAGAAGAAGTGGGTTTATTAAACATCTCTTCTCAACTTAAAAATCCTGAAATTCAAAATCAAATTAAATTAATTGATCAACAGTTTAGAGAAGAAATATGCAATGATTTACCTAATGCCTTTTGGGATAGAAAGAAACATGTTATTTCCTTACCTTATCTTGATGACTTTAATGAAAGTCAGATTACCACTAAAGTTAGGTCTGCTCAAATGAATCATGAGTATTTCTCTTTTGGAGAAAAAATTAATAAGAAAATCCAAATCTCCTTGGAGTTGCACAGCCTTTTATGTCAATAATGCTGCAGAAAAGGAACGTGGAGTTCCTAGACTCGTTATTAATTACAAACCACTTAATAAAGTGTTAAAATGGATTAGATATCCTATTTCTAATAAAAAAGATCTTTTAGATAGATTAAACAATGCTTTAATCTTCTCTAAATTTGATATGAAATCTGGTTATTGGCAAATTCATATTAATGAATCTGATAAGTATAAAACAACCTTTACCGTACATTTTGGACATTATGAATGGAATGTCCTTCCTTTTGGTCTTAAAAATGCCCCTTATGAATTTCAAAATATTATGAATGATATTTTTAATCCTTATACGGAATTTATAATTGTTTTTATTGATGATGTTTTAGTTTTTTCAAAAACTATAGATCAACATATTAAACATTTGAAAATATTCAAAGGATTAATTAAGCATAATGGATTAGTAATAGTAATATCTGGTCCTAAGATGAAACTTTTTCAAACAAGGGTTAGATTTTTAGGACATGAAATTGACCAAGGAACTATAATTCCTATACAAAGAAGTATTGAATTTGCTTCTAAATTCCCTGATATTGTTACAGATAAGAAACAATTACAAAGGTTTCTTGGTAGCCTCAATTACATAGCAGATTATTATGAAAATCTTGCTAAAGATACCACAATATTACATGCTAGGCTTAAAAAAAATCCTGGCCCTTGGACTGAAAAACATTCTCAGGCAGTCCAAAGAATTGAAAATAAGGTGAAATGTTTGCCTTGTTTATCACTTGCTAATCCTAAGTATTTCAAAATTGTTGAAACTGATGCTTCAGACTTACGCTATGGAGGAATCCTTAAACAAATAATACCTGAAACATCAAAGGAAGTTTTGGTTAGATTTACTTCTGGAAAATGGAATCCAACACAAGAAAAATATTCAACTATCAAGAAAGAAATGCTTTCTATTAAAAAATGCATTTCAAAATTTCAAGATGATCTTCTTAATAAAATTTTTTTATTAAAAATTGATTGTAGCTCAGCTAAATCAATTATTGAAAAAGATGTTAAAAATCTTGTTGCTAAGCAAATTTTTGCTAGTTGGCAATCGCAATTATCTATGTTTGAACTTGATATCCAACACATTAAAGGTGAAAATAATTCACTTGCTGATTATTTAACTCGAGAATTTTTGCAGGAAAAAAATGATGACCCCGTATAGGGGTAGAGGCCGCGGTTATGGCTGTGGTGGGAGAGGGAGTAACAATATATTTCCCCAGCCAGAATCAAACATTCCTCTAATAGGGGATTGGACTACTGTCTACAAAGGTAGAAAAATGTAGCAATTACCTGCATCTTCAGCAAAAAAGGAAGATATTGCTTCCTCTTCCTCTAATAAAACTACTTCCTACAGGGAAGTTGCGGTTAATAACCCACCTCAAGAACAAATGGATTATTTTGAAAATCCAGTAACTGAAAAAATCATGTATATTGATGATGAAGATATGAAGATAAATCTAAATGATGGGTGGTCTATCAAAACTAGATACCTCGAATCAAGAGGATATCCAGGTCTTCATGGAAAATCTAGGCTCAACCTAGAAATTCTCCTGACTGTTACCGAATCGGTAACAATTACTCACCATTACCAAAACAATAATCCTGAAAGTTTTATAAACTTCAGTAAATGTCACATTAACAAAATTTTGTTACCAAGAGAATGGGGTCTCAACCCAAATGCGGAAAAGGCAATAAGAATTGCAGAAGGAAAGTATATTTACTTTAATTATTGGGACTATGTCCAAGCTTTTACTCAAGCTTTTTATTACCAAAATCCCAAGAACAAGCATTCTTGGTTTTTCTCTATCAATCAAGAATTGGTTAATAAACCTATACCAAATTGGGTTTATGAATGGTGGGCTAAATTTGGTCCATCTTTGGAGATTCTTCCTAAAGAAATTCTTAACTTATACAATCCATGGTGTGATAATAGTCCACTTATTGTAAAAATTTTATCTGATAATTTGATCACTAGACAATGTCCATTTTTGTTCTTTAATAAATTTCAGATTCCATGGATATGGAGGTGGTCAATCACCATATCAAAAAATAAATTCAACATTCCCATTTTAGAAAGAAATTTCTTCTATAAATGGTGGAACAAGATGAGTTCAGAGGATGTCCAGAATAAAATAAAATTAATTGAAGAAGCTATAGCTGAAGACCAGAATAATAAGGTCAAGGAGAAAAGTTCCAAACAAATGTCTATGGAAAACTTGAAGAACTTCTTCCAGAGGAAATATCCCAATGAAACAGAAGATGAAATCATGGTTAGGATTTTGGATCATATGAAGAACCAATTCTTCTCTACTTTTCCAACAAAAGCATCAAAAGATGAAGATTCATCTATGAAGACAAGCTCTTCCATGGGATCAATGGATTCCCATAATTTTGATGGTTTAGCAGGAGTAGGTCAAGCAGATGAACCTACTGCAGAAGATTTCTGGGATGCAATGATTTCATCCATGAAAGATATGAAAAAAGCAAAGAATTAAATTGTTATCTTGTCTAGAAACAATGAAATAAGAATCAATAGACAAAGGCTAGAGGACAAGAAATAATAGAAGAATAATCTTTCTAAAAGCCAAAGACAAAGGAATCTTATCTTGTCTTTAATAATTTCTAGGCATAATTGCATGCATTTTCTATCTTTTGTAAAAGACAAGGGAATAAGAATCTTATCTTTTCTTTAGAATTTCTAGGCATGCATTTTCTATCTTTTAAAATTTGTAGTTTCTTGTTAATTGTTGTGACGATGGGGCCCAAAGAGTACCCGACAATAATTATACAAGTTACCGGCTATTGTAATTTTTAGTTACCGGCTTAAATAGTAAGCCTTTTCTTCCCTATATAAAGGGATTTAAGTTTCATTTGTAAACAGACCTTTGGACACCTTTGAAAACCTTTGAATAACAATTCATAATTTTCTTATAATATTGTCTCTACAATCTTCTATACTTCTCTTTTCTTTACAATATTTATATAACCATCATATACATGTCATATTCATCATCCTCGGCCAACTGTCCAAATTACACCAGACATATATCCTTGTAAAGCGCGATCCTCGCCCGGTTATCATTATCATAAATCCTGCTTCTGCTTATCAGCTCAGGATAATCCCTGATCTTCTGACAAGCTATTCCCATCTTTACTTCCGAACGCAGCCCATTCTCAAAATTCAAACACTTGGAGGTCATCGCTCCATCAGTATTGTAATGGGGACAATACTGCGCCAACTCTTCAAACTTGGCCGCATACTCGGCCACCGTCATATTGCCCTGCTTCAGCTCTAGAAACTCGATTTCCTTAGCACTCCTGATATCCTCCGGAAAATACTTCTCAAGGAAACTAGTGCGAACAACATCCCAAGTAATTGGAGTTCCTGCAGTCTCCCACCTCTTGCGCATGTTGAAGCGGTAAAGCAGCAAGCAAAAATATTATTTTCGGGAGAATTTCCTCCGGGATTTATCGTCTCCACAAGGATCAGTGTGAGGGAAAGAATGTCGTTCGACAATCTCTACGTCTCTAAGCTTGGGTTTGAATGGTTTGGGATAAAAATTCAAAAGGCAAAACATAAAACAAGAAAAAAGGTACATTCTTAAGAAATGAGAAAACTCGTCAGGAGTTGTATTTTGTTTTACCTATCATGTACTAAAAAAATATATGGATCAAATGCACGCAACCTAATTCGCTCGTCAATATCATCACGTATCGCTCACAACAGAGTTTATCTCTAACAAAAAGTCGAGAGATCAACCGTATCGTCTCATTGTTGATCTCTCACACAACTCGACAACACGGAGCATTAAGAATCGATACCCACGTGAATATTAGTCCTAAATCTATCTCTAGCATTTAGAATCTAATAGATGTTCATCTTAGATCGAGTTCGAACAGTATATGTCTATAGCAATCCAAACCCATTAAGTAAAAAATCAAGATAACCATCGATAAAGAGTTGTAAAAGAGATTTTATACAAAGATCCATAAATATACATACAATCAAGATAAACTTACATATAAAACCCCAACAAATGAAAAATACATAGAGAGGAAGGAAGAAGAACACAAATCTCACGGTTTGTCAACTCCGATTGAAGTGGATTCGACTCCGGGTCGTCAAGATGCACCCTCCAATGTTGTTTCTAAGCTAAATCTACTCAAGAATGTGTTTGATGAAATTGGGGTAAAAAGTTCCCAAACAACATACCCTAAAAAATGCTCAAAAATCACTTAAATAGACAAAAAAAAAAGGTCCCAGCATTTGCCTGGCGAACCTATGCAACTTTTGCTACTGTCAAAACAGTGTTTTTCACGCGTTTTAGAATTTTCGGTTCGCCTGGCGAAGTCCCGTTCGCCTGGTGAACATGACAGCAACCAGCACTTGTTTTGACCATAACTTCTAAACCGTAACTCCGTTTTTCGCGCGATCGGAAGCGTTGGAAAGCTTATTCAATGATCTATAAGACAATGACAAAATATCATTGCTTATATACCTACAAAAAATGAGAAAAAATCAATTGAACTCAATGAAATTTATGTGACACAATATATACACTATAATGTAAACTATACAACATATGCACAAAAGTTGAGGTTTATTGGTTGAATTAAGCCAATAAGTGCCAATTATTTACACTTAAAATCAGTACATTTTAACACTTATCAGCGCACCTGCAGCGTGGTTCTGATTAGCAACCACCTGCGCCATCTCTTGCATAGCTGCAGCCAACGCAACATCATTCCTTCCCGCCATACTACTCAACAACAACAACACCAGGTTAACAGAAAAACAAACTCTATCCTACAGATAGACTCAACTACTACACTGGCCGGACGAACCGACCTGCTCTGATACCAACTTGTAACACCCCGTTCCCCAAAATAAAATAAATGCAATTAAAATAAACAATTATCAGAGTTTCACACTACAAAACGGGATATCACAGAAGAAACCAAACAAACATCTTCATTAAATGATATCAACAATAGTAAACAGCGGAAAATTCATCATATATATATATATATATATATATATATATATATATATATATATATATATATATATATATATATATATATATATATATATATATATATATATATATATATATATATATATATATATATATATATATATATATATATATATATATATATATATATATATATATATATATATATATATATATATATATATATATATATATATATATATATATATATATATATATATATATATATATATATATATATATATATATATATATATATATATATATATATATATATATATATATATATATATATATATATATATATACATATAACCATCATATACATGTCATATTCATCATCCTCGGCCAACTGCCCAAATTAAACCAGACATATATTCACTAAAAGAACTCATCAAAACATGATACGCCACAGGGGCACACAAAATCATCAGATAAACATACAACTCCCCAAAGCCCCGGTGTTACGTATCAGAGCATCCCTACGACACAACTCGCCACAAACCAAGCTAGCTACACACCTGGATTATCTGTACTTCCGAAGAAGTACAGACCACAACAAAAGCAAGGGGTGAGAAATCACGATCAAAATATAACGGTAAATGCGTACATGAATAAAAGGCAGTAACACACAATCATCAATTCACACACATCAACTCGGATCTACTGTCCCACGCCAACACAACATATACAACCATGCAACACATGTAACTCAACCCATGATATGCGGTACCGACTCAACACCACCACCGATGGGCACCTCGCCATCAACCTTTCCCGAATGAACATATCATCATCACCGATGGGCACCAGACCATCACCCTCCACACAGGAGCACATTATAAATAGGATAGATCGCTTACGCTCCCCTGAGACAGGATCTATCCCTCACAATCACCGATGGGCACTGGCCATCACCCTCACACAAGAGCACATTATAGCTACCGATGGACACCAGGCCATCACCCTCCACACAGGAGCACATTATCACACCATGCTATGCATAACCCCAATGCACAACACACAACATCAGATACACTAAGTATACACAATTCCACTTATCACATTTCATCACACATCATATATATATATATATATATATATATATATATATATATATATATATATATATATATATATATATATATATATATATATATATATATATATATATATATATATATATATATATATATATATATATATATATATATATATATATATATATATATATATATATATATATATATATATATATATATATATATATATATATATATATATATATATATATATATATATATATATATATATATATATATATATATATATATATATATATATATATATATATATATATATATATATATATATATATATATATATATATATATATATATATATATATATATATATATATATATATATATATATATATATATATATATATATATATATATATATATATATATCACACCTCACCACATCCAGCTGTCATACAAACATGATACACATTAGTGTAAATATTATAATCACACGAATAATCAAGGAAATCATCTTCCAATTCCCATACCCACTCTCTCTACAAATCAACACCATTCCCATAATTAATCATAATAAACAAGGGTCCACATTACGAGAGAGCCCAACAGCACAACTCAAAACACAAACATTCTGTCACGCTCGCTGGCTCATTCGCCTGGCGAAGCATCAGCGAATGCTCGCTACACGCTCGCTCAGCGAGCACCTTAGCGAAGCCAACCAGAAACCTTCTGGAAGCACTCGCTACCTCGTTCGCTCAGCGAACCCCTGGCGAAGGTTCGCTACCAGCTCGCTCAGCGAAACAGCTGGCAAGCGTCTGCGAATTCAGAAAAAGTAAAACTGCTCGGAGTCGACAAAACGCTCCGAACTCAGCCGATTCTACCTCACACCAGACCCCATCATATCAGACCAATATCTACAACGTAACCACATATTCTAATCTCGATTTAACCCGATTAAATGTCAACTCTACTCTTTCACTTCAGTTTCGGCGTAAAACTTCGAACTACCCGGAAATCCCCAAATCGAGTAAACAACACATGCAATGGATTCAAACATATCAGCATCAAACCCAGAATCATAACATCATATAAAGCATAATCATCAACCTATGGGATTAAGGGAAATCCCCTTTCTACCTAGTATTCATGCAACATACCAATTTTAATCGATTCTCCCCCCCCCCCTCTTACCTCGACAACTTGATCGAATGAAGAAACTTTTGAAGAATCAGAATCCTAGCTTCCCTTGATTCTCATTCTCCTCACTCTTGCTCCAATTAACCGTGTTTTTCTTCTTCCTACCAAATTCCGTTCTCTTTGATCGTGTTATTCATTTCTCTATCTTTCCAATATTCCCAACATACCCCTCATCCCAATTCTTTTATTCCAATTCCTTCATTTTATTTAATAATAATAATAATATTAATAATAATAATAATACTAACCATTATTAGTTAAATTATCATCACTAAATATTATTATTAATACTAAAGTCCAAAATTATCAATAAATTCCAACTTAAGGGCTACACGCTATCGCACTCAACCACACCCTTAACACAGAAGGCACACCACAACTAAAATACACAGAAAAACGATATAATTAAAATGGGTGTTACAACACGTGCCTTACTGTGTTTCCATTTTCGTTGTCTTTTTACTTTGTTGACTCGCCTTTTGGTATGTGCATCAAGTGCTTGTAATTTGATCCTCAAATCTAATGGTCTCTGTTGAGTCACTTTGTTGACTTTAGATTCAACATTTCCCCCTAGAATTTTGGGCTTTAACTCATCCCAATTTTGGGCGCATGCACCCATGTGTTTCCTTTTCAACTGTTATTATATTATTTCTATCTTTATTTTTTATGTCAACTGTTATTTGTAAAACAATATTAAACATATTTTTTAATATTGAATTTTATTTAATTATTTAATTTTTGTACATGTGAAAATATTTATGTGATTGAATATATATGTTAATATTAATTTACTCTTCCTATTTCTTTTTTATATCATTTAAGTTATGACTACTAAAATAAGAGAGACTTCTTTATTAAACTTAATTTTTTTGAGAAAATAATTAATTTATTCAAGACAAAAATCAATCTCATTATCATTTGTAAATAGTAATCTTTTTCTTATTAATTTCGTTTCACATTTAAATAAAATAATATATAATAAATAATAACATAACCACAATTTCAATAATCTTTTTCATAAACTATTTTAAATCATTTTCAAAACGATTTTAAATATTTTTTTCCAAAACCAAACAAATCTTTCTGCAATTCAAATCAAACTTCGATTATTTTCAAGTGCATTTTCCTAATCAAAATAAAATACATAATTATTATCAAACATATTTTCACGAATAAAGATGAAAAAGGAATATGGTGTATATCACGCTTTTCTCTGAGTGTTTGAATACGAGGTGTATATCTCAATCATTTGAGCGCTCGTCATCATTTAAAAAAACTCTCAACTCAATTGGTAGAAAATCTCGTTTTTATAATAAATTGAAAAAAAAAGGGACAGTTTGGTGTATATCACTCTTTTCCCTGGATACTTGGATACAAGGTGTATATCTCGACCGTCCGATATTTGTTTTCCAACAAAAAAAATGCTTAATCATATATAACCCTTTTACAATTAATTTGATAAAAGAAATGTGGTGTATATCATACTTTTCTCCGAGTGTTTGAATACGAGTCGTTCAGCTCGACCATCTTAGTGTTTGTCATCTACCTTAAAAACAATTCAACCCATTCAAACTTTTTGCCTTTTGGCTTTTAAACTCAAAATCTTTTTTAAACGAAATATGTTTTGTTTCAAGATGATGTAAAACAACACTTCATCCACTTATATGTGTAAGTAAACTAGTAACGTTTTCTGGCGAATGTTGATATGTCTTTCCATTCTGTCGTGATGCAAATGTCCCCTTCTCCACTATTTTAGGTAAGGAATATTTTTCGTTCGATTGCGACTAAATAACATTCGCTAAAATTGAACTACAAACAAACATTTTCCACCCAGAACTACGTAGCCTTGAGTTCTCCATCGCACTTATAGATACGTAGGAGCGAGATTCCAAGTCTCGTCAAACACCCTAACAATAAACATTATTTTTAGTCTTTCTCTCTTTTTTGCAAATTTTTATTAACTAAAATAAAGCAAATAAATGAAAACTAACACTTATTCTCAAACCTAATTAAATGGTTTCTGTTGAGTACAACAGATGTGAGGGGTGCTAATACCTTCCCTTCGCATAAGTGACTCTTGAACCCGATTCGGTTGCGACGACCATATCTTTGTAATCTTCTATGGAATTTATCGATATTTTTTCTTTTCTTTTTTGGAAAAAATAAAGTTCGATGGCGACCACTACACCAGAAGAGTTAGTTAATAGCGCTTTTTAAGACTTTAATAGCACTTTTAAGTATATTAAAAGCTCATGCTATTAAAGATGTGCTACCTAAAATAATGCTTAAAAACGCTATTAAAAGCATCTCATTTAATAGTGCTTCATTTAAAAGTTCTATCATAACCTACTACACTATAACATTGTTTAATATCGTTTTCTCAAAAATCACTATTTATTGGCTATAATAGTTAACATGATTTTGTAGCATAATTTTTTTTAAAAATAACCAAGTATTATATTATATTTACCATAAAAACAAAATTTTCAAAAAAATTTCAAAAGTAACTAACAATTCAACTGACTGTCGCCGGATGAAATGGCGACAATGTTCATTTCTCCTCAAACTCGTTGTTCCAATTGGCGACTACGTTCAAAAGGAAAAGATATCGCCATTTCAATTGGCGACTCAAGCTATATTAGGGTTTCGCTTTTGGTTTTTAATTTTTAAACATTATTGTTTTATTAATATTTTCTAAAAAAAATATTAAATACATTGATTAAATGTTTTAATTTATGTAAATATTTTAATACATATTTAATATTTATAAACCATATGTGATATTTATTTAAAATTTAATACATATTTAATATTTATAAACCATATGTGATATTTATTTAATATTTAATACATATTTAATATTTATTAACCATATTTTCTATTAAAATATGTAAATGCTATAATATTTATTAACATATGTAAATATTTAAATGGTAATAACATTAATTTTTTTTTAATTTATAAATATTTTAATTACCTATTAATAAATATTTTTGTTTTGCATAATGAATGGAAATTTAAATAACCTTAAAATAATATAGAAATGTAAAAAATATTAAAATAAATTTACAATATAATGAAAATTACAACAACAAAAAAAACTAATGGTCGGCTCTATCTAAGCGACCACCGGTGCCACACTGCGGGGGATGCGCGGTGCGACAAGGTCTTTGACGAGGTTGCTGTGGTGTGTTTGATCGTTGTGTGTTGAGTTGCGGAGGAGGGTTTTGTTGGGATGACCCCGGTGTATCAGATATATTTTGCAGCATATGACCCCAATAGCCGGGGGGGTCCACTGTCAACGGCGCTTCCGTAGTCAAATCTAATGCCCATGTTTTCGAAGGATTGTCGGGGAGGTTGGGTGGAGTATGGATGGTATGGTTGTCCGAATGCATACATGGAATTGGGTTAGAAATGGTGTGTTGGTTGTTGTGGGGTGTGGTAGTCAAATAGTGGATAGTTGGAGGGGTAGTTGGAGGGGGTATGGTCAAATGAGCTGTCTAGGCTATAGGTGGAGGGGGTAGGGTCAAATGACGTACAAAATGTCCTAACGTAGGATCAAGCAGCAGATCATAGTTTCATATCTAATCTTGTCCCTTTAAATCAATATCAAATTTTATTCGATTAATAGCAAATTTTATTCCATTAATAGCAAATTTCATTCGATTAATACCAAGTTTCATTCAATTAAAAGCATACTTAATTGACATAACAACAACATGAAGACAGAACACTACACCAAGACAACATAAATTAAACAAACATAACAACAACGTAAAGACATAAACCAGAACATTGCACCAAGGCGTCTATGATATCACGGCCATCAACTTTATCTTCTTTGGTGTCAACATCATCACAAGGACACCGACATCATTTTCCACTTTTCTCCATTCCCGAGTAACTCCGTTTCTCCCGGTCTGCTCGACCAACCTCTCGATTTTCCTAATCTTTTCTCCATATCTCCTTCTAGCCAGCGGTTCAGTTCCCTATGCAAGTGCTCCAACGTCTGCGTATTCCACAGGAGCACCTTCATCGGAGGCTTTGTTGCTTAAAACACAACTACGACGTTTCTTTTCATTAGATCGAACGTTGGAAAGGGTTCCTCTGATGCTGATGACGACGAAGAACGTTGATTTAGAAATGCAGACATTCTAGGCTCCACTCCACACAAAATGCACTAACGTAGTCTTTTGGTATACAATGTTGTGAAAACATATATGTGTTTGCAGTCCTATTTATAGAAAAATAAAATAGTACGTGCCCTATATGATATGTCTTAAATGCCCTTACAAAATTTATACCCTTTATAATTCAATGGTTAATCAATTTTTATGTTTTAAAATTTATAATTTAAATCAATTTATATGCTTTAAAATTAAATTGTTAATCAATTTTTATTTTGTATTTAAGTTAATTTAAAATTAAAATTTTAAAATAATTTATAATTTAAAAACAATAATTATTACTTATTTTATTAATATTACTTAAATTTATTATACCTTATTTTTAATAATTACTTGAATTTATTAAAAACTATATTTTAAATAATTATTTAAATTTATTAAAAACAATATTTTAAATAATAAGAATATAATTATTTGATACTAATATAAATTAAACCATTAAGTAAAAAAAACAAAAAATGCAAATCCTAGCTACAACTATGTCGCCGATGGAAGCGGCGACTTTGTGAGATTTTGTTCTTTGTCGCCAATCAAAACGGCGAGTTTGTGAAAAATCAACACTGTCGCCATTTCATCCGGCGACAGTCAGTCGAATTGTTAGCCACTTTCAAAATTCTTTTGAAATTTTTGTTTTTCTAATAAATATAATATAATAATTGATTATTTTAAAAAGAAATTCTTTTGTAGCACTTTAAAAAATAAGCGTCATTATAAAACTTTTTTTAAATTAAAAAAATTATTTTGACCAATAATAAATGTTAAAATATCAATAATATATCACAAAATATATCACAATTTATACATAATAAAAGAAGTCGTCAACGAAATAAATAAATAAATATATATATATATATATATATATATATATATATATATATATATATATATATATATATATATATATATATATATATATATATATATATATATATATATATATATATATATATATATATATATATATATATATATATATATATATATATATATATATATATATATATATATATATATATATATATATATATATATATATATATATATATATATATATATATATATATATATATATATATATATATATATCACTTTCCATTAAATTCTCTTCAACTATTAAAACATTCACATACTTGGAAGATTGGAGTGCTACAAAATCCTCCAGCAAACCTCCCAAATGCTCTAACCTCATCTGATTGGTTCTTGAAACGTTCCTGGAAGCAATTATGTCTTAAACCCCCAACTATCTGATTAACTATTCTTTCATTTTCTAATAAAAATAGTTTGTTCTTAAGATGGAGAAAGTAACAAAATTTTAAGCTAGAGTTTCCCATGGCAACTTTATTGATTGCTTGATTAATAAGTAAATGCATCTCATTATGCTTTTTAAATATTTTTGAGCACGAGACATGATGGATAATCTAATCGGCATTGGTGAGATAGGCAAGTCTTCTGGAGAAGTAGACATGATGGATAATCTAGATGGTGTGGTTTGAAAGGATTGACGACGAAGAAAACATTTTCTTTTCGATACGCACTTGGACTTTATAACCATATTATTTGTAAACATAGCCTCCAAGCCTCCTTCATTCTTCATTGAGTTCTTCATTGCCGTTTTTAAGAGTATCATGTTGTTACTTGTATATCTTATCTTTTCTTCCTTGTTTTTGTAATCATAGGGTTTCTTTCGTTTTGAATTTTGTGACAATGTTGCCTTGCCTGGATTCATGTTACTCTATGCAAGTAGTAACTATATGATTTATGGCTTTTTCTTGTGATTTTTATTCGAAAACGAGTCTAATGAATGAATTATAACTTTGTGGTTCTCCATTAAATAGGTAGAATAGTTAGATAAAAGCTCCTTATTCTTTTAAGGAAAAGTTTGTTATGAGATTTGAAATTAATATTATAATTGAAATCTATTCATTTGATTTTTAAATTTTGTAAATTGTAATCATCTTTATTCAATTTGTGTTTGTTGATTCTATCACACTGATAATTTCAAAAACGTATATAATTTTTGATAAATAAATCTTTTATAGGAATAGTTTGTTACACTCCTTTAAAAAATAGTTTATTAGTTAGTTTTTTTTTTTTTTTAAATAATATGTAGATGAAACCGGCTATAGGAGTAGTTTGTTACAGTTTTAAAATTTTGATTATAATTTGTTTTTTTAATGAAACACGTGTAATAGGATTTGTTAGTTTCAATTTTTTTAAAAATATTTTATGAGGGTAGTTTGTTTCATATATTTTTTTTAAAATGATTTTTATAATGTTATATTTTTATTTTTAAAAAAATACAAATACTTATTTAGAAAACTTAGTTCAAATAATTACTTTTAAAATAATATTTTAGATATTTCAATTTTTGGCTATAATTGTTTTTGATATTGATATTTTAAAAATCATTTAAATTTGAAGTTATTTTAAAATAAATTTTAATAAAACTTATTTTTGAGTTATATTTAAAAAAAAGATTTTGATGATATTTTAATCTTCAATAATTTATATTTATGTTTCAGAAAGTGAGAATTTATCCTTCAATTTAAAAAAGAATTGAATTTATTTATTTATAATATTTTATTAAATTATTTTATAAAATAATTTTTAAATAAAAATAAATCAAAATTTTAATAAAAAATACTAACAAGTGACCTAGAACATTGGTTAAGAGATTAAAATGGTAAGTTGGACATTATTTTGTTACTTTACAACAACAAAACCCTAAATATTATATTTTTTTAGTAACCCTAAATATATAATATACTCGCTATAAACCCTTTCCTAAAACCCTAAATATTATTTTTTAGTAACCCTAAATATATATAATATACTCGCTATAAACCCTTTCCTCCATTGAAGCGTTAACATTGAACTCGCAACTGCATTTGATCTTCCCTACTATGGTGGCAGCGAGGAGAGAGATAAGGACAGATAGAATCAGTGAGCTTCACGATTCAATTCTTTGTCACATTCTTTCTTTTCTTCCCACCAAACATGCTGCAACCACAAGCATCCTCTCTAAGAGATGGAAATCAGTATGGCTCTCGGTCCTCACTCTCGACTTCGACTGCAAAGCCTTCCAAGACATGGCCTCATTTGGATATTCTGTACACAAATTGATGCTCTTACGAAACAGCGGGCTTCCAATCGTTTCGTTTCGATTCAATTGCACCTTCCTTTGTTCTATTCACAACAAATGCGATGTTACTCGATTTGTTTCCTATGTAATGAATCGAGGAATTGAGAATCTAATCATTGACAATGACATCATATTACCACCTAGTGTTCTTAGTTGCAAGACCCTTAAGGTTCTTAAGTTGAATGGGATATTAGTGAATGATTTTTCTCATCAAGTGGATTTTCCTGTTCTGAAAATTCTTCATTTAAAGAGAATGATTTTCGAACGTCATGAATTGCTTGTTAAACTTCTGTCTGGTTGTCATATACTCGAGGAATTGGAAACCAAATATATAGGTTTACTTGACGACGAATCACATGTTCCAGAGGAAGAGTTTGATGACCTGTTACCTAGTTTAGTCCAAGCAAAGATTTCTTGTGATGATTCTGTTATTCCTCTTAATTTGGTTCGTAATGTTGAGAATCTACATCTGGAACAGGTATGAGACTATATCTTGTTCCTAAATAAATTCTTGTTTCATTATAGCTTTAATATATGCGAAAACGGACACTGGCTAAATAGTATCAACAAAATAGTATCAACAAATTGTCGTTAATTCACACTGCGATGACGGTCTTTTACGCGACCTGATGCCTTTTACATTTTAGGTTTCTATAAATTAAGGAGTTTTTACTTTAGTCCTTGATTTTAAATTGGAGTCTGCAACTACGGTCGCGATGATCGCATTTACGACACCTACAACAACATCTACAATCGCAATTTAAAAGCATGTTTTAGTCTTGGTTCAATTTTAGTTTTGGTTAAGAAAAATAAGTTTTTTAAATCTTTAGAAAAAGTTTAGTCCTATAAAAGACAAAAAAATAGGAATCTTGGTTATATATACATTTCTATATACATTTCTAATGCAGTGTCTTGTGTAATTCATGCAGATAGTATTGGTAATGTGTTCTAAACTTCCCAAGTTTCTTAATGTGACACATTTAGAACTTAAATTTTGCCCTATATTTTGGGATAATATATGGGATTGGTTGCTACAAATGCTTGAACAATGCGACAAACTTCAAAGTTTAATCATACAGGTTTTGATGATGTTTCAATTATATATTTTATTCCATTTTTAAGTATAATTTCATGCATTTAAATGTTTGAAATATAGAAATTTATGTGATTGTTTGACAGGAATTTGCAGATCAAGACAGTTCAAATTGCGAATATTGGGAGCATCCACCAATAGTTCCAAAATGTCTTTCATCGCAACTAAGAACATGTTGTCTTACATGTTGTAAAGGTGCCGAACTTGAGCTCCAATTCGCAAAATACATTTTGCAAAATTCAAAAGTACTAAAGACTATGAAAATTAAGTTTAGTTATTATGCTGATATAAAAGCAAAACAACAAATGATAACTGAATTATCTTCATTAGCAAAGGGCTCTACAAAGTGTAAAGTTGTTTTTTGAAAGATTCTATGACCGATGGTTTTAAATTGCGATTGCAGTCGCTGATGTAGTTGTAGTCATTGAGGTTATTGTGTACATTTTGTTCGTTGCGATGGAATTTTTATTGATAGGTGTTTGAAATGCACATTTGAAAGACTCATCCCATGAAGTGAATTAATATAAATTTTTCATTATATTATAACTAAACTGAGTTTCTGAGGTTTTTATATTTTGAGTTTTGATGAAAATAAATTGTCTGATGCGGTTTCGAATGCGGCTGGACGTGTGATTTTAAATTAAATCACACCACAATTGCAGTCTAAAACAGTTGCAGAAGTTACCATATCAGTAATATATATGCTAGCAACAAAGTTCTACCTTATACATTGGATTATGCAACAGTAAGATTTGATTGCTAGAAATAGTTCATTCAGTAAGATTTTTTGTTAAAATGGTGCATTTTCTGTAATGAATTTATTCAAGATCCCATGCATTGTTTTCTTTTATTATTTTTTATTGGTGATTTTATTTTATTTAGATTTTGAGTTTGGATCATTTTATGACTATTGTTTTAAAATATGAAGTTGTCTTTCACCTAGATGCTTTTGAAGGAAAATTAGAAGTGTTTCTAAGCCAATATTTTTTGGTAAAGCATATTCTAAGCCAACTATGTAAATATTTGACACAAAAGCCAAAACCAGAAGCACTTAAGAAAGGGTATTCTCTACAAACACTAGGGTAGAATTAACTGGGATAGAAAAAGAAGAGGGGCAAAAATCCTCAGAAAAACCTAATCACTCAGCTTTATTGACTAATGTTCTATGAGGTAAAAAATCAACATTACCTCTAACTTTCTTCCCCCTATTCCTAATCGCTCCCCTTTCTTGAGAGGACTAACATCTTCTTCTTTCCACTTCCTGACCTCAGAAAACCACTACCCAAGCCAATCTTTCTCTCGGTTGGTTTTTCCAGTGAGATGAAATCTACAACTTTTCCCCCTCATGTGGTTTTTCTCCCAAAGTGAAATCAACAACGTACAAAACCATTCTCTATAACAGATTGTAATAGGAGAGAAATGTTTTGATCATGGTTGGTTTCTTAATGTAATCTCTTTGTTGTAATTGCTAAAAGTATTTTCTTTAATACATAATTGTAAAAAAAAAATTTAATGATGTTAGAAAAGCATGAATGTAGTTGTTGTTGTTGAATTTTAATATTTCTAAAATTATTTTATCAATACATGATTGTAAGAAAGGTTTAATATTGTTAGGAAAGCATGGATGTAGTTGTTGTTGATGAATTTTAATATTTCTAACAACAACGTCAACAACAACAAATATTGTTAAGTTATATTCATACTTTTCTAACTAACATCAAATATTTTTAACAAACATTCTTTTAAAAAAAAAAATTTTAAAAATTACAAAAAAATATACATTAAGGAACTAACCTTGAGACGTTTTCCTGCTCTGCAATTCATTCCAGTTAGGAATGGGGTTGTATTTCATGCAATGCTCTCATTATCAAGATCTCATTTTCTCCCTTAATTGCTAGCACAAATGAGGGAATATATATTAAATAAAAAAGTACAATGTCCTAAAATGACGTTGTTAGAATTCGAAGGGAAGGCTGATCATAACCTTTCCCCTCGATTATCAACACAACCGATGGAATAGGTCATAAATAAAAAAATAAAAATAAAAATATTACCGATCGTAACATTCCCCTCGTTTTCTAGCACAACCGAGAGAATAGGTAATTTTTTCTATTTTAAAAAAGCTGAAATGTGGTGCGCCTATGAGACTACTACAAATAACATATATCACCTCGGACGTGGCGACATAAAAACTAACGAATTTACTCATCTGTTATTTAAAAACTGATGTTATAATGGAAAAGGTCATTGATTTGACCCTACCAACAACATATATTCATTTTCAAAATTAAGAAGCGCGCGCCACTTTACCTCTCAGTTTTATTTAAAATTAATAAATTATTTTGGTACGTAAGTTTTAGTTAACATCCGAGGGGCTAAATCTTATCTATATCTTATTGGAGAAATTTCCGAAATATGAAATGTGGTGCGCCTATGAGACTACTACAAATAACATATATCACCTCGGACGTGGCGACATAAAAACTAACGAATTTACTCATCTGTTATTTAAAAACTGATGTTATAATGTAAAAGGTCATTGATTTGACCCTACCAACAACATATATTCATTTTCAAAATTAAGAAGCGCGCGCCACTTTACCTCTCAGTTTTATTTAAAATTAATAAATTATTTTGGTACGTAAGTTTTAGTTAACATCCGAGGGGCTAAATCTTATCTATATCATATTGGAGAAATTTCCAAAATATTAAATTCATAAATAATAATGATTAAATTGATTTTATGAATCTTTTTAATCATAAATAGTTATGTGTTCTAGTGGTTATGACTTTTTCTATAAAGTAAATAGTCATGAATTCGAATCCTTGATTTAAACATGGCCAAACATTGCACCTACTAGAAATTAAACTTGAGATCTATTAGATAAAAGGTGTCACGGGTTGCATCTATTTCATCAGACCATCGCACCTTTTCATGAAACAATATACTCTTATTGGTAGATAGTTGTGGTCATTGACGTTTTATATTTTGAGTTTTGATGAAAAGAAATTGTCTCTGATTATGCAATAGTAAGATTTGATTGTTAGAAATAGTTCATTCAGTAAGATTTTTGTTAAAATGGTCCATTTCCTGTAATGAATTTATTCAAGATCCCATGCATTGTTTTCTTTTGTTAGTTTTTATTGGTGATTTTATTTTATTTAGATTTTGAGCTTGGATCTTTTTATGACTATTGTTTTAAAATATGAAGTTGTCTTTCACCTATATGCTTTTGAAGGAAAATCAGAAGTGTTTCTATGGCAACATTTTTTGGTAAAGCATATTCTAAGCCAACTATGTAAGTATTTGACACAAAAGCCAAAAACAGAAGCACTTAAAACGAGATTCCTCTTATCACACCACCATTGTTATTGCTAACTGATAAAACTTTTCAAATTGATCCCATCTCATTATGCACATTGGATCGGATTCCAAACTAGTAAAAGAGAACAAACCAAACTCTCTTTTTTTTTTTTTATAGACAATGGAATTATAAAAAAAAAAAAAAATACTAGTACACTAACACTTTATAAAAAGAGAAACGAGAATATTACATCTGCTTTAAACAGTTAATTCAGAGAATTAAATCAATCATAAAAGATACAAGAATTTGTTAAACTAGAATCTACAAACAATTATCTCCACAAGTGAAATTTAATAGAATTGATAGTATCCTCAACCGAAAAAGTTTTTCCTCAAAAAATGTAATTATTCAATTCCAATCCAAATAAATCACATAGTTGTTAGAAAAAATAAATATAGCATAGAGAAAAAGGAGGAACACAATAACAACACAAGAGATTAACACGGAAATTTTAAAATCGGAAAAAAAATCACGACCGTTGTCAAATGTTAATCAGAGAATAACACTACGTGAAAATAGTTATAACACATAATACACCCTCAACTAACTCAGGTCCCCAGTGATGGGTCATCATGAGGGAAAACATTCACATTGGGTCAAACTTTCACCTAAAGGTCAAATACTCACCGAAACAAGTGATAGAGACACCACATATTCATCCAAAATCTTAAGGTGATAGGTGTATGGATCCTCTTACTTATAAAGTGCTTAACCTCCACTTTTCTAAGCAATGGGAAACTTAAAACTCATATTCGATTCTCAAAACAACTCACACTTATTTCCCAACAATCCTCCCCTCAAGTGTGAGTCCATCCACTATGCTCCCCCTCAAGCGTAAGCTTTTTCATCCACATGCTTGTAAAGTTGTTTAAAGACACCCTTATGTCGTCATGGCCACTTCAACAGAACACGTTGTTGGACCATCATGTCACCCTCTAAAACAAATATTTTACTAAATCTCATAACACTCTAATACAAGAGCATTAGAGAACAAAGAAAGCGAAATACAAGCTTAAAGTATTTTTGACTAGTACATCTTGAAATGAAGAACTTGGACTCTATATATAACTTTGGACTTCCACTTCCTTCACAAAACTAAGCGTTATGGGACTTCAAATAACTTATATATTATACATAGACTTGAACTCTCTCTTCATTTACAAAACTACAGAGTGAATGGACTTACTCCGGTTAAAGGAACCTCCCACTTTTTCTTAGGCATACAAACCGACTTCCAACTAACTGAATGGAATTGCTTGCGGTTAAAAGAACCTCCCCATATAAAATTGCTTTGAATTCTAACAATCTTCTTGAGGATAACAAGAAGGGCACTATAAAACGACAGAGTGAAAATTGGCATTGTGTTTAGCACCGAGTTGATTAACACAACTCTACCACCTACTAATAAATTTCTCCCTCTCCACGCTGTTAATCTTCTCCTAAAGGTATCAACAACATATTTCCATATCTCTTCCTTCCTCGGACTATCTTCCACTAGAATACCCAGAAATTTGAATGGAAGATGACAAACACTACAATGTAAAAATACCGAAGTTGCTTCTAAAAACTATGGTCTCAAATTCACTCTACCTATGATGCTCTTATAAAAGTTTATTTGTAATCTCAATACAATTTCAAAACCTCTAAGTAAGGCTTTAATAAAGCATAGTGTCGCACTCGGTTTTTGTGGCGCGACCACTACCGCTCCTGGTGCTACTTTCTGATTTCTATTGGGAGATTGAGGAAATATTTTTGTTGTTTTAGGATTTTCTATTGGTTTTTAAAAGGTATCTAGACCTAAGGTTTTTTATTAGTACGCTCGCTAAGATTTCGCAATCTTATGTCTACGTATTCTCAAAAAAAGAAGCAGAGAAATCAGAGCGTTGTAGTTCCTCCTGTTCTATGGGAGAAAAAATGTTTGGTGTCTTGTTCAAAGCCCAAGATTGAAGCTAAAAGAGTTTTTGTGTTTTTTTCAAAGTCCAAGATTGAACCTAAAAGAGTATTTACGTCTTGTTCAAAGTCCAAGATTGAAACTAAAGGAGTTTTTGTATCTTTTCAAAGCCCAAGAGTGAAGCTAACAGAGTTTTTGTATCTTGTTCAAAGCCCAAGATTGAAGCTAAAGGAGTTTTTGAGAGAGAACTTATCGTCTCTAAAGGGAGATATCTCACCTATTCATCACAATTATTGAGGTTTTGTTTATAAGGGAAATTACTTTAATTGGTGTCACGGTGAAATTTGGATACCAAACTATTAATTAGTTTGAATCTTTAATTCAATTTGCAACCGATCTTTGATTTGTCCAAAGGAAGGGATAAATATCGAAATTCCCACAATGCAATGCAAATGCAAGCTAGAGAGTTTTAGGTTCAGAGGTTGGTTAAACTTAGGGAAGGTACTAGCATCCTAAGTTTCTGTAGTATCCTACAGGAACCTCTTGTTTTATTATTTGTTTATTTCTAAGGTTTATCTGCTTAAGGTTAAAGACCCTAGTGGTTTATTTCTAAGTATACTCGATAAGATGTCGCATCTTATGCCTACATATCCTTACGGGAGTGGAATCAGAGTATTTGTAGTTCCCCTAAAGGGTTTGAGGAGTTCTTTGACTGTGGTTAAAGTTCCTACAGGTTTAGGGTAGTTGATTGATTAGGTTTAGGAGAAGAGTTGCGTTGTCATTTTAAGGGAGATGTAACCGCCACAAGTGTAAGAGATTGTATTATTGTGGGGTGGAGATTCTATCTCGCTTAAGATGATTAACATCTTTCTCTAATGTGTTTGAATAAGTTATATTGTTGATTGTTTTGTCTATGTTGTAAGATAAAGGTCCTTCCTATGGGGTAGGTCCTAAACTTAAGAAGATCGACTTGAATGGGATCAAGGATCATGGGGAAATGATGCAAATGATGCATACGCACGATTGTTGAGATCATGCGCAGATTCTTCCTTTGGACGAAATGTAGTGCGGAAAATGTAAATGACGGTAATGTAAATTACTGTAAGATAAACTGCGGGAATAATAAAGGGAAAATAAGTAAAGCATACACATACGCATGAAAGCGATGAAGTGTGTGAGAGTGAATGTGTCGTGAATGTGAGTGTGCACGATTAGGTTGTATTTTACACTGTGAGTTGATTTTAATTGGTCGATTGATTCTTAGTTGAATTATAAGAAAATATTGATTTGATTTTTGATGAGATTAAGATTAAAATCTAAAGCCTAATAAGATGCTATGACAGTTAATTTATTAAGTAAAATAATTTGCTCTAATGTGAGAAGTTGATTATAAAAAGTTGCTTATTTCTTACTTAAAAGTTTTAACAAAATATAAACTATATAAAAGTTTTGACGGGTAAACAAAAGTTAATAAAATATTATTTTAAATATTAAATAATAATTAGCATGATAATTAAAAAGGTTATTAATATTTTAAGAAAAAGACCATATTATTTAAAATTTATTAATTATTAATAAAAAAGGTATAACATATCTAAAAAAAACAAACTAAATTATTAAAGTTAATAATCATTTTTATTGGGTTAACTAATTTTAAATAATTGTTTTAATATTAATAAAAAAAATTAATGGATAAAACCAAAAGATTTATTGATTAATAAAATTATAAAATGATTAGTTAAATAAAAAGCTGGTTAATTAAAACAGTTTATTAGTTTATATTAGAAACTCAATTAACGGTTAATTAATAGGGTTTATTAGCATGGATTAATCAAACAATAGTTAAAATCGGATTAAGTAAAAGGATTAAGGGGATGATTACGGTAGTGTGTGTCTGAACGTGGTGTTAGTGAGTGCACGTGTGAAAGACCAAAACACGATTGCAAAATTGGGAACAACATGAACCCTAGCCCCTTCGTATTCCCAAATCGAATCAATCTCGCCTCTTTCGATAGCTCCCTTTCGTCTTCGACTCACGCAATTCTTTGCTTCTCCTTCTTCTTTTCTATTTTTTTGTTTTAATTTTAAACCTGCAACAACACATCAAAGCATCAATGACATAAGAGATTTTAACATGAATCGTGATTTTACCGAGAATTGGGAGCGGTGGCTGGTGGACTCGTGCGACGAAACGGGGGTTGTGCCCGTCAAACCTGCGGTGCCAGTGATGGTTTGCGGTGACCGGAGATGATTGCCAATTGAGATAAGTTCGTTTTACTCGAAGTTTCTGTTTATGCTTATAGGATTTTTTTTCGCCGTTCTGAATTCCTCTTCCCCTTCATCTCTTTATATAGGCTTCAATTAAAATTTTATGTGTTAAAGTCTAATTGAAAACGTTTTGAATGCTGATTTGGATATTCCATTTTGGTACAAACTAATTCGAAAACTTTCCTTTTTCTGTTCCAATCTCTTAAATATCTGTTAAATGAAAATCAAATCTTTGATACCATATCAATTCATTAAAACTCATCTGTCCAGGTTCAACGTTTGGATTTGGATTGGATATTTTCGAATCTTCTTGTGGGAATATTCTTCTGGATTTACTAATTTGGAAATTGTGACTTGGCAGGTACAGGTGGCGAAGGTCTTGGGCTAGGAGGCGGGTTAGAAGCCCAGGAGGAAAGACTTGTGTTCGATGCGTGTGGTGAGATGAGGGGTTTGATCATTCTGGGATTAATCTGCAAGGAGTTTTTCAAAGCTTGCTGTTTCCTTCATCTGGTAATCATGTGAAACCTAAGAGGAGTGAAAAATTCTGGTTGCACCAATACCCAAGGGGATCTTAAATTCGACGAAGACGATGATGGATTCATTTGAAAATAGAGTTAACCAGGTACTTGCATTAGATTTCTTGAATAAAGCTCGTGATGATGCTGGAAATAGCATTTGTACTATTGCAGTAATTGGTTTGTCTTGAGTCTTGTAATAATCATGAATTTGTCTTGTAATTTGTTGGTTTAATATCATGCTTGGTAATATGCTCACAGACGTGTCTATACGCTTTTATTTGTGTGCAGACATTCCGGTGACAACTCATAGGTTCGGCTGTATGATTCTACAAAGTTGGCAGCTATGCGAGTGGTCTTGACGACGTTCGCGGAAATGAACTTCTGAGAGCTGTTATGGCCTTTTATAGATACTTCCCTTGGATCCCCTGAATTATAGAAGTTGGATGACACGAATAGGTACTGCGTTCACATATTTTGATTTGTATGCAATATCCATTGGAAGATTTTGCTCAAGAAGCTGCAGGTTATCATCAAAATGTTTCAATTGAGCTGTTGCCTCATCATCTCTGATTCCAATATATGCTTCAAAGGCAGCCTTGTATCCAAAAAGTTGTCTTCGTAAGTTTCATATGGCCCGATTGTGATATCCAACTTAGAGTCCAATTCCATCCAGGCTATGTCAGACTCATAATAATCAATTGAAAGGAAAGCATCAACGTTGCTATGTAGCAGCTTCTTCAAACTTGTTGAGTTAGTAATGTCTCCAGCTTTATGCAATAATTTAACAGCCTTTACAAGAAGAGACTTGTATTCTTGAGAATAAGGAACTACGTACAGATCCTTAGAAGAAGCTACTTTATCATTGGACAGACCAGAATCTAAGGTAAACTCACTCTGCCTATAATAACAGTGAAAAAAAGTTTGCTGCCTCTGTCTGTTGATCCTTTGTTAGGCTGTCATTAAACTCCATTTTTTCCATGTCAGGGAGGTAGAAATCAACACCGGAAGGTTTAAGGATTGGGAAGGCTGCTCTGTATTCCAGACCCTTCCACTCTCTAACTGTCCTAGTTGCTTTAGGGAGCAGCTTTATTGCTGAATCTTTTTATGAAGTAATGGACTAATGTTCAGCTGGATGGGCAGAGTACTCAATGTGCCTGAGCTTGTTCTTGAGGTTAGTAATCAAACCTGTAACATGTTGAATACGTTCTCGTAACAACTTTTCATTTTTGCATTCTCCTCTTGAATTCTAGCCCACAAAGCATCAGCATTGGACTTGACAACTTTTCCCATGCTTCTCCCTAGGGCGGCTTCAAGCTTCCTACCCTCTTTGGTGACTGGGACTGCAACTGTCATTGTCAATTGTTTCTGCATCTCCTTTTGCATTGTCAATAACTGATTGAGTGGATCCGGTGATTGTATGCAAGCTACGTTGATGATTCAGTATTTGATAGACTTGTTCGAATATGGGCCGGTAAATCATCGACGTCTGCTCGTATAGCCTTTGTGATTCTGAACACAGGTAGTAATCGTGCTTTCATTTTCAAATTTATTTTATCAATAGTCCAAACATCTAGACAAAAATGGAGTTTTCTTCTGCTATATATAAAATGTCCTGCTGTTTTTCTTCATGCAGGGACTTTAGGTAAGTGGTTCGTTTTGATTAACCGCTTTAGTGTCGACAGTTGGAGACGTGGCATGAACGATTTTTCTCTAGACTTCCTAATTGCTTATTAATGGTTGCTTCTGATTGTACTTATAATTCATACTGAAGCTTTCCTGCTTATTTCCATTCCTGTAGGAGTAAAGGATATAACTCATCAATTTATCGAGAGTATGAAGTTGCAGAACTCTTAATACCACTCCGGGCTAGTTTCGATTCCAACAACAACTTTGAAGCAGATGCCGCAACGTTAGTTGAATCTTCCAGTCCCAACATCTTCAAGAAGGGCGCTTTGTAGACTTTTCTTTCTTATAAAGTCTGAAATTATGATGACTTGTAGTCTCCTTGGTAATTAATGGGGATTTGTAATAACATGATACTAGGAATTTTCCAAACTCGCCGTTCTATGTGTTATGCCATTTTGTGAACTCATCCTTATCTAATATGGATTTTATGATAATAATGAATCTTGGTGTATGGCCTCTTGAATATTTGTATTGATGAATGTTGATCTTGAAATCGGGATTTAGCTCTTCTCGTCTTGAGGCAATCTAATAGTATCATAAATACTGGTAGCAACTTTTGTAATCTAGTAAAAAAACCTTGTGTTGTTGTAACTTTGGCGAGAGTTTGCGATTAACGTGCTGGCTTGCATTTGGGTTGTGCCAACCTTAAATTTAGGCACTTGTTTGCAATAATTGAAGTCTTGGAAACTGCTTTTAAAGTTGCTTTGTAAAGTGTTGGATCCATTAGGTTATTGTGAAAATAAGGAAATGTGATTAATTTATAAAATAATGTATGTTGAAACCTCTTTACCGTAGACCTCTTGAGGGACTAGCTTTGAGAAGAAAAAAAAGCTTCAATCTTGTAACACCTTGAATAATAAGTTTCAACCTAATTTGGATTCCAAATGTTTGCAACCGGTGTTCTGAGTAAATCATAAGTGCGAACCTTATGTTGATGAAATTTTTCCATAACCTCATTTCAACACTAATAACATATTGCTCACAAACTGGTTTTCCATATTTAGAGATTTAAGTGACCATGAATTCACCATAAGAGGCAATCTTGAACATAAGAGTGTAACATCCAACAAAATATTCTCATACAAATATCTCTGTTGTCAACCTCCAACATGATTTAATCTTATTGAAACTCCCTCAATGGCTCATGGAGATTGGTCAATCTTTTAGAATCTTGAATCCTTTGGTCTTTTTGAATTTTTCGATATTTCACAAAGAATGAACCAATTTAATCCACGTGAGATGTGCCAAATGAATTCAAAGTAAATATGAGTCGAACTTTGCCATCATAATCCAAATAATACCACTTGATTAGATTGCGAGTACATGCGAATGAACCTAAACCTTGAATCCGCATAATTCTGCACTGGAAGGCTACGTAAAACCTGTCAGAGATGTCTAACAAACCAAAATAATCCTGCACGCATTCGTTAGTCCTGATAAACATGTATAGGAGCGGAAAGATAAAACGTAATAAAATGTACAAAAGAGTGGGATCTTAAGGTCAAAAATTAGGGTTCAACAGATGCCCCTATTTAAGTTACTTCTATCCGGAGATATGGAGATTGAAATCTCCGCCTCGACGAGATAGGAGGGACTTAAATACGAACATTGCACAAATATTTGGCCCTAAGAAGCCACCGAATGCAAATGATATGCAATGATATGAAAATGCAAGACATGAGGGTCCTGTGAGGAGATGATATCACATGGGATGAACTGGACACAACATGCTAGACAAAAGAGCAACAGACCCAACGAGGCAGGACTCCACGAGGAAAGGCAACAACCACCAATGGGGAATCTCCAAAGTATAACAGTAGCACATATGCCAAGGGTATGGCGATTTTAAACAACCAATGAGAAACTTGTAATCAAGGGATAACTTATTACCAATACGGAACAATCCAGACGACGGTGATAACCAGAGTGAGTTCTCTGATCGAATCAATAATTCAGTTTTGTTTTGTTTTCTTCTTTTTTCTTCTTTTCTCTTTTTATTTTTATTTTTATTTTTATTATTATTATTTTTTTGAAATCCAAACGAGAATAGTAAAATGTAATATCCTCCCCACGCCTCTTGATTTGAAATCCACGAACGGGTCTCAATTCTGAAAGTCTCATCCCCACGCCTCGTGATTTGAAATCTACAAACGGGTCTCAGTTCTGAAAGTCTCATCCCCATGCCTCGTAATTTGAAATCCACGAACGGATCTCAGTTCTGAAAGTCTCCTCCCCACGCCACGTGATTTGAAATCCACGAACGGGTCTCAGTTGTAGATGTCATTGTAGTTGTTGTTGTTGTAGATTGTAAATGTCGTTGTAGACTGTAGATGTCGTTGTAGACTGTAGATGTCGTTGTAGACTGTAGATGTCGTTGATGTAATCTGTAGATGTGGTACTTGTAGATGTAATCTGTAGATGTAGTTGTGAATTGTAAATGTAGTTGTAAAGCTTCACCGGGGATCTTCGGAAGAGATGTAAGCTGGTTGAATTGCAATGTATGCCTTCTCAAGGAAGACTTAATGTGATAAACTTCTTCGACTTCTTCGGGGAGATGTCGTTTGATGAAATAAACTTGTGTGATGAACTTGATGGGGAATGCGTTCCTGCGGAGTATCTTATTGTAGTTGCAAAATATGTGAAATTTTTGTAGTGAAAATTCTCAAATAGAGAGAAACGTCTGTAACGTCTTCGGCGGACTTCTCTGATGGATTTATGAAGCGATGCCATTTGACGAATCAATAATGTTGAAGGACCCACTGAGGGTAAATGAACTGTCTTGTAGAAACCGTCGTTTGTCATTTTGAATAAGATCCGAATCAAAACGAGTTGCTCAAATAAAGAGATTGTTTATAGCCCAAATGTAGATGTTCGAGAAAATCATGTGATGCTATTGTTGAAGAAATGTCTGTCTTTATGAATATTCTTCCTGGGGAATAGGGTGCAAAATAAATACACACTTAATCCATGTTCAAAGGTTAGAGATGTCCATGATGTAATTGCCAAAGACCGGAGTTCAATTAGGGAAGTAGCCGAAGAGAAACTGTCAAGCAGGACTCAACCATTGAGGTATGAGCTCAAATGGAATTATACTAAAATAACCGTCTTCCATGAGGGTCGAACTTCATGGGGAAAATAGAAATATCGTGCTCTTTCTGCCTAGAGTTGACGAACCTATTTGGAGGGATAAGACACACCCAAACACCTAGGAATAACTACATCCAAAGCGATAGGATAAAACAAACATAAAGAATGCAAAAAAGATGCACATGCCATGCTGTCTACTTATATGCGATGCGTATGTTTATGCTGACAAGACAAACAGAAAGGGACAAATGGAAAGAGGCGACCGGAGATGAAATAAACATCTCAGAATAAACATCTCGACCAATCTTCAAAGGTAGAAATACCACCGGGGATAGGCGGAGAACCAACTATGGGATCACATTCCTGCTTCAGGGCTTCAAAATTTCTCTTGGGGAATAGAGATCAATCCACTTGGGGATGTAATATCTTGATGAGTCTGAAAGGTTGTATGAAGTTGTAGACGGAGGTACCCAAACTGAAGTTTCATAGAGGATAAAATAAATATCATGGGTCATCATAATTGTTGATCATGTCGGAGTTGAGCTTCGTGGGGATGAAATAAACATCCGCTTCACTTCAAATTTCAAATGCCCCAAGTCACATGGCTTAAGAAACGACATCTAGAGAGGATTTTACAGAAAACATGATGTCCAAATGCCCCAATGTTTTCAAACTCTCGGAGAGATTCCCCGAATCTCGACGTAACTGCCCCTGATTGACGGTATAACTGAGTCTTCCAATTTGTGCTTTAGATGAAGCCAAACTCGTACGGATTGAACCTCTTGGAGAAATAACTTGCCCCAGGTTGAGGAAGTCTTCAAATCCATCAACATCCGTGTGATCTTTCTAAGATATCAAATGCATTTAGCAAGTTAGAAATGTTAATTTCGAAACGGGTAATGCAACACGCGTTTGTCTTGAAGTTGTGAAAAAAAGATATCACAATAACTTGCGACTGAAATCACTAGTTAGGATATAAATTAAAATTTTTATAAAGCCGATATTAATTTGAGAATAGCTCAAGGAGTCAGGAAACAATATCTCGTCGAGTATGCTTTTGAACTAAACCTTACTTCAATTAGGACTTTGAGGGTCGTATATGGGCTTAGTTTATAACTTGTAAAGCGGAGGAATAAAAGGTTAAAGTATATTTGTGCCCACCCAATTTTTGAGAGATGTTCATTTTTTGATATTACCCTGCCCCAGGCTAAAAATGAGGTTTCGGTTTGGGAGAAAAAACAGATCTTTTCTCAAGGCTTAAAAGAGGGGTTAACTATTTTGGTGTTTAGGAGGTTGAAATAACGCCTTACATCATCAGCAGGGTTTTTATCCGAAGCATACAACAAGAGGTCATGTGTTTTACTTCATCATCCTCCTCCCAATTCCCTGTCAGAACGAGAGATCGGGTAAAGTTGCCATTTTGAAAAACAATTTGAGTGAAAACGAATGGATTTCTTCAAGACGAATATTTATTGCATTACTTATTCAAAATAACCAGTTCTTACATGCCAAAAATACTTTTAATCAAAGCAACAAAAACATAAAAGCAAAATAAAGTGAAAAGCCGGAGAAGCCCTTCTTTATTACGCATTGGAATGGAAAGGTTCGCTGAATCGTCTGATGTGTAGTCTTCTGATGCCATGTTGATGTGAGTTTCCTAAATAACCTTGGATCATGTTCTCGGAGGACGAACCATATTGAGGTTGGGATTAGAACCTCTAAAGGATAAGATTCCGCTCTTAACCAACTCTTGAACGTCTGCCTTCAAACTGTAGCAGCTCTCAATATCGTGGCCTGGAGCACCTTGATGGTATGGGCAAAATTTGCCAGTTTTGTACCAGTACGGAAGTTTCTTGGGCACCTTAGGTAAAGCTCTTGTCTGGATGTGACCTTTCTGAATCAAAACTGGAAACAGATCAGCATACTTCACAGGGATGGGGTCAAACAAACGAATTCCTTTTCTCGGAATATCCAAAGCTACCTTCTGATTACGAAACCTTCTCCAAAATCTTCGATTCTGTGGTTGATCTGGAGAGGCCAACTTCTGCTTAGGAGGTGGTTGTTGTTCGCGCTGAACAGGCTTTGCATACCGATGTTGCGGACGGGGTATCGGAGCTATGAACTCTCTAGAAGGTCCACTGTCATCTTTTTTATCTGGAGCTATACCCAAATTGTAATTGTATTGCTTCACGAAAGCAAAAGCTAAGTTTTCCCAATACTGAATGTGATTACTTTGTAGCTTCATGTACCAAATCAAGGATGCCCCATATAAACTTTCTTGAAAGCAGTGAATCATCAGTTTGTCGTTGTCAATGTAAGCAGTCATCTTTCGACAAAGCATTGTCAAATGGTATCTTGGACAGCTGACACCCTTGTATATTTCGAAGACAGGCATCTTGAACTTTGGAGGAATAATTACGCCTGGAACTAAACAGAGGTCATGAGCATCAAGACCGGATGCATTAACTCCTTTCATCATTTTCCATTGTTCTTCAAGATCACGAAGTTCTTTCTCAAATGCTATAAGTCTAGGATCATCCATCTTCATCTTACCATGAACATTCTGAAGATCAACAAACAGGTTGTCTTGCAAAGGCTGAGGTTGCACAGGAACATTCACTTGTTGAACAAAGTCGTCGGAGAAACAGTCAAATGTCAGATTAGTCCTTACTCTGAAGCCAGTCATGCGATCCATATCTTTCGTCCTCTTTACTATCCCTTAGTAATACTTCGAGCTTGGTCAGATGGGCGAGATGTCAACTGACAGACAAAGACAAGAGATGGATGAGGAGGCAGAGGAGAAGAGACACATGCACATGCTAAAAATGATAAATGCAGAATGCTAATGCAAGAATGCAGATGCAGGATGAGTAGGACTTCATGGGATTCCTCTATTTATGGGCATTGCGGTAAAAAGAAACATTTTATTAAATCGGAACGGATTACATAAATATTCTTTTAAAAGTCCCAAATAAAAGCTAAATAAAAGCTAGTAAAGACACTAAAGGAGTTTCAAATTTTGCTGCTTGAGCTGTTCCTCCAACTGAGCCTTCTCACGGGTGAGATTTTCCACAATCATCTTCCAGACGGTACACTGAGAGTCGGAGAAAAATAAATCCTCCAACACCTTCCTTCTCCTGTAGGGGAGTAACTCTTCATCCTTCAACTGTAGCTGTTCTTGAAGCTCAACAATCTGTCTTTGAAGTCCAACATTCTGTTTCTGAAATTCATTACTCTCTGCAACAAACACTTGATATTTGTTCTTCCACACGTATGATTCATGCTGTGACTTTCTCAAGGAAACCCCCAACTTCTCGGTGTCAGACATAAGAACATAAGTAGGCTCCTCTCTTGGAGGTAGAGGATCTTGACAAGAATACGGCATCTTCAGCTTGATTACCCTGTTCCTGACCCACTGAAGATATGGTTCTAAAGACACACAGTTGGGCCTTCCCAAGCTATTCCTATCTTTCTTATGAAAATGTTTCTAAGCCTCCATAATCTTCTCTCGGAGTTCTCGGTCATCTTCAAAGAAAATGCTCTAAACTTGTATGCTCTTAGGCGGTCCCTTCAACGGATATCCCAATTGTCGACAAGCTAAAACTGGGTTATAACTGATCCCTCCACCAAAGCTAAGCAACGGTACATTAGCAAAATCTCTACATCCATCAATGATTAAAATCCCATCATATTCACGGTTGTACCAATCAATGTCAGAATGAGTCAAAACCATAATCCTTTCTGACCAACGCCTATCATTAAGATGCCAAAAGGAAACGTACTTGGGAAAGTGCGTAAGGAACCATTTGTATAATAAGGGCACACAACAAGTAATCATTCCTCCACCACGAAGGTTTCAGAGATGTATAGAGTGATATGCATTACCCAATAGAGTCGGCACCAAATTATTCTTCATGAAAATCTTGATTGCATTGAGATCAACAAACCCTTCAAAACTTGGAAATAGAAACACCCCATAAACAAGTAGGGCAAAAATTTCCTCAAATGGACCCTTGTTTGTAAAATCATTATAGAATAAGGCCTTCTTGAATAAAAAATCTGTAGTCAAACCAAAAGTTCCATTTTTAACAACCATGTTGTCCTTGACATCAGATACTCTGAGAGAAAGGGCCTAAGCTATGTCTCTTTCTTCGGGGTCCTTCTCCAAGAATAGAAAAGGAGATTATTCTAGAATAGGCAGACCCACCAAAAAGGAGTACTCTTCCAAAGTCGGTAACAACTGATAGTCTGGGAAAGCAAAGCAGTGGTACATCGGATCATAAAATTGTAACAAAGCAGAAAGGAGATCCTCATTTGCCCCACGTCTCAACAAAGATAGTAACTTCCCATATTTACCCTTGAAATTTTCTTGGTCTTTAATCAAAGCTCCCAACTCCCTTAGGTCATCCAATTTGGGACTCTTAAAAGTATATCGCAAGGTATTTCTTCGGTTAGGATCCATAATGCCCTACAATGTTCATAAACAAAGGTAAATCCCATGAAGTCCAATGCAATATGATGCTATATGAATGCAGCAAACACAAGTAAGCACATAAGGACACACAAAGATAAACAAGCAAAGGTCCTAGGTTTGCAACGAGCATGGAGCCAAGGGTATACCAATTCCCAAAGGACGTGGACTAAAGATGGATTGTACCTATAGGACAAGGTTCTAAAGAGGTTCCCAAAATCATTAGTCCATCTTTCGGATATTATCAATTTCCCAATTACTCGAGGATTAATAATATTCTCAAGAGAACTTCTTTTGAGTGTAGCTTCGCGTAGCACTATTTCGGGAGTACTCCCTCATAGTCCCGCACTACGTCCTAATAAAGGCCAAAGTTGGGTTAAAGGTAACTACGGTCCTCAATATCATACGCTCCAAGGTCGAAAATAGTGACTGTCTTCACGATTACTCGTTCAACAGTACTATTTCGAGAGGGCCTCAATTGAGCGGGATTCTCGATTTAACTTAGTCGGGATTCAACTCCCAATAAGCCTCCTCGAATATATCACCATCCTATCTTAATTTCTCTCAAGTTCAGGTGTAGAACTTTGTCTCACCTCTCAAGGATAATAACCCAAAAGAATAAACACAAGAGAAAATATTCAAATAAACAATTAAGCAGGTAAGCAGATATATAAAGCAATAAACAAATAAATAAAGCAAGGTAGGGAAACCCACCGAGGGGTCCCTAGTAAAGTCACCATTTCTGTCGCAGTGAAATTTGAATACCAAACTATTAATTAGTTTGAATATTTAATTCAATTTGCAACCGATCTTTGATTTGTCCAGAGGAAGGGATAAATAATGAAATTCCAACAATGCAATGCAAATGCAAGCTAGAGAGTTTTAGGTTCGAGGGTTGGTTAAACTTAGGGAAGGTACTGGCATCCTAAGTTTTTGTAGTATCCTACAGGAACCTCTTGTTTTATTATTTGTTTATTGCTAAGGTTTATCTGCTTAAGGTTAAAGACCCTAGTGGTTTATATCTAAGTATACTCGATAAGATGTCGCATCTTATGCCTACATATCCTTACGGGAGTGGAATCAGAGTATTTGTAGTTCCCCGAAAGGGTTTGAGGAGTTCTTTGACTGTGGTTAAAGTTCCTACGAGTTTAGGGTAGTTGATTGATTAGGTTTAAGAGAAGATATGCGTTGTCATTTTAAGGGAGATGTAACCGCCACAAGTGTAAGAGATTGTATTATTGTGGGGTGGAGATTCTATCTCGCTTAAGATGATTAACATCTTTCTCTAATGTGTTTGAATAAGTTATATTGTTGATTGTTTTGTCTATGTTGTAAGATAAAGGTCCTTCCTATGGGGTAGGTCCTAAACTTAAGAAGATCGACTTGAATGGGATCAAGGATCATGGGGAAATGATGCAAATGATGCATACGCACGATTGTTGAGATCATGCGCAGATTCTTCCTTTGGACGGAATGCAGTGCGGAAAATGTAAACGAAGGTAATGTAAATTACTGTAAGATAAACTGCGGGAATAATAAAGGGCAAATAAGTAAAGCATACACATACGCATGAAAGCGATGAAGTGTGTGAGAGTGAATGTGTCGTGAATGTGAGTGTGCACGATTAGGTTGTATTTTACACTGTGAGTTGATTTTAATTGGTCGATTGATTCTTAGTTGAATTATAAGAAAATATTGATTTGATTTTTGATGAGATTAAGATTAAAGTGTAAAGCCTAATAAAACGCTATGACGGTTAATTTATTAAGTAAAATAATTTGCTCTAATGTGAGAAGTTGATTATAAAAAGTTGCTTATTTCTTACTTAAAAGTTTTAATAAAATATAAACTATATAAAAGTTTTGACGGGTAAACAAAAGTTAATAAGATATTATTTTAAATATTAAATAATAATTAACACGATAATTAAAAAGGTTATTAATATTTTAAGAAAAAGGCCATATTATTTAAGATTTATTAATTATTAATAAAAAAGGTATAAGATATCTAAAAAAAAAACAAACTAAATTATTAAAGTTAATAATCATTTTTATTGGGTTAACTTATTTTAAATAATTGTTTTAATATTAATAAAAAAGTTTTTAATGGATAAAACTAAAAGATTTATTGATTAATAAAATTATAAAATGATTAGTTAAATAAAAAGTTGGTTAATTAAAACAGTTTATTAGTTTATATTAGAAACTCAATTAACGGTTAATTAACAGGGTTTATTAGCATGGATTAATCAAACAATAGTTAAAACCGGATTAAGTAAAAGGATTAAGGGGATGATTACGGTAGTGTGTGTGTGAACGTGGTGTTAGTGAGTGCACGTGTGAAAGACCAAAACAAGATTGCAAAATTGGGAACAACATGAACCCTAGCCCCTTCGTATTCCCAAATCGAATCAATCTCGCCTCTTTTGATCGCTCCCTTTCGTCTTCGACTCACACAATTCTTTGCTTCTCCTTCTTCTTTTCCGTTTTTTGTTTTAATTTTAAACCTGCAACAACACATCAAAGCATCAATGGCATAAGAGATTTTAACAAGAATGGTGATTTTACCGAGAATTGGGAGCGGTGGCTGGTGGACTCGTGCAGCGATGCCAGTGATGGTTTGCGGTGACCAGAGATGATTGCCAATTGAGATAAGTTCCTTTTACTCGAAGTTTCTGTTTATGCTTATAGGGTTTTTTTTTCGTCGTTCTGAATTCCTCTTCCCCTTCATCTCTTTATATAAGCTTCAATTGAAATTTCATGTGTTAAAGTCTGATTGAAAACGTTTTGAATGCTGATTTGGATATTCCATTTTGGTACAAACTAATTCGAACACTTTCCTTTTTCTGTTCCAATCTCTTAAATATCTGTTAAATGAAAATCAAATCTTTGATACCGTATCAATTCGTTAAAACTCATCTGTCCAGGTTCAACGTTTTGATTTGGATTGGATATTTTCGAATCTTCTTGTGGGAATATTCTTCTGGATTTACTAATTTGGAAATTGTGACTTGGCAGGTATAGGTGGCGAAGGTCTTGGGCTAGGAGGCGGGTTAGAAGCCCAGGAGGAAAGACTCATGTTTGATACGTGTGGTGAGATGAGGGGTTTGATCATTTTGGAATTAATCTGCAAGGAGTTTCTCAAAGCTTGATGTTTCCTTCATCTGGTAATCATGTGAAACCAGAGAAGAGTGAAAAATTCTGGTTGCACCAATACCCAAGGGGATCTTAAATTCGACGAAGACGATGGATTCATTTGAAAATAGAGTTAACCAGGTACTTGCATTAGATTTCTTGAATAAAGCTCGTAATGATGCTGGAAATAGCATTTGTACTATTGCAGTAATTGGTTTGTCTTGAGTCTTGTAATAATCATGAATTTGTCTTGTAATTTCTTGGTTTAATATCATGCTTGGTAATATGCTCACAGACGTGTCTATACGCTTTTATTTGTGTGCATACATTCCGGTGACAACTCATAGGTTCGACTGTATGATTCTACAAAGTTGGCAGCTATGCGAGTGGTCTTGACGAAGTACGCGGAAATGAACTTCTGAGAGCTGGTATGGCCTTTTATAGATACTTCCCTTGGATCCCCTAAATTATAGAAGTTAGATGACACGAATCGGTAATGCGTTCACATATTTTGATTTGTATGCAATATCCATTGGAAGATTTTGCTCTAGAAGCTGCAGGTTATCATCAAAATGTTTCAACTGAGTTGTTGCCTCATCATCTCTGATTCCAATATATGCTTCAAAGGCAGCCTTGTATCCATAAAGTTGTCTTCGTAAGTTTCATATGGCCCGATTGTGATATCCAACTTAGAGTCCAATTCCATCCAAGCTATGTTAGACTCATAATAATCATTTGAAAGGAAAGCATCAGCCTTGCTATGTAGCAGCTTCTTCAAACTTGTTGACTTAGTAATGTCTCCAGCTTTATGCAATAATTTAACAGCCTTTACAAGAAGAGACTTGTATTCTTGAGAATAAGGAACTATGTACAGATCCTTAGAAGAAGCTACTTTATCATTGGACAGACCAGAATCTAAGGTAAACTCACTCTGCCTTTAATAACAGTAAAAAACGTTTGCTGCCTCTGTCTATTGATCCTTTGTTAGGCTGTCATTAAACTCCATTTTGTCCGTGTCAGGGAGATAGAAATTAGCACAGGCAGGATTAAGGATTGGGAAGGCTGCTCTGTATTCCAGACCCTTCCACTCTCTAACTGCCCTAGTTGCTTTAGGGAGCAGCTTTATTGCTGAATCTTTTTATGAAGTAATTGACCAATGTTCAGCTGGATGGGCAGAGTACTCAATGTGCCTGAGCTTGTTCTTGAGGTTAATAATCAAACCTGTAACATGTTGAATACGGTCTCGTAACAACTTTTCATTTTTGTATTCTCCTCTTGAATTCTAGCCCACAAAGCATCAGCATTGGACTTGACAGCTTTTCCCATGCTTCTCCCTAGGGCGGCTTCATGCTTCCTACCCTCTTTGGTGACTGGTGTTGCACCCCAAATTTTGACCCCTTAGATCCTCATCATAAATATTTTTAAGAAGAATGAAATATACCCGTGCGGGTATATTGGGGTTTTAATGAAATATACCCGTGCAGGTATATTGAGGTTTTTTTTAATGAAATATACCCGTGCGAGTATATTGAGGTTTTTTTTAATTAAATATACCCGTGCGGGTATATTGAGGTTTTTTTTAATGAAATATACTCGTGCGGGTATATTGAGGTTTTTTTTTAATGAAATATACCCGTGCGGGTATATTGAGGTTTTTTTAATATACCCGTGCGGGTATATTGAGGTTTTAGAATGAAATATACCCGTGCGGGTATATTGGGGTTTTAAATTGAAATATACTCGTGCGGGTATATTATGGATTTAGAACCTTTTTATAAATGGAAGCTTCAAAGAGGTGATCAATCAATGCTTTGGGTTAGTTCAATCATGAAACAAGATCAAGGATGTTATATGAGGTCAAATGAAAATCCAGTTTGAGGTTATTACCCCAGAATCAAGAACAGTGCGTTTCAGGGTACCCGATTAGGGTTTTCGAGCAGGATGAAGGAGTAATCAAAAAATCGGGAAATTAGGGTTTTGAAAGGGGCTAGACCCTAACTCCCTAACCACACACCCAAATGAGGTGGTTCCAATCTCATTGGAAAGCTCTTGACAAGACCTACAAAAGTCCCATACTAATCCACAATCAGAAAATGCATAGAATTGGAGTTATAACAAAAATCGTTTTTTAGTACAAAACACTTAGTGAAATTTTACAAGTTCTGGCTGCACAAAACATATTTTTAGCCAACTTTAAGGGACTTTTCAACCAAGATGCACATAGATTTGGAATATCTGACAAACATGAATGTTTTAGAGCCATATGAGGGCTTTCCAAAAAGTACTAGAACTCCTCCATAGCCCTTATGAGCTGAGAGTTATGAATTGTGAAAGTTGGGCCTGTGCACTAGTTTGTCAACTTGTCAAAACCCAAAATGAACTTGATTTCCAACTATGAACTTCATCTCTAACCATGGATTGACTTCTGATATGATGAATTTATAGGTTGAAATGAACAAATTCAGAAGATCATCCAAGCAAGTACAAAGTCTTAGCCAAAATCCATTAATTTAATGAAAGAAAGTACAAAAGGTACAACAAGAGAGAGAAGGTTGGGGGCTGCATCATGGAGATTTGTCCTTTCTCACTACAAGGTCACTTCCCACAGCTTATTTTCAGATGTTTAAGAGGTCTATGCACCTTGGGAGCAAGCAACATCTGCAGAACTAAACATCACTTAGATTCACAAAGATCTTTTTCACCAAAACCACCTTGAAAACCACTTATGCAAATCTGTCCTAGCCTTTCACTTTACCTATAAATAGAGGCCTCACCCTCACTTCTATTTTCACACCAGAGTTATTCAGAATATCAAAGTATCATAGCTCTCCTCCTCACTCTCTCTTTGCTTGTAAGTGAAGAAAAGTTCAAAAACACCAAAATTGGTCATTTGGCATATTTCACACCATTTTCATTTCTACCCTTTTCAACACTCCCACAACCATCCATACACTTTCTAAATAACATATAGAAGGTGTATAATCCATTAAACCATCAAAAAACCACAAGAATCAAAAAGTCAAACTTCTACCTACCATACTTTGACCAAAAGCCACAAAACTCACCAAACCTTGTTGTAAGCACATTCTTGGCATTCCAATCACTCTAACACCTCACAAATGACATTTCTCAACTGTCAAAACCATTAGCAACCATTGGAGACTCATATTTTCTCATTTAGCATCATAAGTGCATTGTTGCTTAAAATTGAAGAAAGGTTCAAAGTCAAAGAAGTGAATTAGAGGTCTCTGGGTTTCTCAACTGTTTTAGCTTGTTTAAAAGATTCATCAAGAGGTATGTGACTTGTGTACCTTGACTTTTGCAACATTTTTTCATGATTTTGCATTTTGAGCATTTTTGTACATTTTGAGATTTATGAACACTTAGTTGATTTCCATGATATTTGTGTTTGAGAAGTGGTGAGGTTGTCATGAGTACTATCATATTTGTTGAATTTTGTGCTTGCCAAACTCTATTGCTATATGTTTTAATCTGTTAAGCTTATTATCAAAAGAAATTTTGGAATGTTGAAGTTGTTGCCTATGTTTTGGTTTATGGTTGCAATGTTGTGTTTTGACGTGAATATTGTTGCTTGTGATCAATATGCCTAAGAACCATGATACAAGACAATTGGCTTTTTGATGATTGAACCTAACTTGCTTGAGACCAAACTGTTATGGTGAGGATTTGTGTTTATTTTGGGTCTGTCAAACTTGCTGCATATAGGTAGCAGCCTGTTAGCATTCTGTTTAGGGTGTGTTAATGTTGTCACCTCATGTTTCCACTTTGTATCTCATCAAAACCATGAACTTGAATAAACCTTTACCAAAGATCAGTTTGTTGGCAGCATTAATGACGCTTACTTGCTCTGCTGTTACACTGTGCCAAAAAACAAAACCATAGCAGTAGAAGCATCATCTTTTGCATAGAGCATTATAAGTCTGATTTTATCACTTAGACAGGTTTTAATGCACATTTGAAATTTTCCTGCATGTTTACTTTGTTTAGTTTGTACATGAAACTCATATTCACTTGTTGCCACATTTTCACACCAAAAAGACACATGAAAATCTCATTTTGATCACCACTGTTTGTCTTTGATGTTGATTCATGAATACACATTTGATTTTATACATATGACCAGAAAGGTTTCAGTACTGAAAATGCATTTCATCACTGCTCACATTTTGAAACCACTTGTATTTTAGAGCCTTTTTCCACACCAGCCCTCTGTCAACTATTTTTGAGTTCAAAGCCATTTTGACAGCATGAGTAAATAGTGTATGCATACTTGGTATGATCAAGGCTGGCCTTAAAACTGTTCTACACAAAATCATGTTTGCTACACCTACATGTATGCACACTGAAAATGACAAAATGCACAACTCATCTTGAAACAATTCTCACTGTTTGAACACATCAATTGGCATGTATATAAGGTGTGTGTGAGTTCAAATTACTCAAAGTATGTACATGAAACTAAAATCATAACAGCCTGCATTTTTCCTGCATTACACATTAAGTACACTTGCACTTCACAAGTCACCTTTTATTTCCAGCATGATGTAGACTCAATTTGATGTATGAACTTCTTTCTTGCCATAATTGTGATGTGTTTGCATGATCACTTAAAGATGAAACTGTCTGAAGCACAATCACACACTCCAAATGCACATGAGCACACAATTAAGCACTTTGAACACCAAAACTTCAAGCAGTCAGTACAGGCCCTTATTTTTCATTTAAACTCACTCATTAACTTGTATTATAGGTGTGTGGAGGTTTGTTGTAACCAATGTTTTCCCTGAATTTGAAATGCCTCATTTTATGCATGATCTTTATGGCATCCTTGCATTTTGCATATGACTTTTTGCTACAGTTCAAATTCCACCCCAAAATTGAACTGGATCCACTCCTTATCATCTACCTGTGGTGTATGTTTAGTTGTTTTGGTTTGAAATCAGTTGTATCATAGCATCTACATGAAAATGCATTTTTGGCTCAAAATCACATGTGCTATCGGGTTTTGCAATAGGAAGATAATTTTCAAAAATTACCACCACCATCATCTTCCTTGTTTGATTTTACCCCATTTCCATATAAATTTTGTTTCGTTTCGATAAGCGGTTAGGAAGTTACAGCATAAAATGTATTTGCTTGGTTTATGTTTTTTTGCCCAGCCATGAACTCATGTTACCCTTATTAATTATTAGGGGTGGCTTCATCAATGGATGTATAGCCACCCCAGTGGTAGAAACTTATGCGCTAATACCCTTGCTTTCCTACATGACTTGAGTTCGACCCCTGGTGGGACAACTCTTTTGGTTATTTTTAGATTTTTCTCATATCTTGTTATTTTATTTTTCTCTTCCATTAAATGTTCACAAGCGCACATGTGGCTGAGTTGGTGAAGTATTATGCTTATGATTCAGAGGTGGTGGGTTCAACACCTACTAAGGGAACTTTATTTTTAATCACTAATTTATTTGATCTTTATTTAAATTTCAAATTGGCATAACTTTTTTATTCTTAATCATTTTTTCAATGATTCTTTTTGCTAACATCTTGTTTATTTGCATATTTTCATATGATCATAGCTTGTTAGCACCCTTGTATATTTAATTTGGACTTAAATTCTTTGCTTGTAAGCATTCGTGTTCAATCTTTTCTTAAAACTTGAAAGTTTTCCTACTTATATTTGTTGTGACATTATTTGACTTAGGCATGATGCCTGTAAGTATACTTGACATCTTATAAGCCCTAAGAACCCTCATCTTTGTTAAGATGCATCTTTGTTAAGATGCATCTTTGTTAAGATCCCCTTTCATCTTTGTTAAAATGTACTTCCTCCTAAATTATGAGGTTAAACTAATTTTCTTGTATTTGATTGTTATCAATACATACGGTTGTTACCTTCATCATGTTTTCAATCTTTGTTAAGGTAATGCTTTCAAATCTTTGTTAAGATATGCCTTTAATCTTTGTCAAGACATGCTTAGGTCTTTACCTTTTCTTCAAGTCTTGTAAGAACTTATCTTTGCTTGCCTATTGTAATATGCTTGCATGCTTTGGTTGTGACCATCTACCTTGATTGAAATCATTGACATAGTGATACCATGTTTGGTTGTAACCATTTACATTACTTGAAATACTTGCTTATTGTGATATGCTTGTTTATCCTTGGTTGTAACCATGCCTTTTATATTTATCATGTTTGAATGTTTATGCTTTGTTAAATTTATCTTTCCCCAAGTGATGGAACTCTTTAGTTCTCATCCAAGATGCCTCCCCTTTCTCCTTCCAAAGGAAAAGTCTCTCTATTGACCCTTGGGTCATGGATAGCTCACATACACTCATAGGTCTGGATAGAACCTTCCCCCTCCTTTTGGTCTGGATAGAACCAATAGGATTTAAACCCATAGGTCTGGATAAAAAATTCTCCCTCTCTTGGTCTGGAAAGAACCAATTGACCCTTATTTCTGTAGTTCGTGCCCGAACTACGACCGCTCTGATTTCTCATTGGACAATGAGAGTACGTAGGCACAAGATGCGATATCTTGACGAGCGACCTTCCCCTTTCTTCCCCCTTTTGGTCTAGATATAACCAATTGGTCTTACAACGTATAACTTTAGGATAGAGTTTGGTTAACTCTATGTAAGGATCATGGATATGATTACTTACTCCCCTTTCTTGAGAGTTCAACATAGATCTAGAGAGTTTGGGCAAACTCTACACAAGCATTGTAATGTTTGTTCCCCCTTGAACCTTGATCGTAATCAAGTGTTCTTCAACCCTTGTGAGGTGAACTATGATTGCTCTGATTCTATCCTAGTTAGGATACGTAGGAAGAGGACGCGATGTCTTTGCGAGCAAACTTAGAAAACCATCTAGGTATTTACCTATCAATCTACACTCTTTACCCAATCCCAACCTTAGCAAATATCCAACAACTTAGCATATAATTAAACAAAAGGTTCCTGTAGAGTACTATAGATGTTTAGGATGTGAGATACCTACCCTATGCATAACCAACCCCCGATCCCCGAATCTCTTAGCGTTGTTGTTACATCGCGAAAAGGGTTTTTCTTTCTTTAGACCTTTCCTTTGGATAAATTAAAGTCCGGTTGTGAATTTAAGAATTTAAGATTCAAGCTAATTCAATAGCTTGGTATCACGATTCTCACCGCAACAACTGGGACTGCAACTGTCATTGTCAATTGTTTCTGCATCTCCTTTTGCATTGTCAATAACTGATTGAGTGGATCTGGTGATTTTAGGCAAACTACGTTGATGATTCAGTATTTGATAGACTTGTTCGAATATGGGCCGGTAAATCATCGACGTCTGCTCGTATAGCCTTTGTGATTCTGAACACAAGTAGTAACCGTGCTTTCATTTTCAAATTGCTTTTATCAATAGTCCAAACATCTAGACAAAAACTGAGTTTTCTTCTGCTGTATATAAAATGTCCTGTTGTTTTTCTTCGTGCAGGGACTTTAGGCAAGTGGTTCGTTTTGATTCACAGCTTTAGTGTCGACAGTTGGAGACGTGGCATGAACGATTTTTCTCTAGACTTCCTAATTGCTTATTAATGGTTGCTTCTGATTGTACTTATAATTCATACTGAAGCTTTCCTGCTTATTTCCATTCCTGTAGGAGTAAAGGACATAACTCATCACTATATCGGGAGTATGAAGTTGCAGAACTCTTAATACCACTCCGTGCTAGTTTCGATTCCAACAACAACTTTGAAGCAGATGCCACAATGTTAGTTGAATCTTCCGGTCCCAACATCTTCAAGAAGGGCGCTTTGTAGACTTTTCTTTCTTATAAAGTCTGGAATTATGATGACTTGTAGTCTCCTTGGTAATTAATGGGGATTTGTAATAACATGATAATAGGAATTTGCCAAACTCGTCGTTCTATGTGTTATGCCATTTTTTGAACTCATCCTTATCTAATATGGATTTTATGATAATAATGAATCTTGGTGTATGGCCTCTTAAATATTTGTATTGATGAATGATGATCTTGAAACCGGGCTTTAGCTCTTCTCGTCTTGAGGCAATCTAATAGTATCATAAATATTGGTAGCAACTTTTGTAATCTAGTAAAAAAAAACTTGTGTTGTTGTAACTTTGGCGAGAGTTTGCGATTAACGTACTGGCTTGCATTTGGGTTGTGCCAACCTTGAATTTAGGCACTTGTTTGCAATAATTGAAGTCTTGGAAACTGCTTTTAAAGTTGCTTTATGAAGTGTTGGATCCATTAGGTTATTGTGAAAATAAGGAAATGTGATTAATTTATAAAATAATGTATGTTGAAACCTCTTTACCGTAGACCTCTCGAGGGACTAGCTTTGAGAAAAAAAGGCTTCAATCTTGTAACACCTTGAATAATAAGTTTCAACCTAATTTGGATTCCAAATGTTTGCAACCGGTGTTCTGAGTAAATCATAAGTGCGAACCTTATGTTGATGAAATTTTGCCATAACCTCATTTCAACACTGATAACATATTGCTCACAAACTGGTTTTCCATATTTAGAGATTTAAGTGACCATGAATTCATCATAAGAGGCAATCTTGAACATAAGAGTGTAACATCCAACAAAATATTCTCATACAAACATGTCTGTTGTCAACCTTCAACATGATTAATCTTATTGAAACCCCCTCAATGGCTCTTGGAGATTGGTCAATCTTTTAGAATCTTCAATCCTTTGGTCTTTTTGAATTTCGATATTTCACAAAGAATGAACCAATTTTATCCACGTGAGATGTGCCAAATGAATTCAAAGTAAATATGAGTCGAAATTTGCCATCATAATCCAAGTAATACCACTTGATTAAATTGCGAGTACATGCGAATGAACCTGAACCTTGAATCCGCATAATTCTGCACTGGAAGGCTACGTAAAACCTGTCAGAGATGTCTAACAAACCAAAATAATCCTGCACGCATTCGTTAGTCCTGATAAACATGTATAGGAGCGGAAAGATAAAACGTAATAAAATGTACAAAAGGGTGGGATCTTAAGGTCAAAAATTAGGGTGCAACAATTGGGATATATGGAATCCATCAATGCCATATCTTCCTTTATAAGAGAATTAAAATGTCATGAAGAAAGAAGATTTAACTAAGTGTAGAGCAATGTCACTTGTTCCTTTATGAATCTTTGCATGCTAAGAGAGGGAAATTGGCTTGGATGCGTTCCAGAGGCTTGCCACTTACATCACTTAGATGAAAGAGAACTTTGGCCAAAGGAGGGACTTCAGTTTGGATTTTGAATCAAGAAGTGTGCCACTTACATCAATGATCTGGAAAAGGGTTTACTTGTTTGTTTTGAACTATGATGTATAGATGAAATATCCTCCTACAAAGGGGACTCAGAGTCTCATTTGTGGGGATGTTGAATTTTGTGCCTTGATCAAAGCCCCAAAGTTGAAGCTAAAAAAGGATTGAAAACTGACTCAACTAAGGAAGTATTATATATGTCTTGTACAAAGCCCAAAATTGAGGCTGATTAGGGAAAATATTTATATGAAGCCTAAGAGAAGGCCGAGGGAATTTAAGTGGAGACTGACTCTTGCTAAGGAAAAGAGGAGACTCAAAGGATGAGTTTGAATGTTTTAGAGATTTTGATTCTTCTGGGAATTGGTGTAGGGATGACTAGGATCTATCCTGCGCTTTTAGGAAGCCTAAGGGTCCTTGTATTAAGCCCAAGAGGAGGATGGGGATGCTTCTAGGAAGCCTAAGGGTCTTTGTATGAAGCCCAAGAGGAGACTAGGGAATTTAGACTGTCCAAGTCTTAAGAAGAGTTCAAGAAAGGTTTCACTGGGAAATAATCCTTTCTTTGTTGAACTGTTCCAAGACTAAAGGGGTTAAAGAAAGAGGTTTCACCGGGAAATAATCCTCTCTTTATTGAAGTTTTTCAAGGTTGGATCAATTAAACAAAGCCTAAGAGGAGACTGATTATATTGGGAAGAAGAATTCCTTTGTACAGAGGGGAACTAGTTGTTTGAAATAAGTTACATCGATTGACAAGGATCCTATTGTTTGAACTAGTCTAAACTAAGGATGATTCAAATGCTAAGAGAAACTTAACAAGATATGTACAAACATATATACAAAGATATGAACAAGTATATAAACAAGTATGAATTAAATTGAAAAAGGTGGTGGTTCTTATACTTTGGATAGAAGCTCAGTGTATTGTGATTGATTAGATGTTTTCTTCAAAACTGAGTTAGGGTTTTGAGAAATTGAAGAAAGTTTTGGCTTTGAAGATGACTTGATCTCTAAGTAAACAAAGGTGTTAGGTCTTACACTCTAGATAGAGGCCCATGAGTGTTATTTGTATCCTGTACAAAGCCCGAGATGAATGATGCTAAAAGGTTTTCTATTTACAAAAGGTGTTGGGTCTTACACTCTATCAAAGGCACATGGTTATTAAAAACAAACTTTATGTACAGAGAGATTAGACTTACACTCCTAGCAGAGGCCCAAGTGATTTTTAAAATAAGGTTTATGTACAGATGGATGACACTTACACTCCTAAAAGAGGCCCATATGATTTTGAAAATAAGGTTTATGTACATAGTGATGAGACTTACACTCCTAGCAGAGGCCCATGAAAATGTTGAAAACACAATGATTATGTACAGAGTGATGGGACTTACACTCCTATCAGGGGCCCAGATGACTTTGAAAACAATGACCGCACCATGATTTTGAAAAGTGCAATGGGACTTATATTATAGCAGAGACCCGTAAAATGGTTTATTTACAAAGAGGATTGAGTCTTACACTCTAATAGAGGCCTATGCGTGTTTTTTATTGTTTAAAACAAAGTTTATGTACAAATGATTTGGGCTCATACTCAAGAAGAGGCCCAAATGATTTATTTAAAAACAGTGATCGCACCGCGATACCAAAAGACGTTATGGGACTTATACTATAGTAGATGCCAAAAATTTATTTATGTACATAGGGGGATTGGGTCTTACACTCTAATAGAGGCTCATGGTATACTTGAAATGAAGTTTGAAAGATTGAATCAAAACAAAACCCTAATATCATATATTTTAATATATGAGTAATATTTCTGCAACAAATCATTTTAAAATAATTAAAATTGATTAAAAAAATTAATTATTAAAAAAAATATGAAAAATATTAAAAATATGGTAAAAATGTGAAAAATGGGGAAAAATGGCATGGGTGGGTGTTGAACCCAACCCTCCAACACAAACACACTTGAAAACACGCGTTGCAACCATTGAGGTGGTGATACATCCGTGTATCAAACTCACCCCATAAATAAATAAGGGTGGCTTGGTTTAGGCCTGGCCAAAGGCGTCATGATCATGGATGACTAGGTTTTGATGGTTTTCCAAGAAGGTCATAACTTCTTCATTTCTCCATGAAAATGGATGAAATAAAGATGGATCCTACCTAAAATTTTACGAGGAACCCAATGGTGGTCTTATATTTTTAAATAGACCATGTTTTGCAAGTTCTATGCTACCAATATATACAATCAATAATAGCATGATAAAACAGTTTAAACATAACAAATATGATATGTATGACATGTTCATGATCAATGTACATCAAAGCAATGCATATTTCACAAAGTTTAAGTTCTTATGCACTTACCTATTGAAGCTTAACTCACTAACCTACAAGATACTTGTGACATAATAAATCCAATGCTTTGTACACTCTTAATAGATCCCTTGTAAGCTTTTAGGATGATCAAAATCCAGAGAAAACCTTAGGAACGGAAACTAGCTCTTTCTTGCAAAATTGCCAAAATTGACCAAAATGGAAACTCTTTAAAATGGTGTTACAGTTGAGAAATTATGCTTGGAACACCTTAAGGGTATATATTAGAGTGTGATTGAGGTGTTTCTTGGTTTTGAGATGGACTGGATCAAGACATGGCTTGAAAAATACAGAAAAGTCAAAATTTAAGGTTTTAATGGTTGAATTTCTGATTTTGGTGATTTGAGATGAAGGTGAGTGTTTGAACATCACCGATGGAGGATTTGTGATGTGATTGGATAGTTTTTAGAATGGTTGAGGCTCTGGTTTTGAGAATTCCAAGTTTAATCCTTGAAACTTTGAATTTTTCAGCAAGAGAGGGAGAATGAGAAAACAGGGTTATGGTATTGTTTTGGTGTGTCTCAAATGATCAGAAAAAGCTCCTATTTATATGAGAACACTTTTGTTCTGGTAGGAATAGTTTTGATGAGGGATCACTCTATTATCCAATGGACTTTGTCATATACTCTTTTCTAAAATGCCAAGGTACCAAAGTCTCCTTTTATCTTGACTCCAACTAAATTTGCAAGTTTGAACACTCATGTTTCTTGAATCATCTTAACTGGTTTGTAACTGATTCATGCCACCTCTATGCATTACATAAATGCCAAACGCCAAAATTGAAATTCAAGGCATTTGTAATGATGAATTTGCACATGCTAAGTTGAATTCTTGACTCAATGGTCCAAAGTTGAAAATATCAAGTGATTCATCTTGTAAGATGACAAAATTGACAAAATTGGAAGAGGACAAATCTTGTAAGATGACAAAATTGAAGACCAAAATCGCGTGCACAAGAAATGCACAAAATTTGTCTTGAAAATCAATTTGAGCAAGGCATGTTGTGAGGTTCATAACTCCTTGCTCAAATTGAATTAATGAGAGTTCTTGTACTCTTTGGAAAGCTTGTATATCATACTTCAACTTTTATGTTTGTATTTGGCCTTGATTCATCTTGGATCATAATGAAAAATGCCTCTAAAGTTGGACAAAACATGAGGCAGATTCTGCCTAAAATTTTTCGTCAAAGTTCAAAATCTTGTGAAACCCTAACTTTAATGCTTCATATCTCAACATCTAAGCATTTTTTAGGGTACCTCTGCTTTGTAATCTTGTTATATGCAAGAAGGTCTATAATTTGAGCTTTGAATGGGAAAAAATGGTTGCTTGGATCACAAGTTATGGTCTTGCAAAGCTAGGTAAAAATCAAGTTCCTTCTATAACTTAGTGAAATTTCAAGTTTCTCAAGGTTGCCCCTTTTGCAAGTAACCTCACTTTTCTTGATTTTTCTTGATTGATCATGATCCAAATCATAAGTTAACATTATTCTTGACTTAAAGAGGCCACGTTTGCCAAAAAAATCCAAAAGTCAAACTTGGTTTTGATCATAGTTGACTTTTTATTTTAGATGAAACTTGAATTTGTGATCCTTTATGAAATCAAGTCCTTGGCCTAAATTGAACCTAATGGATGATTCAAAAGGTGTTTTTTAGGGTCTTGAATCATATCCCAAGGTTTGAGATCATGTTGGTGTCAAAAGCCAAATATATGGTTGACTTTTTCTCAAGAACCCTAGTTTGTGGTCCAGATGAATTTGAATCCTTGTATTACTTATGAATCAAGTTCTTTGAATCAATCCAATATTGTTAATGGATCAATATGAGTTATTTTAAGTCCTTGATACATATATTGAGGTATTGGATCATGTCTTATTTCAAAAGTCAACCTATGGGTTGAATTAGGTCAAAACCCTAATTTTTGTTTTTTGATAGATACAAACCCCTGAGGCTATTTTGAACTTATGAATGGACTCGTGAGGTTCTTTTTAGATTCTTTAATCATGTATTGAAGTATTGGCTCATGCACAGATGAAAATTTCTCTTTGAAAGCCTTGGTCGATCAAAACCCTAATTTGTTGACACTAATGGTCTTGAGGCTTGATTAAATTGGAATGGGGAATCTTGTGTTAAATTCTTGATGGGGAGGATCTCTTGATCCTTCATGGATGTTTGAGAGGCTTGATAATTTGAAGATTATGTAAATTCTTGATTGATCCCTTATATGAATGCTCTGAGAGGGCTCAAAACCCTAATCATTGGTTAAGGTGAATACACAACAATATTTGAGAAGATTGGTGAGGTATGAAAATACATCCATATTATGGTGATGATTTTCTCAATGGTGTGAAGTATTATGGTCAAAATTTAGGGTATGAATAATGCCCATATTTAATCTTCTTGGACCTGAAGGTGTGAATGGCAAAGACATTAAGACATTCAAGGTAAAAAAGGATTAAATATTAGAATACTCGAAATTTCGATTATGAATGTGAATGGTAGAAAATTCCCAACTTTGCTCATCCATCTTCTTTTACTAAGTAATCTTACTTAGAAAAGGGTAAAGATTCCCCTTGATCCTGGTTTTCAGCCACAGAATTGGTCTTAGTTTGAAATAAACTTCCCCTCGATCTTGGTCTTCAGCTACGAAACTGGTCTCAAATAGACCCACAAACTGCTCAAGACCCACCACAAGGCTCCAACCTGGTGTCTGACAGACCCAATAATACTGTCCATAAATATCACATCGCTGAATCTTAATCAAGAAGAAAAAAACCGGTAATTTGGAGGTCAAGTTACTTGCATGCCCTAACCCCTCTCACAGGTAGGTGTCCTAACAACTGACACAAGGTATGGCATCCTATGCGGTCTTCGGTGTCACAGACTTTCAAGATTGATGATACGATACCCAGAAGGTGTGGCATCATCAAATCCTGAAGAGGCCTCACTTAGCCAACTTCCAAATGATCGGTCCCTAGAGTCGACAATCCAACTAACCAACAACCCCCTCAACCCAAAGGGTTGAAAAAGAAGTCAACCAGAAGAACCTCGTCCGAGTGTGGATTTTGCAGGACACTGGTACATGCAAAGCATGCACGCGCCCACTACTTTCCACTCTAATTCTAGGTGCACTCAAGCCCAGGTCCGGCTTATCTCTCAATCATAGAACCCCTCATACCCACAGCAATAACGACAATAATGTACTGCTGAATGTAAATACAGAAACGTAAATCCATACAAAATCCTCGACGGGAAAACAAGCGCTAGGATTGACTCGCATAGGGGACCGTCAGAATCCCCAGCAGAGTCGCCAGCTGTTACTACTGCGAAAATCGGCGCCGGCAAGACAGAAGAGTCGCCACCGTGCGTTATTTATCCCAAAGGAGGGAAAGGAAACGCTCAGAGAAAACCTCACGAAAAAGGGAAAAGAATGGTCGTCGCAACCAAATTCCTGGATTCGGGAGTCGGTTACGCAAGGGGAAGGTATTAGCACCCCTCACGTCCGTCGTACTCGACGGGATCCACGCTTGTTTGTTTACTTGGAAAAGGGTGTTTACTATCTACCTAAAGGTCAGTCTGAAAAGAAAAGAAAAATGACTCGGCAAAGTATCGCACTTTATGCCTACGTATTCCCGTCTGGAACGAGAAATCAGAGTCAACGTAGTTCACCTAACTACGGGTAAAAAAAGGGGGGAAGGTTGCTCGCTAGGATATCGCATCCTATGCCTACGTACTTTCATACAACATGAAAGATCAGAGCAAACGTAGTTCGGGCTACGGAAGACACATGCTTGTCTGACTGTCTTTTATTACCTTCAAAAAGGGTTTTTCTCCCGATTACGAGTCCAAGCGGACTAAAATGACGTTTTTGATTGGTTTTCAGTCTTTTACAGAAGAAATGTCTTTTATTGTGTTTGGAATGTTAATCGTATTTTTGATTGTTTCGAGATGAGAAGAGAAACGACGTTCTAAAAACCTAAGGTTAAAAAGGGGAAGCAAACTACCCTAATGTTGTCATGCATGGGTTAACACCTAATGTCTGTCGTATTTCTCTCTTGCACAGAGAGAAACAGAGATCCTAGGGGATAAACGGAAAAGAAACAGCATATATACAGTAGAGCAGTAAAATGCATGAATGCAGCAATTCAAGCAAGGCAAGGGAGTCCCGCTCTATCTCGAACCTAAGAAAACAACAGGAAAAAGTGAAACAGAATTCACTTTAAACCTAGGGGAAAATTAGCAAACAAATACAGCAAAGAAAATCAAACCCCCAACACCAGCTCTGACAGCAAACCAGCTCCTACAGCAACAACTTCGATGTCTACAGTTGATAAACAACAAATGACAGTAACATCTTCAAGCAAGACCCCTATCTCCATTCTTCAATGATCCCCCAAGCTTCAAGGCAAGCTCTCTATCTCCAAGAATCTCCAAGCTTTAGTAAGCAATGAACCCCAAACAGCAAACAGCTTCAGGAAACAGTAAAACCCTAGCTTCAACAGTTGAGTAGCTTTGACATGAACAAGCTTCATCTTCATCAATCTGCAATGCAATGACCTCCATCTTCAATGGCTTCTAGCTTCAAGACAAGCACTCTAGAAGAGAAATGTGGGAGAAATGTTCCCTCAAAGTTCTACTTCCAAGATAAGCCACTTATCCCTCCAAAGGAGGTATGTGAATATCTTAGAAGGACTTTTAGTCATAGGGAGGAATGGAAGCACCAGAAGCTTTCCATGTTTGTAGAAGAAATCAGTCTAACTAAAGCTCTTCCTATAACCCTAGTTCTCTTAAGCTCCTGACAAGCATCCACAAGAGGAGGAAATCTTCACATCCATGCTCCTTCAAGCACTCCAAAGCATCTTCAATTGGTCTCCATGATCATCCAAGCACAAAAGCATCACCACCCTAATCTAAAGGGAACTATTGAGTTAAACTAGTCAAATTAGTGTGTTAGAAACTCCTAAATGTTAGTCTTAAAACTAAATCTAATTAAAATACTAACAATGATTGTAAAACCCTATAAAAAATTCTAAGGGTTCCTAAACCTTCTAAGAATATCTCCATACAAAAACCAGGGGGTTAATCATTCATTAAGACCTAAAATTAAATGCTAACCCTAAGGGTACTATCCTAAAACCCTAAAATACAACACCTAATGTTCATTATTCAAAACAACTTAAAATTATCTCCCAAAATTATGAGAAAATTACTATAGGTACATGCATCTCTAAGCTAACTAACCCAAAAAGAATCACCTCAAAAATCATCACCAATCAACCATACAAAATTCAGAAAGATCAAGCATCAAACACATTCAAAATAAAAAGCAATTAAACTATAAAAAATGCAATTAAATTCCTAAACGTATGAATTATGAATTTTTTAATCCTATTAATTGCTACACTCTCTAAAGAATTCAGGGAAAAAACTCTCACCTAAAAATGCTTATTTTTCTATTTGTTATGAATTTAATCCTAAACTATATGAAAATATGAAAATATAAGAAAATAATACAAAAAGGATAAAGCTGCGTGTTGAATAGCAATACAACCATGTTGTCAACAAGGTTGGGCCCAAAGGTGGGGTGCGCGTATCAAATCCTAACTAAGCCCAAACCACATTAAAACGAATCAGGGAAATAAAATGGAAATTGGAAAGAAGTTGTGGCAAATAGCAAATATTTCACGTTGTAATCCAGACCTGGGCCCAATAGGGGGTGTTGATAGCAAACGCATACTAAGCCAGACCAATCTGAATAAATGAAACGCAGAGTTTCATCAAATTCTTTCTTCAGAAATTGAGACGCGATTGTGGCCTTTGGATGGGGTTCTCAGTCAAAGTCAAGGCAAGATCCTAGGGTTGGGAGTCATCGTCCCCAAAACATTTGAAAATTGGGAGGGAAACTCAGACGGTGACCTGAGCTTTGCACCACCGTCTTCTCCGGCGTGGCAAATCCAAAAGCGCACCAATTCTTGCAACTAATCACCCTATCCTACTCAAAATCATCCACTGATTTCAAAAATGACCTCCAATTTTATTGATTCATCCTCTAAAACCAAACCCGATCCAAGTTGCAGAGAAATCCCCAAATCTTGAACACCTCAAATCTTGCAATTAACAAGCCTAAACTCATCTACACCTTTCACTAATCAATTTTAACCGTTCAGCCATGCTCAAAGTCTCAAGAATTAAGAGATATCTCCCTCAACAGAAATCTTACACTAACCTAAAGTGTCTCTAGTCATCCAATTCTTGTGCCTAAATTCAACCTAGCATCAATACTAACCTAACCACATGAGCATTCTCGATCAACTACCTATAATTATGGCCAGAAGTTGAAAGTTACAAACCTGAGAAAATTGGATGAACAGAAGTGGTTTGGCTTCGAATCAAGCTCTAATCCTTTGCAGAATCACTCAAGAACCACTTCCCAAGCTATTCCAATGATCAATTTGCTTTGAATCTTCCTCAATTCCCAAACCCGATTCTTGATGCAGCTATGAAATTTCCAATTGCTCCCTCTTGTTTCTGGCTCAATCCTCTCCAAAAAAACCATCTGAATCAGTTGTAGATGTTATATAGAAGTGATTAGAAGTGTCTAGAAAGTTCTGTAACTGCCCAAAGGAGAAATTGAAAGTCTCTTGCAACTTGAAAATCTCATGTATGCAACTCGTGTATGGCTCTGCTACAGCTCTCAATTTTTCTTGAAAATCTCATCTAAGGGTATTTAGAATTGGATGGAAGTGATGTATTCCTTGTTTCTGATCCAAAGGCAATGAATTGATATGTTACTTCCACCTTAAGTTACAAAATGAAACAATGTGAAATTGGCCTCAAATGCAAAAAGTAATATTGCCATCACTCTTAGAATGTCTTTTCTGATCAAAATGATATATAACATGACCTTGTTTGACCCTAAATCAAGAAATCACATTTTTTGGTGTTTTAATGTGCATTATTTCTTCCTTTTAAAGCCATTTTAAGTAACTTTGTGATACAAGTCAAACCAAACTCTCATGACCACTTGGTTGCACTCAAAACATGATTTTAAACAAGTTCTATGTTGAACAATTTTCCATTTGAAGCTTGCAAGTTGGAGTTATGGACCTATGATTCAAATGACCTATAATCCTACTTTCCCAAAATACCCCTGACTTGTTCAAGTCATAACTTGAGTTCTACAAAACATCTTGAGGACTTCTACCACTTTTTGAAAATATAAGATCATGAGGAACATCTTTCATGTTTTCCAAAAGTCCATTTGAAAATTCCTTGAAGGGCAAAAGTTACTTGGAAGTCAAGTGACTTTCACAGATAAAATTCAGTGTCCTTTGATGACCTGTAACTTGCAAGGACTACAACTTGAGTTCCACAAATCTTCTTGAAGACTTCTAACACTCAAATTAAAGGTATTGAGATGCTATAAAAGTCTTATGTAGGACAAATATTCATATGAAGCTTGTATTTTGAATTATCTTGCTTGGAAGTTTGACCTAAATCAGGGGATTTTACACTGAAACCCTAATTTAGCAACTTCTCTTCTTCTTGATTTCTTTTGATTTCTCCTTGGCAAAACACCACACATGTATCCAAATATCAAATCATGAATTCCACAACCTCTAGATAGGCCTTGATACTCTTGAATCATTCTTTTGACCTGGGGTTGACCTAGGGTTGACCCAGATGAAACCCTAATTGACTGCATTCAACTGTAGCTCTTGTAATCACACCAATGACTTGACTCATCTCCAAAAATGACCCTCTAGGTCTTCCATGATGTTTGCACACATTCCATACCCTCACTCCATAGCTCATACCCCACTGATGATCTTCAAACACTCCAAATAGGAGAGAAATCCACTAGTTGACCTTCAAACTTCCCAAAGCTTCAATTCCTTTCTTGATGACTTGGATAGTCTTGATTTTGAATAAGAATCTCTTGATGTACTTATTTAGATAAGAATGGCACTTGATCCCTTGTTGGATGACTTGCTTATGCTATGCTATGCAAATGATTAGACTATGTACATGATTTACTATGCAAATGACAATGCAGTTGAAACATAAACCAAGTAACAATAAGGTTGAGCAAATTTTGGGGTGCAACAGCTGCCCCCATTCAAACGGCTTGGACCCGACTGGGTGAAGAGCGAACGACCTTCAAACAATCGAGGTACGAGACGGTTGAATACTAATAAACCCGGAAATTTGCCAACCGTAGCAATAAACTGCACCGCTTGGGGATATTAACCCTCTGTGTAGCACCACAAGCTTGGAATTATTTTCGCAAAAATATCCTTTTCCACCACTGGACTAGTCTTGAAGAGATCCTACTGTTATAGGAATAAATTGGCCTGTCCACGTCAGGACCTACTGTTTTGTCACTCTCAATAAAACTGTCCACTTCAGAACTCATAAGCTTTCCTCGTTAGGACTTCATAGACCGTCTCCGTTTAGAATCATAACTTTCCACATTAAATTCGTATTCATCCTCGTTCGGAAACGTAACTATCTTTGTTCAAAATCAAAACTATCCTTATTCGGAATCAAAAACTATCCTCGTTCGACAATCATAAAGTTATCCTCGTTCGGTCTTCCTAACTGCTCCTCGTCCGGAACTCCATAGACTTTTCTCTTTTGGAAACCATAAACTATCCTCGTTCAGACTCAACATTATCCTCGTTCAGAATTCATACCTATCCTTGTTCGGAACCATCCTCGTTCTGAACTATAATCCTTCTTCGTTCAAAATCCATATCTATCCTCGCTCGGACCTGTCCTCGTTCGGAACTATCCTCGTTCGGACTCAAAATCTTTCTTCGTTCAGAATCAATATCTATCCTCGTTCGGACCTGTCCTCGTTCGGAACTATCCTCGTTCGGAAATCAAAAGCTATCCTCGTTCGGACTATGCTTGGGAAATCGTTATCAACACGGAAAATAAATCCGTCAAACCAAAAACTATTCTTATATGCACCGACTTCGTCCACGTATGGACACACTTCGTCAATGTAGAGAAATCCTGGCGACCTTGTTGGGGGTAAACTCTTTTCATCCAGTAAGAAATCACTTCCGATTGACCTTTGCTGTAGCTGACTCTACTGGGGATACTTCGGAAATAAGCTGCCAGGCACTTGTTTCGATACCAAGTAGCCACTTCTGAATTCTTCAAAACCTTGATATTATGAAACCCTGATTTTATGGAACCCTGATACGCTGACGTGACAGTAATCTGGACGAAGCGCTCCGCTGACCGGATAAGAGAAACTCCAACCCGTAACTCTGTGGGGAACATATTAAGATGAACTATATCATCTCCCGTCTCACGGCAAGACCTCGATTGTCTAAAAATATATCTGAGCCATAACTCCATATTCCTGCTGAGAAAACCACCTGAAACCAAAAGGTTAACCAACCTGATTTATGTTTCAAAATGCGTATGTTTGACAATGGCGTAATGCTCCATTCAACATGGAAGTGCTACGCGCTTTTTTTGTTTTTGGGTAGATGCAAATATGATGCTATATGCAAATGCAAATGCAGGCTCAAGCTGCTGGGGAAACTCTGATAGTGTCGTCTCAACAACAGGAATGCTGAGGATTAAGCCAACTCCGCTGAGGGTGACCAAGTATTACAAAGTATCCCGGCAAAATAAATGTCGGGAACACAATCAACTCTGCCGGGGAGAGCTTAATCATCAATTTCCACTGGGAGGAAAGAACAAGCACCCTGTTGGTGAACAAACTCCTCTGGGGAAGAAACAAATCTTCTTGGGGAGATAAGCTGACTCCATTGGGGGACAAGGAATCTCAGCTGAGGATAAGAAACGACTCCGCTGGGGAGAAAGAATCCTTTTGGAGGAAACTACACTGTTTGAGCACAGCTTACAAACTTGGAATTGTCAACTCTGCTGAGGATAAACATCCCGATGAAGGTCCGACAACCTGTGGAATGCAAAACCAACTTTTATGGTAACAGTCCTTCTGAACCAATTTTGACTTGGTTAAATACCGTAAAAACCCTCTCGTCCGGAGGATTGCTCATGCACATACTCTCTGGGGAGCTTTCTCCCTGCATGGGATACTGATCTTGACCTGCTGGAGATATCCTCTGAGGGATAAACTGCGACTAGCTGGGGAATGGTGCTAACTGGTTGGAGCACACAAATCCTGATCGACGGCTTCGACAGTAAAACCTGCAACACAAACGAGACAAAACAAGTCTATACAACCAAATCTATTTAGGTTAGTGTCCCTGACGTTGTTTCAGTCAATTCGAAGTTTTAGCAATTATTGGCAAGGGCCAGCAAAGTTATGCAAATGCTAGTTTCATCAAAATATTGGCGTTTTTCACATACAAAACAGTAAAGAACAAGCATCAAATACTGAATAACATGTTTTATTGATTAGGCCTCTGAATAGGCGAGCTTTGTACACTGGATACAACTCCTGAAAAGAGGAAGTTACGCACAAACAAATATACAAGCATGCACAAGAAGCATGACTACAAATTTACACATATGTCGGCAACGTGGTGCAAACAAACACCATGAGTTGATCCTCCTATGACTCGCCTGACTCTGGCGCTTTCCCGGTATTCAATTTTCGGAAGAGATTGTATCTGATGGATGAACCCCCAAGGTATTCTCCAAACCACCAAGCAATGCAGTATCAAATTCGGATCGCAGTCATTTGCTTTTTAAATCCCTAACTTTTGCGTGAACCGCCCTTTGCAGGTTTTCAATTCACCGGGATACCCTTTTTTGCCGAAGCCGCCCAATGTAGGTTTTCGACTTTGCGGGTGTACATCTTTTCAATTTTATCCCTAACTTTTTCCCGAACCTTTTATTCTGTTTTTGGTTCGCCGGGATGCCCCATTTTTGCCTGGACTCTCCTTTTTTGTCCAGCGGGTCAATTTTAAGCAAAGTATTTTTTAACTGCGTCCGAATTCATAGGCGACGTAAAATCATCACCGTCCATGGTGGACAACAACAAAGCTCCTCCTGAGAAGACCTTTCTGACAACGTATGGACCTTCATAGTTAGGTGTCCATTTTCCCCTATGATCCGTTTGTGGCGGGAGAATCCTTTTCAGCACAAGGTCCCCCGTCTGAAAGCTGCGAGGACATATCTTCTTATCGTACGCTTTCTTCATTCGGCTCTGGTACAACCGACCATATGCTAGAGAAGCTAGTCTCTTCTCATCCATTAAACTCAGCTGATTCAACCTGTCTTTCACCCATTCTGCCTCGTCAAGTTGGACATCTCGTAACACTCTCAGGGAAGGAATCTCTACTTCCAATGGTAACACCGCTTCCATTCTGTATACCAGCGAGAACGGAGTTGCCCCGGTTGATGTGCGTACCGTCGTACGATAACCGTGCAAAGCAAAAGGTAGCATCTCGTGCCAATCCTTATATGTCACAACCATCTTCTGAACAATCTTCTTTATGTTCTTGTTGACCGCTTCCACAGCGCCATTCATCTTGGGTCGGTAAGAAGAAGAGTTGTGATGCTCAATCTTGAAATTTTGACACAACTCTTTCATCATCTTATTATTTAAATTCGAACCGTTGTCGGTGATAATCCGCTCAGGAATTCCATATCTGCAGATAATATCTCGCTTGATAAACCTGGCTACCACTTGTTTGGTCACATTGGCATATGAGGCTGCCTCCACCTATTTGGTGAAGTAGTCAATTGCTACCAAAATGAACCGGTGTCCGTTTGATGCTGTAGGCTCAATTTTTCCAATCATATCAATCCCCCACATCGAGAATGGCCACGGTGATGACATCACATTCAGAGGACTCGGAGGCACATGGATCTTGTCCGCATAAATCTGGCATTTATGACACCTCTTTGCAAACTTGAAACAGTCTGTTTCCATAGTTAGCCAATAATAACCTGCCCGCAGCAGTTTCCTTGTCATAGCATGCCCACCAGCATGTGTACCAAATGTACCCTCATGTATTTCCTCCATGAGCAACCTCGCCTCTTTCTCATCTACACAACGTAGCAACACCAAGTCATGGTTTCTTTTATATAGAACACCGTCCAGATTCAGATAGAAACTACCAGCCAATCTCCTGAGAGTCTTCTGATCGCGACTGGAGGCCCCAGCCGGATACTCTTTATTCTTCAGGAAATTCTGGATATCAAAGTACCAGGGTTTATCATCAGATGCTTCATCAATAGCAAATATGAAGGCAGGCCTGTCAAGCCGAGATATAACAATCTGGGGAGCCTCGTTCCAGAAGTTAACTTTATACATGGAAGACAAAGTTACAAGAGCGTCCGCCATTTGATTTTCTGCCCTCGATACATGATGCAATTCAACCTTGTTAAAGAAAGGCAACAATCTCCTCGCATAATTCATGTATGGTATCAAATTGGGCTGACGTGTCTCCCATTCTCCTTTTATCTGATTCACCACCAAAGCTGAGTCTCCGTATACATCCAGATTCTTGATTCGCAAATCAATGGCCTCCTCGAGCCCCATGATGCAAGCCTCATATTCAGCTTCATTATTGGTAACCGGAAAGGTCAATCGAGCAGTAAATGGGATGTGCGACCCATGAGGAGTAGTGATGATTTCCCCAATTCCGCTACCATAGGAATTCACAGCTCCGTCGAATATTAACTACCATTTGAAACCAAACTCTGGTCCTTCGTCCGACAACGGTTCTTCACAATCCTTCATTTTCAGGTACATGATATCCTCGTCAGGAAAATCAAACCTCATCGATTGGTAGTCTTCAATAGGCTGCTCAGCAAGATACTCCGACAAAACACTCCCCTTAATAGCCTTCTAAGAAACATATTGGATGTCATATTCGGTCAAGACCATCTGCCCATGAGCAATTCTTCCGGATAGAGCCTGTTTTTCAAATACATACTTGATAGGATCCATCTTCGAGATGAGCATGGTTGTATGATTCAGCATGTACTGTCTTAAACGCTTGGCGGCCCAAGCTAGCGCACAACACGTTTTCTCAAGCATTGAGTACCTCGACTCACAATCAGTAAACTTCTTACTTAGATAGTATATTGCATGCTCTTTTCGCCCCGTCTCGTCGTGTTGACCGAGAACACAACCCATACTCCCCTCAAGAACCGTCAAATACATAATCAAGGGTCTCCCTGCCACTAGAGGTATCAAAATAGGAGGCTCCTGCAAGTATTGTTTTATTTAGTCGAACGCCTTTTGACAATTTTCATTCCAGATCACAGCCTGATCCTTTTTCAACAACTTGAATAATGGCTCACAAGTAGCTGTTAGGTGAGAGATGAACCGAGCAATGTAGTTCAACCTCCCTAAAAACCCTCGCACTTCTTTTTCTGTTTTAGGCGTCGACATTTCTTGTATCGCTTTTATCTTCGTAGGATCAACCTCAATTCCTCTTTCACTTACAATGAACCCCAGCAGTTTACCCGACCTTACCCCGAAGGTGCACTTTGTTGCACCCCAAAATTTGCCCAACCGTTTCTAGCCTAGGTTTATGTTTCAATTGCATAGTCATTTGCATTGTAATCATGTATATAGTGTATTCATCTGCATTGCATAGCATAGGCAAGTTATCTTAAAAGGGGATCAAGTGCTATTCTTGTCTCAAGAAGTATATTCAAGGGGTTTCATTCATGTTCAAGACTATTCATGTTATCAGCAAAGAATTTGAGCCTTGAAGTGTTGACAGATCACTCATGGGATTCTCTCCTATCTTGAGGTTATTTGGGGATCATCAGAGGAAGTATGAGCTATGATCCAAGAGCATGAAGGGTGTGTGGATGTTATGGAAAGTCTAGATGATTATTTTAAAGATGAGCCAAGTCATTGGAATGATTACAAGAGCCTACGTTGAAGTCAGTCAACTAGGGTTTCATCTAGGTCAACCCTAGGTCAAAGACTTGATTTGAAAGGTATCAAGGCTCAATTGAAGGTTGTGTGATTCATCATTTGATATATGGATATGGATGTGGTGTTGTGCCCAAGAAAAATCAAAAGGAGTCAAGGAGAAGTGGAGTTACCAAATTAGGGTTTCAGTGTAAAATCCCCTGATTTAGGTCAAACTTCCAAGCAAGATAAGTCCAAATGAGAGTGTCATATGAACTTTTTCTCTACATGAAATTTGTAGAGAATCTTCATAGCTTTAATTTGAGTGGTGGAATTCATCAAGATGATTTTTAGAACTCAACTTATAGCTCTTGCAAGTTACAGGTCCCTAGAGGACACTAAAATTTGTCTGTGAAAGTTGCTTGTCTTCCAACCAACTTTTGACCTTCAAAGATGTTTCAAATGAAGTTGGACCCAACATAAGAGTTGTTCCTCATGGTCTCCCCTTTCCAAAAAGGTATGGTATGCCTTCATCTTATTTGTGAAGCTCAAGTTATAGCTTGTGCAAGTCAGGGGTATTTTGGGAAAGTGGAATTATAGGTCATTCTTAGCCTATGCCTAAAACTCATACAAGGAGGCTTCAAATTAAAAACTTCACAACATAAAAGTTGTTCAAAATGACATTTTGAGTCTAGAAAAGAGGACATGGAGGTTTGGAAATGCATATAACAAGAATTGACAAAAGGTAGTGAAAATGACTTAAAAATGGCATATAACTTGAAAAAGTTCAAATTGGAAATTGGTTTGGGCAATCTATAAATGCAAAATGGGTCATGTGATATATCAAATTGATTCTAAACAATATTTTAGAGACATTGGTTCAGCCACAATTTTGATTTGGGGTCTTAAACATGAGGTTGCTTTGAAAACCACTTACTTGCATCATAAGGCACTATTGTAAAACTTAACACAATGCAAAATTCAGGGCAAGTAAGCACTCTACACTTTCCAATAAGTCATGTAATGAGATTTTCAAGGGGCTGCAAGTGGATTGAAGTGAGATATCATGAGATATTGAAATACCATATCATGAGAAATTCATGAGATTTCTATAGTTTCCTAGACTGATCCAGAAGACTCTAGATCTTTCCATCCTCTCCTATATATTGGAGTGAGATCATTTGTGCAAAAGGTTGGTGATAGAGTGAGAGAAAAAGTGAGAATTCCATTGTAGCTTCAAGTGCAAGTAAGAAGGGAATTGTTCATACAGCTGCAAATCAACTCATTCTTCTTCTTCATCCATGATCCATTGGTCTTGTTGAGTGCATACAAGAAGGTTTAGAGGCTTATCCATGGAGTTTTGAGGAATTGGCATTGAATATTCAAGAATCCACATCAGAAGTGCAACCTTCATTACAAGCTTTTTCACACAAGTTTGTTGCAAACAGAAGCCTCAACATCACTTGAGAATCACCCTAGAAGCTTGCCAAGACTTGAAGTGCCTGATTCCATAGCTGTTTTCATCAATCTTGCAGGTATGCAATTCAATTCGTATCCCTCTAATTATCCTCTGTTAGTATGATTCTTTAGGTTAGAAGTGTTAGGTTTAGGGAGATGATGATATTCACAAACTTAGAGAGCCATTGATGATGATTGAACTTAGGGCAGTTACACTTTCTTGACATAGAACTCTTAGATTAGGGCACATTAATCTTAGCTAGATAGAGGAGGGAGAACAGAGAGGGAGAGGATAGCTGCATGGGAGAGAATTTTCTGAACCTAGGGTTTTCTAAGGTTGAAGATGAAGGAATACCGTAGGATTGCATGTTGAACTTTGACTCCCAAGCTAATCTAAGGGCTCACGTTTAATTGGAAATTTGGAGGGAACCAGTGCTGCATCAAACGCAGCGTTTCATTAATAGAACGCTTGGGCCTAAGTCTAAAGTGCTATCCACACCACCCCACGCAAGCCCACTGAAAAACGAACTGAAATGAGTTGCTTCCTACACCGTCCATTTCTCTATTTTTCTTTTAATTTTCTTTTAATTTCTGAGTGGGTAATGGGCCCTGCGCACTTACTAGTGGCACGCCAGCATCCTGGCCCATATCCCTGAATGAACTGAGCGCATCTACTGAATACACCCCCTCCCCTTTCCATTCTTTTATTTTCTTTTTTTTTAATTCTTTAATTTTCTTCATTTTGTAAAAATCATAAATAAATGGAAAATTAATATTTTTGATTTCTTGTTTTTGCACTAGGTTGATATTTCTGTCAAGAAAATTAGCAAATAATAAAAATAGCATTTTAATTTAGTTTAGTATTTTTAGAATATTTTCCATTTAATTAGCTTTTTAGAAGTTTTAAGCTAGTACTCAATTTTGTAGAATTTATTTTAGGACTTTCCTTTAATCTTTTTGATCCATTCTTTTTAGCATGATTAGGTATTGATCTTAACTCCCTCTGGTTTTTATACCAAGAATTTTAGGATAAAATTTGGTTACTTTGTTTAGATTAGCATTAGTGTGATAATTAGGGTTTTTAGGGTGAACATAGGTGAGTAATCATTTTCTTTTGAGAGTTTTGATTTGATTTTTGGGGTATGGACTATAGGGGTATTATGGGTAGGTATAATAGACCCTTGTGAATAAGTGTTAGAATTTTCCCCCTTGTCTTTGTATTTTTAGGATATTTCCTGAAATTGACTGATTGTATTGATTGTCTTGTGGTTGATTGTCTATCTTTGGGGTTTATCTTTGGGGTTTTGTTGTGGGGCTTGGTTCACTTTGAAGACCTTGTTGAAGGAGCATGATGAGGAGAATATTGAATATCAAAGATCCAGAGATTGAGGATGATTGAAGCCTGTAGCTGGTGAAGACTTTAGGGTTTAGGAGCTAGGTAGGGCTCTAGATTAGAGATTTGATTCTTAAAACATGGAATGCTTCCTGTGCTTCCATTCTTTCCCAGTGACTAAAAGTCCCTCTAAGAACTCACCTCCCTCCTTTGGAGGGATAAGTGATTGGTCTTAGAGGTAGAACTTTGAGGGAACCTGTCTTACTATGCTAATCCCTTGTGCACTTCCTTTGGTTGTCCATGAGCTGATTAGCATGCCATACTTTCTCTTGATTTTATTCTGTTATCCTGGAGTGCTTACCCTTGAAGATGGAGATCATTGAAGATGAAGATTGTCAAAGCAAGAAGCTAGCTAGAGCTTTGGGGTCTAATGATGAAGAAGAGCTTGGAGGTTCATTTAGAAGATGTGTTGTGCATCAACCTGGGAGTTAGCTGTCAGAGCTTGGGGGCTTTTGTTGTATTGTGTGTTAATTCCCCTAGGTTTAAAGTGAAATGTGCTTCACTTTTACCTATTGTGTTCAGGTTCGAGGTAGAGTTTGGCTCCCTTGCCTAGCTTGTTTGCTGTATTCATGCATTACTTTACTATTTTACTGTATTTCGTTTCTGTTTCCATTTATTCCTTTAGGAGCTCTGTTTCTCTCTGCGCAAGAGAGTAACATGACAGACATTAGGAGCTAACCCATGTATGATAACATTAGGGTAGATTTTTATCCCTTCTTTTAACCCTAGGATATGTAGAGTGTCACCTCTTCTTTCTTCAAAACAACAGAAAAACATTAATAAAGGTTATAACAAAATCAATTCATTTCTTCCGTCAAAAGATTTGAACAAACACAAACCTTTTTGTCCTTCAGGGACTGATAATAAGAAAACCCTTGTTTAAGGTGAGATTTTTCATAAAAGACACTTGAACAGCTTGTGTCGTGCGTAGCCCGAACTACGTTTGCTCTGATCTTCCATGCAGTGTGGAAGTACGTAGGCATAGGATGCAGTGTCCTAGCGAGCAACCTTCACCCACTTTCCCCCGTAGTTAGGCGAACTACGTGGACTCTGATTTCTCGTTCCAGACGGGAATACGTAGGAATAAAGTGCGATGCTTTGCCGAGTCATCTTTTCTTTTCTTTTTCAGACCTCATCCTTTAGTTTAGATAGAAGTGTAATCCGTACAAGAAAACAAGCGTGGATCCCATCGAGTACGATGGACGTGAGGGGTGCTAATACCTTCCCCTTGCGTAACCGACTCCCGAATCCAGGTTTTGGTTGCGATGACCATACCTTTTCCCGTCTTTGCGTTAGGTTTACTTCGAGCGTTTCGTTTCCCTCCATTGGGATGAATAACGCGCGGTGGCGACTCTTCTGTATTGCCGGCGCCGATTTTCGCAGTAGCGACAGCTGGCGACTCTGCTGGGGACTCCAACGGTTCCCTACGCGAGTCAATCCTAGCGATTGTTTTCCCGTCGTGGGCTTTGTATGGATTTACATTTCTGTATTTACCTTTCAGCATTATATTATCATTATTATTGCTGTATTGTGGGTTTGATGGGGGGGGGGGGGGTTCTATGATTGAGAGATAAGCTGGACCTGGGCTTGAGTGCACCTAGAATTAGAGTAGAGATTAGTGGGGGTGCGCATGCTTTGCATGTCCTAGCTTCCTGCGAAATCTACGCTCAGACGAGGTTCTTCTGGTTGGCCTCCTGTCCCACCCTTTGGGTGGCTTGGGTTGCTGGTTAGTTGGATTGTCGACTCTGGGGACCGATCATTTGGAAGTTAGCTAAGTAAGGCCTCTTCAGGATTTGCTGATGCCACTCCTTCTGGGAATCGTATTGTCAACCCTGAAAGTCTGTGACGCCAACGACCGCATAGGATGCCGTACCTTGTGCCAGTTATAGGGACATCTACCTGTGAGAGGGACTTGGGGTATGCAGGTAACTTGACCTTCAGACTACCGGTTTATTTCTCATGAGATACAAGATTGTGGATATTTTATGGGCTGTTACTAGGTCTGCCAGAGACCAGGTGTGGGTCATATTATTAGGTCTGTCAGAGACCAAGCTGGAGTTCTCTTTGAGGTCTGTCTGAGACCAGGGTTTGACGAGTATTGGATGGTCTGTCTGAGACCTATTCTTGGTGATTTGGGCTTCTTATTCAGTGCACTTGATCCCCTGTTGCAGCTGTTTGCATTGCATTGTTTGCATACCCATTTATCATTGCATTTCATTAACGTGTGTCTGTGCTGCAGGTGCATTACATACTTCCCTGTTCTAGTGCTCCGGACTTCTGATTGGTGATATGGGTAGTGTGCGGAAGACAGTTGCGTATAAATTGCCCACTCCGGACGTGAATTCTCTATTGGGTTTGATTGCTCTTGCCAATGATGAGGTTAGGGCTAGCTTCAAGAAGAGTTATGGGAGGCTTCTGAGTTTGGTGTGTAAACCTAGTGCATATGATTTGAGTGGTTTGCACACATTGCTGCAGTTTTATGACCCGGCTTTGAGATGCCTCACATTTACAGATTTCCTTATGGGTCCTACTATGGAGGAATATGCAGAATTCCTTGATTTGCCAGTACAGGACAAGATACCGTTCATTCATTTTGATGCTGAACCCAAGTTGGAGGATTTAGTGGTAGCTTTGCACATGGATGCTTCTGAGCTGTTGGTGACTTCTTGGCGCGGGGTTTCAGGCTTCTCCCTCCCATTTCTGATTGGTAAAGCCCAGGAATATGCCAAAAGTGGGTGCTGGATAGTCTTCAATGCTGTTTTGGCTTTGTGCATCTATGGGATAGTACTGTTTCCCAATTTCCCGAATTTTGTGGACTTTGATGCCTTCCAGTTGTTTGCTGCTGGTAATCAAGTGCCTACTTTGATTGGGGATTTCTATCATTCCCTCCATTACAAGAATGAGAACAGGCGAGGGAAGAATATTCACTGTTGTGTGCCTTTACTAAAGATGTGGTTTGATCGACACTTACCGAAGAAGGGTCCTTTCGTAGAGCTTGCATATGAGTCTGATTGGTCTGAACGCCTTATGAGATTGACTTCCGAGGAGATGGTTTGGTTTGATAGGAATTTGCTTGGTTCCGAGATTATTTTTAGCTGTGCTGGGTATCCAAACGTGCCCTTAATCGGGAGGAAAGGATGTATCAATTACAATCCTTCGTTACTTGTTCGTCAATTTGGATATGCATTGAAGAGCCCGCCGAAGGCGGAAGAAGTACAGGAATCTCTGTACTTCACAGGTGACCTGAGTGGAGACTTATTGGCCAAGCTGCAGTATGCTTGGAATCACATCTCCAGAAGGGGAAAGCCATTGCTGAGGAAGAATGATTGTCAGGCCTATCCTCCGTACAAAGCATGGATACAAGAAAGGGTTAAGCAGATTCAGATGCCCTATCCTTTTGTGCCATCTCCTGTTCCTACTCCGGTAGAGGAACCCACGACTGTTCCCATTGAGGTTTATGAGCAAGTGGTGAAGGAAAAGGAAGCTTTGTTGGTAGTTAATGAAGAGCTAGAAAGGGAATTGGCCCAGATTCGAAGTGAGAAGAACGAAGTTGCATATTCTTTCCAACAACAAACTGAGTTGTGACCTTGTTGAAGACGAAGTTGATTGAAGAAAAGTAGAAGCGGGAACGCCTAGGACAAGACTTTAAAAGCTCTCATGAGATGATGGAATCTAAGAAGAAGTCATTGGACATCGCTTACCGAGAAATTGCTTCCTTCAATAAGACGTGGAACGCCACTCTTACTAACAACAAGGAACAGGAAGATAAGTTGAAGCAACAGATCGCCGATCTCGAGAACCAACTGAAGGCCACTAGGAGGCAGCATGAGGAAGAAGTCATGGCTAGATATGCTCTTCAAGATGCACTGAAGCAAGTTGAGACCCGTAGAAAGGAAGCTCGATCCCAGAAGAGGAAGCTAGATGAATGCTTTGGTGAAGGCACATGGGAAGAGTCTATTGATGACTTGCAGCGTGTTCTTAAGCAAAGACGTCTACTCATTGAAGGATTACTTGCTTGGCCCGATCATCCCAAGACAAAGAAGCTGTTAGGGGAATTTAGGGATTATGAGCACACCTGATTTTGTTCTTGCTTTATTGTATGCTGACCATCACCCGGCTTATGGGTTGAGGTCATGCTTTTGATTGTCTTGTGATACATTGGTGTATGACTTTGCCTTTGAAGGCTTATTCAATATATGAGCTGTTTTCTCTTCTATGATTGAATTTCAACTTCTTACAACTCTTGTCACCGTGTTGGCACGACACTACCCTGTATCAAATGTATTAGCACTAGAATGGGGGGAGTAATATTCCCTAATGCGCAGACACATATTGCATTTTGCATACATACTCATATTTGCATTACAGGTTTGTGATCCATGTATCTTATCTCCCGCATCCATTGCAGGTAGTGTCAGAATTGCAGATCAACGAATCCATTGTTATTCCACAAGGACTAATCAGAAGAAGATTATGGATAGCATGCAAGTGGAGATGCAAGAAATGCGTGACAGGATGGCCCTGCTCATGCAGACGATGGAAGCCGTCGCCAAAGGACAGGAACAGCTACAGAGTCTGGTACAGCCGTTGGTTGCTCGCGCTGAAAACAACAGTACCCCACGTGGTGAAAACGTGGCTAACTCTCCCAGGGTTGAGAATCATCACAATGCTGATCATATTCCGGTAGCTGGGCTGAATACTGGAGAAGCCGGTCTTGCTGGTGGGAATGGAAACACTGGTAATACTAATGGAGACACTGTTGGAGTGTTCGTAGGTAACGTCAACCAGGGTTTCAACATGGGTGCGGAGAATGTCGGGATGAACGGCGGTAATGGTAATCAGGGCTTCCAAGGTGTGAATATGGGATATGGCAATGTGGCTGGCGCCAAGGCCGGATATGGTGACCATGGTTTTGATAATGCAGGTTACGGGATCGGTATGAACAATGGCCAGGATATAGGCAACCTGAGGTATGACCCCAGGTACTTCCAAACAGGTCCGGGTCGTAACACTGGGCATGCTGCATAGGACGAGATACCTCGCTGGGAGGATCGCCAGGAAGACGTTTTCTCTGGTTAGAACGAAGGCTACGGGAGGCCTGCAGGGGACAACCTCCGAATGAGATTGTTGGAAGAGAAGGTAAATGGGTTGGCCAATCAGAATGCTGCCGGGCTGGATATGTCCAATATGGGGCTGGTACCAGGGCTGAGGGTACCTCTGAAATTCAAAGCGCCATCTTTTGATAAGTACAAAGGGGACACGTGCCCGAGGGTACATGTTCGTTCATTTTACAGAAGGATGTTTGCGTATTCAGACGACGAAAAGATGCTCATGCATTTCTTCCAAGACAGCTTGTCAGGGCCGTCGCTGGAATGGTATATGAGCCTGGAGCCAACGCAGATAAGAACTTGGAAAGAACTAGCGGAAGCTTTCGTAAAGCATTACCAATACAACAGTGATCTTGCTCATAACCGAGTTCAGCTGCAAAGCCTTTCTTAGAAGCCCAGTGAAAGCTTCAAAGAATATGCCCAGAGATGGCGTGATTTGGCTGCTAGAGTACAACCTCCTATGGTGGAGCGTGAAATGATGGACTTGTTCGTAGGGACGTTCTCTGGAATGTACTATGACCGTTTGCTCAATTTCTCAATGAGTACCTTCTCCGAGTTAATCCTGATGGGGGAGCGTATCGAGAACGGGATAAAAATTGGTAAGATTCAAGCGGGAGAATCTGCTTCAGCGGGAAGACATAAGAAAGCCTTTGGTGGTAAAAGGCAAGGTGATGCTAATGCAGTATATAATGCTCAGCGCAGGAACAGGAATCAGAATTGGCGTCCACAGCCTCAGGTTGCAAGTGTGACTATTCCGGGACCTCCTCAGCAACAAAGACAACAACAGCAGCAGGCTCAGCAACAGCCTAATCAGAATCAGCGGAGGTTTCAAACTCCAAGACCAAGAAGGATATTTGAGGTGCCGCCAGTATCTTATGCAGAGCTCCTTCAGACTCTATTGAAATTACAGCTAGTTGAAAAGAGAACGTTAGCGCCGCCGATTAGCACGCCACCAGTGGGGTACAACATCAACGAGCATTGTGATTTTCACTCAGGTGCACCCGGGCACACTATTGAAAACTGTTTAACTTTCAAGCACAAAGTGCAAGATTTGCTTGACAGCACAGCCATCAATTTTGGGAAGGATGGTCCCAACATTACACAACAGCCAATGCCCAAGCATGCGGGAGCTGGGGCAAACGCAATTCTAACAGACGCTGAAACAGACTTGGTGTTAGACGTCAACGAACTGAAGACTCCGTTGAGCTATATAAAGCAGTGCCTATTGAAAGAAGGAGTTTCTCTGGGATGTGGTGAAGAATGCGCTGATTGTCTAGTTCAGCTAGAGGGCTGTGGAGGGTTGAAGAAGGGGGTACACAGATTGATCAATGAAGGTGTTTTGCAATTTGACCGGTCTGTAGGATCAGGAAAGCCTGTGGAAGTGGAGGTTGAAGAAGAACGGAATGATGTTGCCACGATTACTATCCCGTTCAAATCTGTAACAATTTCGGCGCCAGCGAAGCGACCGACCATTACAATCACCAGGGCTAAGCCAACCCCGTATGAGAGCACGAAAACGGTCCCGTGGAGTTACGGAGCTGAAGTATATTGTAATGGCGAAAAGGTTGACTTGAGTGATCCGCCAGCAGCATCTGTGGAGAATATAGTTGGATAGGGTGGCATAACCCGAAGCGGGAGAATCTTTACCTCCCCAGAGGTAGAGGCTGAAAGGCTTGCCAAGGGCAAGAATAAAGTGGTTGATGTAGGGCCGTCTAGGAGTAAAGAGAAAGAATCAACGAACAAAGATGTGGAGGAATTCATGCGATTAATCCGCAAGAGTGACTATAAGATCGTAGATCACTTACAACAGACTCCATCAAAGATTTCGAGCTTATCGCTGTTGTTGTGCTCGGAGGCGCATAGAAATGCTTTGCTGAAGGTACTAGAGACATCCTTTGTTCCGCAGGAGATATCGGTCAATCAACTGGAAGGAGTTATAGCGCATGTTAATGCTGGACATGGCTTGGGATTCACAGACTTTGATCTAACGCCTAGAGGGCGTGATCACAACAATGCCTTACATATCTCTATTGAATGCCGGGGCACCGTTATGTCCCATGTGTTGGTAGACACCGGTTCATCGTTGAATGTATTACCGAAGAAAGCCCTACTGAAATTAGATACCCGCGGGTTGATTTGCACACCTAGTGATTTGGTGGTGCGCGCATTTGACGGAACCAGGAGGTCGGTATTCGGGTCAGTGACGTTGCCTATCCAGGTAGGTCCTGAGGTGTTTGATACGGTGTTTTACATAATGGATATACAGCCTGCATATAGCTGTCTGATTGGGAGACCTTGGATTCATGCCGCTGGGGCAGTTACCTCCACACTTCATCAGAAACTGAAGTACATGGTTGACGGCAGTATTGTGACAGTTTGTGGGGAGGAGGATATTCTAGTCAGCCACCTGTCTTCTTTCAAGTATGTTGAAGTAGACGGGGAGATTCATGAAACGCTTTGTCAAGCGTTTGAGGGGGTGAAAGTCCAACAGGATGCTCCAGTGAAGAGCGAAGGGCTGGAGGTAGCTGTGTCCTCCTATAAAGAAGCGAAGGCTTTAGTGCAAGCGGGAGAAACTGCCAAGTGGGGGCAAGTTCCGGATATCCCTATGAAGCAAGACAAGTATGGCTTGGGGTATCGTCCATCTTTCAAGCAGAGCGCGCCTAGGTACAAAGGGCCTGTGGTGTTCACGCCAGGGGGAGTTAGCTTCGAAAGAATCAATGTCGTATCCGACATGGAAGAAGGGGATAGTGACTGCGATATGGACGCTTGGATTCGACCCAGCACGCCAGGGCAAATTCTATGCAACTGGTCCATCCAGAACGTCATCCAAGTCACCACTAAACAGTAATGTCTTGTTTTATTCAATCATTGTGCGATCACATGCCTTGCCCGGGGCATCGTGGATCTTGTATTAGGGCCTAACTGTTTACATGTATGTTTTAAATAATCAATAAATAAAGGCGTTTTTTACATTCAAATGTTGTGATCCTTTTCTATCTGTTTTTTATTTTTCAATAAAATGGCAACGTGGTTATTTGCTTTGCTTGCATATCATTTGAAGCATTTAACCATTTCCCTCGCAGGAATCATACATTTTCAGACGACACCGCTCAAAAATCTCCTATGACTCGTTTTGACTTCGATCATCCGATTTTCCAAGCTGAGGAAGAGGTTGTTGAGGATAGCGATATGCCAGAAGAGTTATCTCGTGTGTTGAAGCAAGAGGAGAGGGTGATTCTGCCTCACCAGGAAGAGATCGAAATCATCAATCTGGGGTCTGAAGAATGCGTCAGGAATATTCGTATAGGGGCCGCACTACAGGGTGATATCAAGCGAGAGCTCATTGAGATGCTGCGTGAGTACAGTGACATATTTGCTTGGTCCTACGAGGACATGCCAGGTTTGGATACAGATATGGTTGTTCACCGTCTGCCGTTAAAGGAAGATTGTCCGCCCGTCAAGCAGAAGCTCAGAAGGACTCGTCCTGACATGGTTGTAAAGATAAAGGAGGAGGTGCAAAAGCAATGGGATGCAGGATTCCTTGATGTTACCACTTATCCCACTTGGGTCGCGAATATCGTACCTGTGCCAAAGAAAGATGGCAAGGTTCGAATGTGCGTTTATTATAGGGATTTAAACAAAGCGAGCCCGAAGGACGATTTTCCGCTCCCACATATTGATGTGCTAGTTAATAACACGGCTCAGTTTTCAGTGTTCTCCTTCATGGATGGCTTTTCAGGGTATAATCAGATCAAAATGGCTCCTGAGGATATGGAGAAAACAACTTTTATCACCCCGTGGGGAACCTTCTGTTATAAGGTGATGCCCTTTGGTTTGAAAAACGCAGGGGCAACGTATCAGCGGGCCATGACAACTCTCTTTCATGATATGATGCATAAGGAGATTGAAGTGTATGTCGATGATATGATTGCTAAGTCTCAAACGGAGGAAGAACATTTGATTAATCTGCTGAAGTTGTTCAAGAGGCTTAGGAAGTTCAGGCTGAGGCTGAATCCTAATAAATGCACTTTCGGGGTAAGATCCGGCAAGCTACTGGGGTTCATCGTGAGCGAAAAAGGAATAGAGGTTGATCCTGCTAAAATAAAAGCAATACAAGATATGCCAGCACCGAGAACTGAAAAAAAAGTCCGTGGATTCTTAGGGAGACTGAATTACATTGCTAGGTTCATTTCTCACCTAACGACCACGTGCAAACCGTTGTTCAAACTGTTAAAGAAAGATCAAGCGGTGGACTGGAATGATAATTGCCAAAGGGCATTCGAAAGAATAAAAGAACATTTGCAGGAACCTCCAGTTTTGATACCCCCGGTAGCGGGACGACCATTGATTATGTACCTGACGGTTCTTGAGAACAGCATGGGTTGTGTTCTCGGTCAACACGATGAGACAGGTCGTAAAGAGCATGCGATTTACTATTTGAGCAAAAAGTTCACGGATTGTGAATCTCGATACTCTATGCTTGAAAAGACGTGTTGTGCACTTGCTTAGGTTGCCAAACGTCTAAGACAGTACATGCTGAATCATACAACCATGCTGATATCGAAGATGGATCCGATCAAGTATGTGTTTGAAAAGCAAGCGCTCTCCGGGAGAATTGCCAGATGGCAGATGGTGTTGACAGAATACGATATCCAGTATGTTTCCCAGAAAGCGATTAAGGGAAGTGTTTTGTCCGAATATCTCGCCGAACAGCCAATAGAGGATTACCAGCCTATGAAGTTTGAATTTCCTGATGAGGATATAATGTACTTAAAGGCTAAAGACTATGATGAACCATTGCCTGATGAGGGTCCTGAGCGGGGTTCCCAATGGCAGTTGATATTTGATGGAGCTGTGAATTCGTACGGTAGTGGGATTGGCGCAATTATCACAACTCCTCACAGGTCGCACATCCCGTTTACGGCCAGATTGACTTTTCCAGTGACGAACAATGAGGCCGAGTATGAAGCGTGTATCATGGGGTTAGAAGAGGCTATTGATCTAAGGATCGAGAATCTGGACGTATATGGCGATTCAGCACTAGTGGTGAACCAGATTAAAGGAGAATGGGAAACACGTCAGCCTAATTTGGTGTCGTACATGAATTATGCGAGAAGGTTGTTACCTTTCTTCGATAGAGTGGAGTTTCATCATGTACCTCGAGCGGAAAATCAAATGGCAGATGCCCTTGCTACATTATCATTGATGTACAAGGTCAATTACTGGAATGAGGCTCCCAGGATTGTCATTTCTCGCCTTGATAGGCCAGCCTTTATGTTTGCGATTGATGAAGCGTCTGATAGCAAACCTTGGTATTTTGATATACAAAATTTCCTGAAAAACAAGGAATATCCGGCTGGGGCATCCAGTCGTGATCAGAAGACCCTAAGGAGATTAGCAGGCAACTTCTATCTGAACCCCGACGGCGTGTTGTATAGAAGGAATCACGATTTGGTACTTCTCCGATGTGTCGATGAGAAGGAAGCCAACTTGCTCATGGAAGAGGTCCATGAAGGAACTTTCGGTACGAATGCTGGTGGACATGCTATGACCCGGAAATTGTTGTGAGCGGGGTATTACTGGTTGACAATGGAGACGGATTGTTTCAAATTTGCCAAGCGGTGTCACAAGTGCCAGATCTATGCAGATAAGATCCATGTGCCACTGAACCCTCTAAATGTTATGGCATCTCCGTGGCCCTTCTCCATGTGGGGAATTGATATGATTGGCAAAATTGAGCCTACGGCATCTAACGGGCATCGCTTCATCCTAGTTGCGATTGATTACTTCACTAAGTGGGTGGAAGCAGCTTCCTACGCTAATGTAACCAAACAGGTGGTGGCCAGATTTATCAAGAGAGATATAATCTGCAGATACGGGGTTCCTGAGCGGATCATTACTGATAATGGTTCCAATTTGAACAACAAGATGATGAAAGATTTGTGTCGGGAGTTCAAGATCGAGCATCACAATTCATCTCCTTACAGACCCAAGATGAATGGCGTTGTTGAGGCGGCCAACAAGAACATAAAGAAAATTGTTCAGAAGATGGTCGTGACGTATAAGGATTGGCATGAGATGCTGCCATTCGCTTTGCACGGTTATCGTACTACAGTGCGTACATCAACCGGGGCAACACCGTTCTCACTAGTTTATGGTATGGAGGCTGTCCTGCCGTTGGAGGTTGAGATACCATCTTTGAGGGTTTTACTTGATGTCAAGCTGGACGAGGCAGAATGGGTGAGAAATAGATTGAATCAACTGAGTTTGATGGACGAGAAGAGGTTAGCCTCTATAGCATATGGTCGGCTGTATCAGAGCCGGATGAAGAAAGCTTACGACAAGAAGATTCGACCTCGAAGCTTTCAGACGGGCGATCTTGTGCTGAAGAAGATTCTCCCACCACAATCGGATCACAGGGGCAAATGGACTCCCAATTACGAAGGGCCATACGTTGTACGAAAGGTTTTCTCCGGAGGGGCTTTGCTATTATCCACCATGGACGGTGAAGACTTTACGTCCCCTATGAACTCGGACGCAGTTAAAAAATACTTTGCTTAAAAGAGACCCGCTGGACAGTAAAAAGAGAGTCCAGGCAAAAATGGGGCATCCTGGCGAACCAAAAACAGAATAAAAAGGTTCGGGCAAAAGTTAGGGATATAATTGAAAAGAATGTACACCCGCGGAGTCGAAAACCTACACTGGGCGGCTTCGGCAAAAAAGGGTATCCCGGTGAATTGAAAACCCGCAAAGGGCGATTCACGCAAAAGTTAGGGATTTAAGAAGCAAATGACTGCGGTCCGAGGTTGATACTTCATTGCTAGTGGTTTGGGAAGTAACTGGGGGGTCGACTATTCAAAACAATCTTTTCCGTAGACAGAGAATCCGGAAAGCATCAGAATCAGACGAGTCATAGGGGGATCAGCTCATGGTGTTTGCCTGTAACACGTTGCCGACATGTGTACAAATTTTCATTTATATTTTTGTACATACTTGCATTTTGTTTATGCGTGACTACCTCTTTTCAGGAGTCGCATCCGTTGTACAAACTTTGCCTATTTACAGGCCGTAATCAATAAAGCATACTATTCAGTGTTCAGTGTGTGATTTAGGTTTTTAATCTTTACTGTTTTGTTTGTGGAAAACGCCGATGTTTTTGATAAACTAACGTGTGTGTAAACATGCAGGCATCGGCCGATGATTGTTAAAACTTGGAATTAACTGAATAGTGGTTATGGATATTAACCAAGATGGTTCCTTTTGTGTAGAATATCTTGTGCGCATTCGTGTTTTGCAGGGTTGTTACCTTTTTGCAGATATTCCAAAGGTTGCCATTCCCCAGCCAGAGTCTCTCGTGGCCAGAGCAGACTAAGTGAAAGTTGCCCTTCCCAGAAGATGAGAGTTTGTTTCTCCTCCCCGGTAGGTAGAATTGAGGTTCTTTTCCCCCAGGAGAGTTGAGATGGCGTCAGAGGCGAGATCGGAGTACCGTCAGTAATTCAGGATTGGCTTATCAAGCAGGATAAAGTCATCCCCAGTTAGGGTCGAGACGAATGAGATTAGCTCCACAGAGAGTTCTTGCGCAGTGCAAATCAGAACGTGTCGTTCACTTCCCAGCTCAGTGATAGCAGGATGATTTTTTCCCAGCTCAGTGATAGCAGGATGATTTTTTTCCCAGCTCAGTGATAGCAGGATGATTTTTCCCCAGCTCAGTGATAGCAGGTTGAATTTTCCCAGCTCAGTGATAGCAGGTTGAATTCCCCACAGAGTGTAATCAGGTGGTTGAGGCTTTTGAAAGGAGTTTCGCCGAGCAGGATTGTCTCTCCTTTCCCTAGCAAGTCGTTCTTCCTCGTCAGGATGATCGTCTTCAGCAGAGTTTGAAGTTATGAGTTCGTGAGCTACTTTCCCCAGCAGGATGGTTATCCCCAGCGGAGTTAGTTCACTTTATCAACATTCATTTTGTTGAAAGGGTATCGGTGGTGTTCCGATTATCCCCAGCGGATCCAGCTTTGTCTTCAACATTTATTTTGCTGGAGCAACTCCTTGCATAAACATGCATCATACTTGCATTTTGCCCAAATACGTAGCATTTCCATGCTGTATGGAAGCATTACAAACATGCATTTTTGAAACATAAGCCAGGTGGTTACCTCTTCAATTTCAGATGTGTTGTTCCCTGCCGATAAGAGAGATCGTGGTTTCAGGGAGATGTTGTTTTATGGTCAAGGTACGCAGTGATCGTATTTTGTCTCATTTATGGGGTTCATGTTGTAAGACACGCAGTGATCGTGTTGACTTTGGTGTGTATTTGTGGTCAAAGTGCACAGTGATCGTATTTGTACCATCCTATGGGGTTCATGTTGTAAGGCACACAGTGATCGTGTTGACTTTGGTGTGTATCTATGGTCGAATTGCGCAGTGATCGCGTTCGTCCCGATCTAAGAAGATTGTATTGTGCGGCACGCAGTGATCGTGTTGGTATTATCTCGGGGGTTTATTGGGCAAGACACGCAGTGATCGTATTCATTTTATTGGCGGTACATAGCACGCAGTGATCGTGTTTATCGTATCAGGTGATGTTGTTGGTCGAGATGCGCAGTGATCATATTCGTCCTATCACAAAGCACGCAGTGATCGTGTTGCTGACATTATTCGAAATTGTGATCGAGGCACGCAGTGATCGTGTTCATCTGGTTGATTATGGCCGAAATGCGCAGTGATCGTATTCGTCCCACGTTTGAGTTTGTGTCACAAGGCACGCAGGGATCGTGTTTTCCTCCAGTCAAGAGGGTCGTGGCATGAAACACGCAGGGATCGTGTTCACCCTATGTGTGGTCTGGATATGCAGTGATCGTATTCGTCCAAGTTATGTGGGTTGGTTGAGACACACCGCACGCAGTGATCGTGTATTCCTCCAGTCAAGAGGGTCGTGGCTCAAAACACGCAATGATCGTGTTCAAGATACGCAGTGATCGTATTCGTATGGCACGCAGTGATCGTGTTGATAGTACCATGTGAACTTATGATGCGGAGCACGCAGTGATCGTGTCTATTGTATCAGTTGGTTTTGTTGGTCGGCATACACAGTGATCGTATTCGTCCTATTACATGGTTTGGTTGTGACACACGCAGTGATCGTGTTGATACTATCTTGGGGGATTTGTTGGTCGAGATGTGCAGTGATCGTGTTCGTCCTATTACAGCACACGCAGTGATCGTGTTCATCATATTGGTGGTTGAAGTACGCAGTGAACGTGTTCGCCTCTTCTATGTGAGTTTATTTCGTCTGGCACGCAGTGATCGTGTTCCTCCTGTCAAGAGGGTTATGGCGCAAGGCACGCAGTGATCGTGTTTATCTTATCCGGTTAGATTTATGGTCGAGATGCGCAGTGACCGTGTTCGTCCTGTCATGTGATTCTGGTTGTAACGCAACACGCAGTGATCGCGTTTGTCCCATTACGTGGTTTTGTTTGTAACATTGAAGCACGCCATGATCGTGTTCCTCTTGTCATGAGGTTGTGGTGATACACGCAGTGATCGTGTTCGTCTCAGTTTTGTGGTGTAAGACATGCAGTGATCGTGTTCGTTATACCACACGTTCCCCTAGCAGAGTTGCTTGGTCAAGCACTTCTCTTTGTCCCCAACCGAGTCTTTCTCAGAGTGCTGCGGAAATGGCATAATACAGATTTCGGGTGGTTACTCGCAGTTTCCCCAGTAAAGATGTATTCCCCAGCAGGGTATTGTTACACGAGATACTTGGTTAAGTTCTTTGTGGTCCACGGCAGGGTATTCTTCAACAAGTTGCTTGGTTAAGTTACTTGTATTTCTCAGCGGAGTGTTCGTCAGCGGGTTGCTTGGTTAAGTTTCTCGTGATCTCCAACAGAGTTTTCCCCACCGAGTTGCTTGGTTAAGCCACTCGGTCCGTTTGGTTTGTTGTTATTGGTATGTGAAGATTCGGAATTTGTTACCTATGGTCAAAGTAGGTGTGTGATGATCGTCGTCAGGCTATCCCCTCAGAGTTACTTGGTTAAGTTTCTCGTTTTCCCGCAGAGTCACTTGGTTAAGTCTCTCGCAAAGTTGTTCGGATGAAGTTTCTCGCTTGGTTAAGCGTTTGCTCGTTTCGTCAGGAAATGAAAGGTTGATAAGTGAGATCAACATCGTCCCGCTTAGTTAAGCGTTTCGCTCGTTTCGTCGGGTTCGAAAGGTTGATCAGTGAAATCAACATGACAAGTGAAGTATATAGTGTATTCATCTGCATTGCATAGTCATTTAATGTTTATGTTTCAATTGCATAGTCATTTGCATTGTAATCATGTATATAGTGTATTCATCTGCATTGCATAGCATAGGCAAGTTATCTTAACAGGGGATCAAGTGCTATTCTTGTCTCAAGAAGTATATTCAAGGGGTTTCATTCATGTTCAAGACTATTCATGTTATCAGCAAAGAATTTGAGCCTTGAAGTTGTTGACAGATCACTCATGGGATTCTCTCCTATCTTGAGGTTATTTGGGGATCATCAGAGGAAGTATGAGCTATGAGCCAAGAGCATGAAGTGTGTGTGGATGTTATGGAAAGTCTAGATGATTATTTTAAAGATGAGCCAAGTCATTGGAATGATTACAAGAGCCTTAGTTGAAGTCAGTCAACTAGGGTTTCATCTAGGTCAACCCTAGGTCAAAGACTTGATTTGAAAGGTATCAAGGCTCAATTGAAGGTTGTGGGATTCATCATTTGATATATGGATATGGATGTGGTGTTGTGCCCAAGAAAAATCAAAAGGAGTCAAGGAGAAGTGGAGTTACCAAATTAGGGTTTCAGTGTAAAATCCCCTAATTTAGGTCAAACTTCCAATTAAGATAAGTCCAAATGAGAGTGTCATATGAACTTTTTCTCTACATGAAATTTTTAGAGCATCTTCATAGCTTTAATTTGAGTGGTGGAAGTCATCAATATGATTTTTAGAACTCAAGTTATAGCTCTTGCAAGTTACAGGTCCCCAGAGGACACTGAAATTTGTCTGTGAAAGTTGTTTGTCTTCCAACTAACTTTTGACCTTCAAAGATGTTTTAAATGAAGTTAGACCCAACATAATAGTTGTTCCTCATGGTCTCCCCTTTCCAAAAAGGTATGGTATGCCTTCATCTGATTTGTGAAGCTCAAGTTATAGCTTGTGCAAGTCAGGGGTATTTTGGGAAAGTGGAATTATAGGTCATTCTTAGCCTATGCCTAAAACTCATACAAGGAGGCTTCAAATGAAAAACTTCACAACATCAAAGTTGTTCAAAATGACATTTTGAGTTTATAAAAGAGGTCATGGAGGTTTGGAAATGCATAGAACAAGAATTGACAAAAGGTGGTGAAAATGACTTAAAAATGGCATATAACTTGAAAAAGTTCAAATTGGAAATTAGTTTGGGCAATCTATAAATGCAAAATGGGTCATGTGATATATCAAATTGAGTCTAAACAACATTTTAGAGACATTGTTTCAGCCACAATTTTGATTTGGGGTCTTAAACATGAGGTTGCTTTGAAAACCACTTACTTGCATCATAAGGCACTATTGTAAAACTTAACACAATGCAAAATTCAGGGCAAGTAAGCACTCTACACTTTCCAATAAGTCATGTAATGAGATTTTCAAGGGGCTGCAAGTGGATTGAAGTGAGATATCATGAGATATTGAAATACCATATCATGAGAAATTCATGAGATTTCTAGAGTTTCCTAGACTGATCCAGAAGACTCTAGATCTTTCCATCCTCTCCTATATATTGGAGTGAGATCATTTATGCAAAAGGTTGGTGATAGAGTGAGAGAAAAAGTGAGAATTCCATTGTAGCTTCAAGTGCAAGTAAGAAGGGAATTGTTCATACAGCTGCAAATCAACTCATTCTTCTTCTTCATCCATGATCCATTGGTCTTGTTGAGTGCATACAAGAAGGTTTAGAGGCTTATCCATGGAGTTTTGAGGAATTGGCATTGAATATTCAAGAATCCACATCAGAAGTGCAGCCTTCATTACAAGCTTTTTCACACAAGTTTGTTGCAAACAAAAGCCTCAACATCACTTGAGAATTACCCTGGAAGCTTGCCAAGACTTGAAGTGCCTGATTCCATAGCTGTTTTCATCAATCTTGCAGATATGCAATTCAATTCGTATCCCTCTAATTATCCTCTGTTAGTATGATTCTTTAGGTTAGAAGTGTTAGGTTTAGGGAGATGATGATATTCACAAACTTAGAGAGCCATTGATGATGATTGAACTTAGGGCAGTTACACTTTCTTGACATAGAACTCTTAGATTAGGGCACATTAATCTTAGCTAGATAGATTAGAGTAACCAGCATGACATATAGAACACACTAGTATAAGATTTAACAAGAATCTTCAATGTGCATATCAGTGGTAATTCAAGTGTACCCAGGGTTTATGCCTATCGGGTTTGGCTCTAGGTTAAGAGTTAGGAAGAACCAAGACCATGGTTGGGTAGAGGGGAGAATATAGGCCATTTTTGCTTTTTGTATCGTGGCATTTCATGGAGAGAGGAGGGAGAACAGAGAGGGAGAAGATAGCTGCATGGGAGAGAATTTTCTGAACCTAGGGTTTTCTAAGGTTGAAGATGAAGGAATACCGTAGGATTGCATGTTGAACTTTGACTCCCAAGCTAATCTAAGGGCTCACGTTTAATTGGAAATTTGGAGGGAACCAGTGCTGCATCAAACGCAGCGTTTCATTAATAGAACGCTTGGGCCTAAGTCTAAAGTGCTATCCACACCACCCCACGCAAGCCCACTGAAAAACGAACTGAAATGAGTTGCTTCCTACACCGTCCATTTCTCTATTTTTCTTTTAATTTTCTTTTAATTTCTGAGTGGGTAATGGGCCCTGCGCACTTACTAGTGGCACGCCAGCATCCTGGCCCATATCCCTGAATGAACTGAGCGCATCTACTGAATACACCCCTCCCCTTTCCATTCTTTTATTTTCTTTTTTTTTAATTCTTTAATTTTCTTCATTTTGTAAAAATCATAAATAAATGGAAAATTAATATTTTTGATTTCTTGTTTTTGCACTAGGTTGATATTTCTGTCAAGAAAATTAGCAAATAATATAAATAGCATTTTATTTTAGTTTAGTATTTTTAGAATATTTTCCATTTAATTAGCTTTTTAGAAGTTTTAAGCTAGTACTCAATTTTGTAGAATTTATTTTAGGACTTTCCTTTAATCTTTTTGATCCATTCTTTTTAGCATGATTAGGTATTGATCTTAACTCCCTCTGGTTTTTATACCAAGAATTTTAGGATAAAATTTGGTTACTTTGTTTAGATTAACATTAGTGTGATAATTAGGGTTTTTAGGGTGAACATAGGTGAGTAATCATTTTCTTTTGAGAGTTTTGATTTGATTTTTGGGGTATGGACTATAGGGGTATTATGGGTAGGTATAATAGACCCTTGTGAATAAGTGTTAGAATTTTCCCCCTTGTCTTTGTACTTTTAGGATATTTCCTGAAATTGACTGATTGTATTGATTGTCTTGTGGTTGATTGTCTATCTTTGGGGTTTATCTTTGGGGTTTTGTTGTGGGGCTTGGTTCACTTTGAAGACCTTGTTGAAGGAGCATGATGAGGAGAAGATTGAATATCAAAGATCCAGAGATTGAGGATGATTGAAGCCTGTAGCTGGTGAAGACTTTAGGGTTTAGGAGCTAGGTAGGGCTCTAGATTAGAGATTTGATTCTTAAAACATGGAATGCTTCCTGTGCTTCCATTCTTTCCCAGTGACTAAAAGTCCCTCTAAGAACTCACCTCCCTCCTTTGGAGGGATAAGTGATTGGTCTTAGAGGTAGAACTTTGAGGGAACCTGTCTTACTATGCTAATCCCTTGTGCACTTCCTTTGGTTGTCCATGAGCTGATTAGCATGCCATACTTTCTCTTGATTTTATTCTGTTATCCTGGAGTGCTTACCCTTGAAGATGGAGATCATTGAAGATGAAGATTGTCAAAGCAAGAAGCTAGCTAGAGCTTTGGGGTCTAATGATGAAGAAGAGCTTGGAGGTTCATTTAGAAGATGTGTTGTGCATCAACCTGGGAGTTAGCTGTCAGAGCTTGGGGGCTTTTGATGTATCGTGTGTTAATTCCCCTAGGTTTAAAGTGAAATGTGCTTCACTTTTACTTATTGTGTTCAGGTTCGAGGTAGAGTTTGGCTCCCTTGCCTAGCTTGTTTGTTGTATTCATGCATTACTTTACTATTTTACTGTATTTCGTTTCTGTTTCCGTTTATTCCTTTAGGAGCTCTGTTTCTCTCCTCGCAAGAGAGTAACATGACAGACATTAGGAGCTAACCCATGTATGATAACATTAGGGTAGATTTTTATCCCTTCTTTTAACCCTAGGATTTGTAGAGTGTCACCTCTTCTTTCTTCAAAACAACAGAAAAACATTAATAAAGGTTATAACAAAATCAATTCATTTCTTCCGTCAAAAGATTTGAACAAACACAAACCTTTTTGTCCTTCAGGGACTGATAATAAGAAAACCCTTGTTTAAGGTGAGATTTTTCATAAAAGACACTTGAACAGCTTGTGTCGTGCGTAGCCCGAACTACGTTTGCTCTGATCTTCCATGCAGTGTGGAAGTACGTAGGCATATGATGCAGTGTCCTAGCGAGCAACCTTCACCCACTTTCCCCTGTAGTTAGGCGAACTACGTGGACTCTGATTTCTCGTTCCAGACGGGAATACGTAGGCATAAAGTGCGATGCTTTGCCGAGTCATCTTTTCTTTTCTTTTTCAGACCTCATCCTTTAGTTTAGATAGAAGTGTAATTCGTACAAGAAAACAAGCGTGGATCCCATCGAGTACGATGGACGTGAGGGGTGCTAATACCTTCCCCTTGCGTAATCGACTCCCGAATCCAGGTTTTGGTTGCGATGACCATACCTTTTCCCGTCTTTGCGTTAGGTTTACTTAGAGCGTTTCCTTTCCCTCTGTTGGGATAAATAACGCACGGTGGCGACTCTTCTGTATTGCCAGCGCCGATTTTCGCAGTAGCGACACACTTGTTAGGGTTCAGTCTCAACCTGAACTTCCTAAGCCTCTTGAATAGTTTCAGCAGATTAACCAAATGTTCTCCCTCCGTCTGGGATTTAGCAATCATATCATCCACATAAACCTCGATCTCTTTATGCATCATATCATCAAAGAGAGTCGTCATTGCACGTTGATATGTTGCCCCAGCATTCTTCAATCCGAAGGGCATCACCTTGTAACAAAATGTTCCCCAAGGCGTAATGAAGATAGTCTTCTTCATGTCTTCTGGTGCCATTTTAATCTGATTATAGCCCGAGAAGCCATCCATGAAGGAGAATACGAAGAACTGAGCAGTATTGTGGACCAGCACGTCAATGTGAGGAAGTGGGAAGTCGTCTTTCAGGCTTGCTTTGTTCAAATCACGGTAATCTACGCACATTCTCACCTTACCGTCTTTCTTCGGCACTGGCACAATATTAGCGACCCATGAGGGATATTTCGTAACAGCTAGGAAACCAGCATCCCACTGTTTCCGCACCTCCTCCTTGATTTTCACTGCCATGTCAGGTCTAGTTCTTCAGAGTTTCTGCTTAACCGGTGGGCATTCTTCTTTCAAAGGCAGAAGGTGCACAACCATATCCGTATCCAATCCAGGCATATCTTTGTACGACCAAGCAAATATATCACTGTACTCCTTGAGCATCTCAACCAACCTTTGCTTGACGTCGCTCTGCAGCGCGGCCCCTATACGGATATTCCTTTCGACCCCTTCCGACCCCAAATTAGTAATCTCGATTTCTTCCTCGTGAGGCAGAATGATTCTTTCTTCCTGTTTCAACAACCAGGTCAACTCTTCTGGAACATCGCCATCTTCAACAATCTCTTCCTCAGCCTGAAATACCGGGTGCTCGAAGTCGAAGTGAGTCATAGGCGGTTCATAGATGTCATCTGAAAATGTAATCCTGCAAAGGAAATGGTTAAATGCTTCAAAACGTATATAAAGCGAATAACCACATTGCCATTTTATTGTTAAAACAAAACAGGAAAAACAGGGATCACAATATTTGTATATGAAAAACGCCTTTTATTTAATGATTAATAGTGCAATGTACATAACCAAATGGCCCCAAGCAAAATCACGATGCCCTAGGTAGGACACCGGATTATTCAACAATTAGTAAAACAAAGCATTACTGTTTAGTTGTCACAGGAACGGTCTCCTGAATAGACCAATTGCAAAGGCCTTGTCTTGGCACGCTCGGCTGAATCCAGGCATCCATATCACAATCGTTGTCTTCTTCCTCAGAATCTGAAACAACATTGATGGTTTCGTAGCATACTCCACTGGACGTGATTGTCACTGGCCCTCTGAACCTGGGTGCTCTGGGGGATGGAGTTGATGATGAAGGATGATATCCAAGTCCGAACCTGTCCATTTTCACGGGAATATCCAGTACCTGACCCCAGCCCTTGGTCTCACCTGCCTGTACCAAAGCCCGTGCTTCCTTATACTAGGACACGACCACATATGGCGCTTTGCTGGGCACCGGAGCTTTATCTTTAATTCTCAAACCTTCCAATGCTTGACAGGGTGTTTCATGAATCTCACCGTCGACTTCCACGTATTTGAACGAAGCTAAATGGCTAACCAGTATATCTTCTTCTCCACAAACAGTAACGACACTGTCCCCCACCATGTATTTCAGCTTTTGGTGCAATGTGGACGTGACTGCCCCTGCAGCATGGATCCAAGGACGCCCTAAAAGGCAACTATATGTTGGATGAATATCCATTATATAGAACTCAGTCTCAAAAATTTCAGGCCCCACTTGCAACGGCAACGTTATAGATCCAAAGACCGACCTTCGTGTACCATCAAATGCCCTGACCACCAAGTCACTAGGCGTGCAGATTATTCCCCTGATGTCCAGTTTCATCATTGCCTTCTTCGGAAGCACATTCAAGGAAGACCCAGTATCCACTAAAACATGGGACATGACTGTGCCCCTGCATTCAACCGATACATGCAGCGCCATATTATGCTCCCTCCCCCTCGGGGTCAAATCAAAATCGGTAAAGCCTAAACTATGGCCTGCCTTTACGTGCGCCATCACCCCCTCTAACTGATTCACAGAAACATCTTGGGGGTACAAACGACGTATCCAGAATTTTCAATAAAGCATTCTGATGAGCCTCGGAACACAATAGCAGTGACAAGATCGAGATCTTTGATGGCGTTTGTTGGAGATGCTCAACAATTTTATAGTCACTCTTACGGATAAGACGCATAAATTCCTCTACATCTTTTAGTGACGTCTCTTTTTCATTCCTCTGCACAGGACCACCCTCATTTACTTTTCCTTTACCTTTTGCCAATCGTTCAGCCTCTACCTCAGGCGATGTGAATATTCTACCACTTCTAGTCATGCCCCCAGTCCCGACGACATTATCTACAACCCCAGCGGGTTGTCCATTGATATCAATTTTCTCCCCATCACAGTATGCCTCCAGCCCGTAATTCCACGGCACTGCTTTGGTACTCTCAAAAGGGATTGGCCCTGCTTTGGTAATAGTGATCGTCGGCCGCCAGGCCGGCGCAGTTATAGTTATAGTTTTCCTTGGAATTGTCACCATTGCAATACCATTTTGCTCATCAGCTAACACCTCTGCGGGCTCTTTAACTGCCGTTCTATCAAATTGCAACGTGCCTTCATCTATCAAAGCCTGAATTCCTTTCTTCAACTCCGCGCAACCCCCTACCTGGGTCCAACAGTCTAAACAGAATTCCTTGCAACCCGGGTACACGCCCCCTTTTAGTAATCTGCTTTTAATTTCACACAACGGTGTCTTCAACTCGTCAACCTTCATCACTAGATTCAAACCCTCTTCCGTTAAGATAGCATTCGCCCCATGATTGGGCATAGGCAATTGCACTATATTTGGAGTCACCTGCCCAAAATTGATTGTCTTACTGTCCACCAGATCTTGGACTTTATGCTTAAAAGCATGGCATCCCTCGATATCATGTCCGGGTGCCCCGGAATGAAACTCGCAATTCTTATTGGCGTCGTACCCAAAGGGAAGCTCTGGCCCCGAAGGTGGTGCCAACGTCCTTTTCTCGACCAAATTTAACCTCATCAATGCCTGAAATAATTCTGCATATGTCGTCGGAGGCTTATCAAACACCCTCTTCGGCTTTGCATTCTGAAATCTTCTCTGACCCTGATTCGGCCCCTGCTATTGTCGTGGCTGTTGTTGCTGTGGTGGTATTTGTTGTAATGGTTGTGGTTGTTGGTGAAACGGGATAGTAACACTTGCTACCTATTGAGGATGCATATATTGATTTCTTCCTCGGCCCTTGCCTCTGCCCCGGCCATCGTATACTGCACTAGTGTCGCCCTGACTTCGACCCCCAAATTCTTTCTTATTACCTCCTGACGAAGTAGATTCCCCTGCTTGGAATCTTCCTACTTTAATACCGTTCTCGATCATCTCACCCATCAAAATCAAATCGGAGAAACTGCCCAACGCAACAGGGAACTACTTCTCGTAAAATATCCCTGTGAATGTTCCAATGAACATGTCATTCATCTCCTTCTCCACTAGAGGAGGATGCACTCTTGCAGCCATGTCGCGCCACCTTTGCGCGTATTCTTTGAAACTTTCCCCAGTTTTCTGTGACAAGCCTTGCAATTGTACTCTGTTCGGTGCCAAGTCACTGTTATACTTGTAGTGCGTCACAAACGCATCAGCCAGTTGCTTCCATGTTTTGATTTGAGTGGGTTCCAGCCCCATATACCACTCCAGCGACGGTCCGGACAAACTATCTTGAAAGAAATGCATAAGCATTCTTTCATCATCTGAGTACGCGGACATTTTTCGATAGTAAGAGCGGACATGCACCTTTAGACAGGCGTCCCCCTTATATTTGTCAAAAGTGGGAGCTTTAAACTTCAGTGGTACCCTCAGGCCAGGCCCCAATCCCATTGTAGTCATGTCTAGACCGGAAGTATTCTGATTCACAACTCCCTTCATTTGTTCCTCCAGCATTCTGATCCTCTGAACAGGATCCACAGGTCCATCCATACCTCTACCAGAAAAGGCATCCTCCTGTTGGTCTTCGTTCCAATTGACATTCTCATTTCCATACCCGTCATACCCAAAGTTGCGACCAAATCCTGGCTGATTCATCATAGGACCCCGTCTTCTGTCACCATATCCTTGATTGACCCCTGTAGGTCCGAATCCAGTGTTGATCAATCCAGCGCCATTTCCAATACCCAATCCATCATAACCCTGATTACCGTTACCGAAACCATCATACCCGAATCCTTGGCCATTGAAGCCACACTTCCTATCTTGATTACCATAGTCAAACCCTTGCTCGTTATAACCAGTGTTTCCAAAGCCATTACCACCATTATTACCACCGCCCATATTGGCATCTCCGAATCCAACATTGGCGTCTCCGAATCCACCATTGTTACCGTTTCCCGCACCAGCGCCATTGTTCCCATTCACAACAGGTACGTTCCCCACAGGTGGAGCTACAGGCGTGGGTGTTCCATCCCCCTGAAGAGTTTCAACCCGTACAGAATTACGGTTTTCATTTCCGTTCCCAGTATTCTTCGCCAACAATGGCTGCACCAAAGTCTGCAGGCTCTCGTGCCCCTTCACAATTGTCTCCATCGTTTGCATGAAAAGCGTCAGCTTTTCGCGAATCTCCTGCATCTCGAATTGCACTTGGTCCATGACTCTTTTGCAGTTGGTACGAGTAGAGTATCGATGAGGGCGTTGACTTTCAATCCTGAAAAACCTGCGAGATGCAGGAAATGAGATACAGTTTCAACCGTTACCTGGTAAATGCAATATGAATGTGTATGTAAATGCATCATGTGTCTATGCATTAGGGAATGTCACTCCCCCACTTCTAGTGCCAATATGTTGGGTGTAGTGCAGTGTTGTGACAATGCGGTGATAAGAAGCTGAGATTCGTTCACGGAAGAAGAAACAACTCATATATTGCTGAACGGGCCTATCAAGGCAAAGTTATAACATCACTGTAGCACAATACAATAAAAGGCATGACCTCTACCAACAAGCCTGGTGATGGTCAGCACACAACGATACATAAGCAAATCAAGTATGTCCATAATCTCGGTACTCCTCTAGCAGTCTCTTGGTCTTAGGGTGATCTGGCTGAACAAGCAACCCCTCGATAAGTAAATCTCTTCGCTTAAGCACACGTTGTAAATCACCGATAGATTCCTCCCATGCACCATCTCCAAAGCAATCATCTACTTTCCGCTTCTGGGATCTAGCCTCCTTCTTGCGCTCAGCAACTTGGTTCAATGCCTCCTGAAGGGCATATCGGGTCATAACTTCCTCCTCGTACCTCCTTTTGTTAGCCTTCAGCTGGTCTTCAAGGTCAGAGATTTGCTGTTTCAACTTGTCTTCTCTTTCCTTGTTGTTGGTTAGCGTGGCATTCCACGTTTTGTTGAACGAAGAGATTTCCCGGTAGGCTATGCCAAGTGACTCCTTTTTGGCCTCTAACATTCCATGAGAACTTTTGAAGTCTTTGCCCAAGCGCTCACGCTTATTCTTCTCCTCTGTCAGTTCAACACCTAACCAGTTTACCAACTCAGTCTGTTGTTGGAAGGAATACACCGCTTCATTCTTTTCTCCCCGGAGTTGAGCCAATTCTTTCTCTAACTCTTCATTGATCTTCAACAAGTCTTCCTTTTCTTTCACGATCTGCTCGTAGATCTCAATAGCCACAGAAGTAGGCTCCTTAACTGGAATGGGAACAGGAGGTGATACAGCTGGAAAAGGCATATGCACCTGTCTTGCTCTTTCTTGTATCCAAACCCTGTATGGTAGATAAGCTTGACAGTCATTTTTGCCTAATAATGGCTTCCCTTTTCTGCAGATATGGTTCCAAGCATGTTGAAGCTTGGCCAATAATTCCCCGCTCAAATCACCAGTGAAGTACAGAGATTCCTGTACTTCTTCCTCCTTCGGTGGACTCTTCAAAGCATACCCAAACTGGCGAACTAACAAAGATGGATTGTAGTTAATACACCCCTTCCTTCCAATCAAAGGCACGTTGGGATACCCGGCACAACTGAAGATAATCTCAGACCCCAGAAAGTCTTTATCAAACCATACAATGTCTTCGGCGGAAAGTCCCATTAGACGCTCAGACCAATCAGCTGTATCTGCAGACTCAACAAAAGGACCCTTCTTGGGAAGATGACTCTCAAACCATATATTCAGCAAGGGTACACAACAATGGATGTTCTTCCCCCTTCTGTTCTCATTCTTATAGTGTAGGGAATGATAGAAGTCTCTGATCAATGTAGGCACTGGGTTGCTTGCAGCAAACAAGTGAAATGCATCTAAATCCACAAAATCAGGTAGATTAGGGAACAACACAATCTCGTAGATACACAGAGCAAGAATAGCATTAAACACGATCCAACAGCCGCTTTTGGCGTACTCCTGTGCTTTGCCAATCAGAAATTTGAGAGAAAATCCGGAAATTCCATGCCAGGAGGATAATAGTAACTCAGAAGCATCCATATGCAAGGCAACAACTAAGTCTTCCAGCTTAGGCTTAGCATCCAAATGAATGAAAGGCACCCTGTTCAGCACTGGCAATCCTAGGAACTCTGCATACTCCTCCATAGTGGGAGCCAAAATGAAGTATGTGAACGTAAAGCACCTCAAGGAGGGATCATAGAACTGCATCAGTGTGTACAACCCGTTCAACTCATACGCATTTGGTTTGCAAACCAAACTCAACAGCCTCCCGTAACTTTTCCTAAAGCTTCTCTTCACCTCAGCGTCAGCTAGGGCAATCAGACCCAACAGCGAAGTCACATCAAGCGTAGGCAACTTATAAGCAACTGTCTTCCTTAGAGTACCCATAATAACAGTCAGAAGTCCGGGACACTAGAATCGGGAGGTATGAAAATGCATCTGTAGCACAGACACATGTTAATGATATGCACATGATAATGCAAGCAATGCAACATGCAAACAATGCAATAAGGAATCAAATGCCCCTGGCTGAGAAGATCAATCCACAAAACTGGTCTCAAATAGACCCACAAACTGCTCAAGACCCACCACAAGGCTCCAACCTGGTGTCTGACAGACCCAATAATACTGTCCATAAATATCACACCGCTGAATCTTAATCAAGAAGAAAAAAAATCGGTAATCTGGAGGTCAAGTTACCTGCATGCCCTAACCCCTCTCACAGGTAGGTGTCCTAACAATTGACACAAGGTATGGAATCCTATGCGGTCTTCGGCGTCACAGACTTTCAAGATTGATGATACGATACCCAGAAGGTGTGGCATCATCAAATCCTGAAGAGGCCTCACTTAGCAAACTTCCAAATGATCGGTCCCCGGAGTCGACAATCCAACTAACCAACAACCCCCTCAACCCATAGGGTTGAAAAAGAAGTCAACCAGAAGAACCTCGTCCGAGTGTGGATTTTGCAGGACACTGGTACATGCAAAGCATGCACGCGCCCACTACTTTCCACTCTGTCGCTACTGCGAAAATCGGCGCCGGCTGACAGAAGAGTCGCCACCGTGCGTTATTTATCCCAACGGAGGGAAAGGAAACGCTCGAAGTAAACCTCGCGAAAAAACGGGAAAGGTATGGTCATCGCAACCAAAACCTGGGTTCGGGAGTCGGCTACGCAAGGGGAAGGTATTAGCACCCCTCACGTCCATCGTACTCGATGGGATCCACGCTTGCTTGGTTGTACAGATGACACTTCTATCTAAACTAAAGGATGAGGTTTGAAAAGAAAAGAAAACATGACTCGGCAAAGCATCGCACTTTATGCCTACGTATTCCCGTCTGGAACGAGAAATCAGAGTCAACGTAGTTCGCCTAACTACGGGTGAAGGTGGGTGAAGGTTGCTCGCTAGGATATCGCATCCTATGCCTACGTACTTCCACACAACATGGAAGATCAGAGCAAACGTAGTTCGGGCTACGCACGACACAAGCTGTTCAAGTGTCTTTTATGAAAAATATCGCCTTAAACAAGGGTTTTCTTATTGCAAAAAGGTTGATGTTTGTTCAAATCTTTTGACGGAAGAAGTGAATTGATTGTGTTATAACCTTTATTAATGTTTTTCTGTTGTTTTGAAGGAAGAAGAGATGACACTCTACAAATCCTAAGGTTGAAAAGGGGATAAAAATCTACCCTAATGTTATCATGCATGGGTTAACCCCTAATGTCTATCATGCTCCTCTCTTGCACAGAGAGAAACAGAGCTCCTAATGGAATAGACGGAAATAGAAACAGCAGATATATACAATAAAGCAGTAAAATGCATGGATGCAACAATACAAGCGAGGCAAGGGAGTCCCACTCAACCTCGAACCTAGAAAACAATAGGCAAAAGTGAACAGAATTCACTTTCAACCCAACAAGTTAAACAGCAAACAATACAGTTCGGGAAATTCACACAATACATCAAAATTAAACAGTAAAAGCTAAACAGCAAAGCAGTCTTCATCAGCATCAGCAACTATCTTCAGGCTTCAAGCAGACATCAGTCTTTATCCTCAATCTCCCAATGGCTTTTCTTCAAGTCCTAACCTCCAAGCTGAGGAATCAATCACAAGAATAAACTGGGTGTTAAGCAATTAGTTGACCACCAAGGGTGGCAAACAGGCTGCTATCAACACAAAGAATATCTCTCTCAAGAGTTATATCCCTTAGACATTAGCACCAAGCCTTCCAAAGGAAGGGGGTGAGTGTCTTAGAGAGACTCTGCATCACAGAGAAGGATGGAGGCAATCAAGACCTTCCATGTTTGAGAATCAAGTTTGCTACTCTAGGGCTCTGCCTAACTCCTAGATCCTATAGACTTCAACAGCTACCAGCAAGAGATATTCCTCATCAACTTTGGAAGTTGGTCTTCAGTCTCTGATCTTCAAATGGGCTTCATCATCTCAGGTCTTCAGCTCTCCCCAAACCCCAGACAAACCCAATACCCCACACAGACAAAAATAATAACCCTAAAGAGGGCACACCACACAGATCAAACAAATATAGCAGTATACTAATAGCAGTAGGGGAATCCTAACAATTTCTAAGGGATCTATCTTATACCCATAACCCCTATAGTCCCATACCCCAAAAATCAAATGAAAATTCCTACAAGAACTAATCTATTTCACCTATGCTCATTTAAAACCCTAATTTTGATCATGTTGTTCACGCCTAATCAAATCACCTAAGATTAAATTCTAAAATTGCGAATTAAATCCTATGTACAAGTTAAGGTCCTATGCTAATCACTCTAAAAAGAATGGATTAAAAATGCTAAAGCACCTATTCAAACTAAAATCACCAAATTTGAGCACTAAACTAAACTTAATAAAATGCTATTTACAAGAAAAATGCATGAAAAATATTAAAACAAAATAAAATGCCAATTTTATCATTTAATATTTTTCTAGACAGGATTATTGACCTAGAGAAAAAAGAACCAATTAAAAACAAGCCATTTTCCATTTTTTATGAATTTTTAAAGGTAAGAAAAACATTAAAGAAAATAAAAACACAAAATAGAAATAAATGGGGAGGGGGTCTGAATAGCAAGCTCGCCCAGTTATATTCCTGATGGGCTTGAGAAGTGGGGGCGTGAATATTAATTGCATTAGGCCCAATACGCCTCAGAAAATGAATTGAAAAAATAAAAAGAAAAAAGATGGATCCACGGTGCAAATAGCAGCTTATTTCAGTTCAAAATCAATGGGCTTCCATATGGGGGGTGGGGATATTAATCTGAGTCCAAGGCCCACGCTGATGCTTAAGTGAAACGCATCGTTTCACTTGGAGATTTCCCTCCGTTTCTCTCTTCAAATAATAGCCACACGATTAGATGAAATTGTCAAATAATTGAAATGATCCAACGGCCTGTGGTCATCGTCCCCAATCATGGAGCTAGGGTTTCAGAAATTCATGTCCATGCAGCCATGTTCAAGTCCTTCGTTCTCCCTCCACACTTAACCAAATCCCTCGATCTCAAAACCAAAATTGGCCTACTCAAAGCCCTCTACAAGATCCTTCACTTGCATTCTTCTAAAACTCAATGCATAATCGAGCTCGATAATTGAAAGTTCATGGCACCACTGAATTGCACCTGATGTGCATGATTATAGTTCTTGCTCAAATTACCCTAGAATGATCTATAGATTATGGTGAGTATTCTGAGCTAAAAAGCTAGCATTATCTTGCCCTAATTCAGGAGTTCTAGATCAAGAAAGTTTCATCACCATGAATCAAACTGCCTCTAATGGCCATAACAGAGAGGGTACATGTTCATCTTCCCAACCCTAACAATCCTACACCAATGATCTAACCTAGCAACACCTAATCATAGAGATAAGAAAGAGATCACCAACCTGATTAGTAGCTATGGCAGAGGTGGTTGCAGGTGGATTCAATGCTTGAAACCCTTCAAGGATGATCTTTAATTGATGAAGATCCTTCTGTTTGCAAAAAACTGGGAGGAAAGTGCTTGGATTGTTGGCTGCAACTCTGGTGCACAATTTTGAATCTTGGACAACAACTCCTTAAACCTCCATTAATGGACCTTGCATCATGCTCATTCTCCCTCACAATATACCAAAGATTGGAAATGAAGAACTCTCTTGAACAGAAATGGAAGATTATGAAAATTCTCTCACTTTCTTACAATGGAAGCAACCATGAAATTCTCTCTTTTCTCTCCTTCTTTTCACCAACCCTTTGCACCAATGATTCACTCTCAATATATAGATGATGATGGATAGATCTAGAAGGTTTTAGAATGATCTTAGAGGATTCTAGAAAGTGGTGGAAAGTTCATGGAATTCTCATGTGATGATACTTTGAATCATCTCATATCATGCTTGCATCCTTTGTACATTTGTGGCAAAATCTCCTCTTATGAGTTATTGACATGGTATGTGTGAAAAAACCAATCTCCTTGCCTTGAAATTTCACTTATGCCAAGTTTTCCCTACTTGCCTTATTATGCAAGTAACAAAAATACAAAGCAAGTCCAAAATTTAACCCCTAAATCAAAAAAGTGGCTGAACCAATGTCTCTAAAATGATGGTTGGAATCAATTTGGTATATTGGATGACCCATTTTGGATTTGTAGATCTTTCAAACCAATTTTTCATTTCAACTTTTTCAACTTATATGCCTTTTTTAGGTCATTTTTCACCAACTTTGGTCAAGTCTCATTCCATGCATTTCCAAACTTTCATGACTTCTTTCCTAGACTTAAAATGTCATTTTGAGCAACTTTGATGTTGTGAAGTTTTTCATTTGAAGCTTCCTTGTATGAGTTTTAGGCATAGGCTAAGAATGACCTGTAATCCTCAGATGACCAAAATACCCTTTGCTTGCAAAGACCATAAGTAGAGTTCCACAAATCATATGAAGGCATACCATACCATTATATAAAGCTAACACAATAAGGAACAACTCTTATGTTGTCCATAAATCCATTTGAAATATCCTTGAAGGTCAAAAGTTGCTTGGAAGACAGACAACTTTCACAGACAAATTTCAGTGCCCTCAGATGACCTGTAACTTGCAAGAGCCATAACTTGAGTTCTATAAATCATCTTGATGACTTCCACCACTCAAATTAAGGCTATGAAGATACTCTACACGTTTCATGTGGACAAAGAATTCATATGAAACTTGCATCTTGAGCTACACTGCTTGGAAGTTTGACCTAAATCAGGGAATTTTACACTGAAACCCTAATTTAGTAACTCCAGTTTTCCTTGACTCCTCTTGATTTTTCTTTAGCACAATACCATATCCATATCCATATAGCAAATAATGAATCCCACAATCTTCAAATGCTCCTTGATGCCTTTCAAAACAAGTCTTTGACCTATGGTTGACCTAGTGTTGACCCTAGTTGACTGATTTCAACTGAGGCTCTGGCAATCATTCCAATGACTTGATTCTTCTTCAAAATGATTCTCTAGACTCTTCATAACATCCATACACACCTCATGCTCTTGGCTCATAGCTCATACTTCTTCTGATGATCCCCCACTAGCCTCAAGATAGGAGAGAATTCACTGACCAACCCATCAGCTCTTCAAGGCTCAAATTCTTCCCTGATGACCTGAGTAGTCTTGAATATGAATGAAACCCTTGGATATACATCCTGAGATAAGAATAACACTTGATCCCCTGATTAAGATAGCTTGCTTATGCTATGCAATGCAGATGAATACACTATGTACATGATGACAATGCAAATGACTATGCAGTTGAAACATAAACCTAGGTTAAAAAAAGTTGGGCAAATTTTGGGGTGCAACACACTCTAATTCTAGGTGCACTCAAGCCCAGGTCCGGCTTATCTCTCAATCATAGAACCCCTCATACCCACAGCAATAACGATAATAATGTACTGCTAAATGTAAATACAGAAACGTAAATCCATACAAAATCCTCGACGAGAAAACAAGCGCTACGATTGACACGCATAGGGGACCGTCAGAATCCCCAGCAGAGTCGCCAGCTGTCGCTACTGTGAAAATCGGCGCCGGCAAGACAGAAGAGTCGCCACCGTGCGTTATTTATCCCAAAGGAGGGAAAGGAAACACTCAGAGAAAACCTCACGAAAAAGGGAAAGGAATGGTCGTCGCAACCAAATTACTGGATTCGGGAGTCGGTTACGCAAGGGGAAGGTATTAGCACCCCTCACGTCCGTCGTACTCGACGGGATCCACGCTTGTTTGTTCACTTGGAAAAGGGTGTTTACTATCTACCTAAAGGTCAGTCTGAAAAGAAAAGAAAAATGACTCGGCAAAGTATTGCACTTTATGCCTACGTATTCCCGTCTGGAACGAGAAATCAGAGTCAATGTAGTTCGCCTAACTACGGGTAAAAAAGGGGGGAAGGTTGCTCGCTAGGATATCGCATCCTATGCCTACGTACTTTCATACAACATGAAAGATCAGAGCAAACGTAGTTCGGGCTACGGAAGACACATGCTTGTCTGACTGTCTTTTATTACCTTCAAAAAGGGTTTTTCTCCTGATTACGAGTCCAAGCGGACTAAAATGACGTTTTTGATTGGTTTTCAGTCTTTTACGGAAGAAATGTCTTTTATTGTGTTTGGAATGTTAATCATATTTTTGATTGTTTCGAGATGAGAAGAGAAACGACGTTCTAAAAACCTAAGGTTAAAAAGGGGAAGCAAACTACCCTAATGTTGTCATGCATGGGTTAACACCTAATGTCTGTCGTATTTCTCTCTTGCATAGAGAGAAATAGAGATCTTAGGGGATAAACGGAAAAGAAACAGCATATATACAATAGAGCAGTAAAATGCATGAATGCAACAATTCAAGCAAGGCAAGGGAGTCCCGCTCTACCTCGAACCTAAGAAAACAACAGGCAAAAGTGAAACAAAAATCACTTTAAACCTAGGGGAAAATTAGCAAACAAATACAGCAAAGAAAATCAAACCCCCAACACCAGCTCTGACAGCAAACCAGCTCCTACAGCGACAACTTCGATGTCTACAGTTGATAAACAACAAATGACAGTAACATCTTCAAGCAAGATCCCTATCTCCATTCTTCAATGATCCCCCAAGCTTCAAGGCAAGCTCTCTATCTCCAAGAATCTCCAAGCTTTAGCAAGCAATGAACCCCAAACAGCAAACAGCTTCAGGAAACAGTAAAACCCTAGCTTCAACAGTTGAGCAACTTTGACATGAACAAGCTTCATCTTCATCAATCTGCAATGCAATGACCTCCATCTTCAATGGCTTCTAGCTTCAAGACAAGCACTCCAGAAGAGAATTAATTAACAGAATAAGTTGAAATGCTAAAACAGCTTATTGACAACCAAAGGAAGCCTATAAGCATTTAGCATTGTGGGAGAAATGTTCCCTCAAAGTTCTACTTCCAAGATAAGCCACTTATCCCTCCAAAGGAGGTATGTGAATATCTTAGAAGGACTTTTAGTCATAGGGAGGAATGGAAGCACCAGAAGCTTTCCATGTTTGTAGAAGAAATCAGTCTAACTAAAGCTCTTCCTATAACCCTAGTTCTCTTAAGCTCCTGACAAGCATCCACAAGAGGAGGAAATCTTCACATCCATGCTCCTTCAAGCACTCCAAAGCATCTTCAATTGGTCTCCATGAAACATAAACCTAGGTTAAAAAAAGTTGGGCAAATGGGGTGCAACAGCTGCCCCTATTCAAGCGGCTTGGACCCGACTGGGTGAAGAGCACGCAGCCTTCAGACATTCGAGGTACGAGACGGTTGAATACGAAAGAACCCGGAAATTTGCCAACCGCAAAAATAAATTGCGCAAGCGACTACTGCTTGGGGAAGACCCTACAGGGAAATAACTTCTGTTGTCACAGCAACAACTAGCCATCCATCTGTCAAATAATCTGATGTTGTCCGCAGACCACTCCATTCCGAAGGAATGAGCATACACCACACAACGATGAATTGTTGACATCACTTATCAACCTCTGTTGATCTCTCTTATCAACTTCTATTGATCTCACTTATCAACCACTGTTGATCTCACTTATCAACCACTGTTAATCTCACTTATCAACCACTGTTGATCTCACTTATCAACCAAGCACCCGCCAACTAGCGGGAGAATACTGACTTCACTTGTCATGTTGACTTCACTGACCAACCTTTCGTATCCTGAAGAAACGGGCAAACGTTCAACCAAACGGGACCATGTCCGAAGACATGAACAACCGACTCTGCGGGGAAATGAGAAACTTAACTAAGAAACTCTGAGGGGGCGATTCTGACGACGGCCGTCAAACACCTGCTGGGGAAATCGGGAACTTAACCAAGCACCCTGACGAGAATAGCCTTGTTGAGAAAACACGAGGAATTTAACCAAACACCTCCTGTAACAAGCTCCCTGCTGGGACTATGAGGGACTTAACCAAGCGACTCATTGAAGTAACACCCTGCTGGAGAACATAGCTCTATTGGGGAATTGCGGGTAACGACCCCAAAATTTGTATTACCCACTTCTAACGCTGACTCCATAGCATCCTGAGAAGGACTCAGCTAGGGAATGCAAGTGACTTAACCAAGCGACTCGTCAAAGAATACCCTGCCGGGGACTACGAGGAACTTAACCAAGCATCTCGTTGAAGACCACCCCGCTGGGGATTACGTCTCTACTGGGGCAACTGCGGGTAACCACCCAAAACCTGTACCATGTTATCACCACTGCACTCTGGGAAGGGACTCGGCTGGGGAGAAAGAGCAATGCTTGACCAAGCAACTCGGCTAGGGGAAAATGCCATGACGAACACGATCACTGCGTATCTGGCACAACAACCCTCTGTGATAAGATGAACCCGATCACTGCGCGCCTTGATGTCGCAAACAAAATCACATAATGGAACAAACACAACGAACACGATCACTGCGTGCTGCATTACAATCACATCAACCATAAATCCAACCGGATGAGATAAACACGATCACGGCGTGCCAGCCGGAATAACCACATAGAAGAGGCGAACACGTTCACTGCGTACTTCAACCACCAATATGATAAGCACGATCACTGCGTGTGCTGCAATAGTGCGAATGCGATCACTGCGCATCTCGACCAGCAAACCCCGAAATGATGTCAACACGATCACTGCGTGTGTCACAAAACCAATCCATGTAACAGGACGAGTACGATTACTGCGTATGTCGACCAACAAAACCAACTGATACGATAGCCACGATCACTGCGTGCTCCGCACCACAAGTTCCCACGGTACGATCAACACGATCACTACGTGTCGTACGAATACGATCACTGCGTATCTCGAACACGATCACTGCGCGTTCGAACACGATCACTGCGCGTTCTGAGCCACGATCCTCTTGAATGGAGAAAACATGATCCCTGCGTGTTGCGTGTCTCAACTAACCCACATAACTGGACGAATACGATCACTGCATATTCTAACCATACCTAGGGTAAACGCGATCACTGCGCGCTTCATGTCACGGCCCTCTTGACTGGAGGAAACACGATCCCTGCGTGCTGTGACATAACTTCAAACATGGGACGAATACGATCACTGCGTACTTCTGCCACCCAAAATCAGATGAACACGTTCACTGCATGCCTCACCCTATAACCACCCCGCGTAACGGACAAATACGATCACTGCGTATACTGACCAACAAAACCGGATGAACACGATCACTGCGTGTCAATCAATAACCACTGTATAACGGACGAATACAGTCACTGCATATACCGGCCAACATCATCACATAATATGGTAAACACGAAAACTGTGTGTCCTGCTCAATAAAACCCCGAAATGATACCAACACGATCACTGCGTGCCTTGCAAAATAATCTTTTCCGACTGGGACGAGTACAATCACTGCGCCCCTCGACCACAGATACACATACCAAGATTAACACGATCACTGCGTGCCCTACCACATGAACCCCAAAGATGGTACGAAATACGATCACTGCGTACTCAGACCACAAATCAACATCTCAAACTCAACACGATCACTGCGTGCCTTACTATATGAACCCTGTAGCTGGTACAAATACGAGCACTGCGCATTTTGACCACAAAATCCACATCTTCCTGAAACCACGATTTCACTTATCGGCAGGGAACAACATGTCTGAAACTGAAGAGGTAACCACCTGGCTTATGTTTCAACAATGCATGTTTGATACTGACGAAATGCTTCCATACTGCATGGAAATGCTACGTGCTCGTGTAAAATGCAAATGATTATGATGCATGCTTATGCGAAGAGTTGCCTCAGCAAAATAAATGCTGAAGACACACTGGATCCACTGGGGATGATCGGAATACTACCGATACGCTTCCAACAAAATAAATGTTGGAAAGACGAACTAACTCCGCTGGGGATAACCATCCTTCTAGGAAAATATCTCACGAACTCAAACTCCAAAATCTGCTGAAGACAATCCTCCTGACGAGGAAGAGCGACTGGCTGGGGAAAGAAAGGCAGTCCTGCTCGGGAACACTTCTTTCAACAGCTCCAGCCACCTGGTCACACTCTGTGGGGAACCTCTCCTGTTACCACTGAGCTGGGTAAATCATCCTGCTATCACTGAGCTGGGGGTTGAACTACACATTCTGACTTGCACTGCACAAGAACTCTCTGGGGAGTTAATCACATCCATCTCGACCTTCACTGGGGAGAACTCTGCTCTGCTTGATAAGCTAATTCTGAAGATACATTAATCTCAACTCTCCTGGGGAATTCACATTCAGTTTTGCCTGGGGCGACTTCACTAGGGAAGACACAACATTCAACCTTTGGAAAGGGTATCTGCCTGTCATGGACCCTGGCGGGGAACTTTGCGAACTTTTGAATACCTGCAAAAGTCAACAAGCAAACACAAGACAATCCATGCAAAAAGAAACATCTTGGTAATCACCCACGACAACCATTCAGGTAATTTTGGTTTTAACAATCATCGGCTGAGGCCCGCCTGGTTACACGCATGTAAGTTTATCAAAAACATCGGCGCTTTTTACAAACAAAACTGTAAAAATTAAAAAAACCAAAGTCACACGCTATACTGAATAAACACTTTATTGATAACGGCCTGAGAATAGGCAAGATTTGTACATCGGATGCAACTCCTGAAAAGAGGTAGTCACACATACACAAAATGCATAAGTATACAAATATACAGAATAAAATTTGTACACATGTCGGCAACGTGTTACAGACGAACACCATGAACCGATCCTCCTATGACTCGTCGGACTCTGACGCTTTCCCGATCTTTGTCTTCGGAAGAAACTGCTTTGGATAATAGACCCCCAGATGCTCCCAAACCGCTAAACAATCAAACTTGGACCGCAGTCATTTGCTTCTTAAATCCCTAACTTTTGCGTGAATCGCCCTTTGCGGGTTTTCGATTCACCGGGATACCCTTTTTTGCCGAAGCCGCCCAGTGTAGGTTTTCGACTTCGCGGGTGTACATTTTTTCGTTTTATCCCTAACTTTTGCTCGAACCTTTTTATTCTGTTTTTTGGTTCGCCAGGATGCCCCATTTTTGCCTGGACTCTCTTTTTACTGTCCAGCGGGTCTATTTTAAGCAAAGTATTTTTTAACTGCGTCCGAGTTCACAGGGGATGAAAAGTCTTCACCATCCATGGTGGATAACAATAAGGCTCCTCCGGAGAAGACCTTTCTCACGATGTATGGACCTTCGTAATTGGGAGTCCATTTGCCCCTGTGATCCGATTGCGGTGGGAGAATCTTCTTCAGCACAAGATCACCCGTCTGAAAGCTTCGAGGTCGAATCTTCTTGTCGAACGCTTTCTTCATCCGGCTCTGATACAGCCTACCATGTGCAATGGATGCCAGTCTTTTCTCATCTATCAAGCTCAGCTGATTCAATCTACTTCTCACCCATTCTGCCTCGTCCATCTTAACATCAAGCAAAACCCTCAAAGATGGTATCTCAACCTCCAATGGCAGGACAACCTCCATGCCATATACTAGTGAGAACGGTGTTGCCCCGGTTGATGTACACACTGTAGTACGATAACCGTGCAAAGCGAATGGCAGCATCTCATGCCAATCCTTATATGTTACCACCATCTTCTGAACAATTTTCTTTATGTTCTTGTTGGCCGCTTCAACAGCGCCATTCATCTTGGGTCTGTAGGGAGATGAATTATGATGCTCGATCTTAAAATCCCGACACAAATCTTTCATCATCTTGTTGTTCAAATTTGAACCATTATCAGTAATGATCCGTTCAGGAATACCATATCTGCAGATTATATCCTTCTTGATAAATCTGGCTACCACCTGCTTCGTCACATTGGCGTAAGATGCTGCCTCCACCCACTTGGTGAAGTAATCGATCGCAACCAGAATGAATCGATGCCCATTAGAAGCGGTGGGCTCAATCTTGCCAATCATATCGATTCCCCACATGGAGAAGGGCCATGGGGATGCCATAACGTTTAGTGGACTAGGTGGCACATGGATCTTATCAGCATAGATCTGGCACTTGTGGCACCGCTTGGCAAACTTGAAACAGTCAGTTTCCATCGTCAACCAGTAATACCCCGCTCGCAACAACTTTCGGGTCATAGCATGCCCACCTGCGTGTGTGCCAAAGGTTCCCTCATGGACCTCCTCTATGAGAAAGTTGGCTTCCTTCTCGTCTACACACCGGAGGAGTACCGAATCGTGGTTCCTTCTATACAACACGCCGTCGGGATTCAGATAGAAGTTGCCTGCTAATCTCCTTAGTGTATTCTGATCACGACTGGATGCCCCAGCCGGATATTCCTTATTCCTCAGGAAATTCTGTATATCGAAATACCAAGGTTTACCGTCGGATGTTTCATCGATTGCAAACACAAAGGCCGGCCTATCAAGGCGAAAGATGACAATGCTGGGAGCCTCATTCCAGCGGTTGACTTTATACATCGAGGATAACGTTGCAAGGGCGTCCGCCATTTGATTCTCCACCCGAGGTACATGATGGAACTCTACCCTATCGAAGAAAGGTAGCAACCTTCTCGCATAATTCATGTACGACACCAGATTAGGTTGACGCGTCTCCCACTCTCCCTTAATCTGATTCACAACCAATGCTGAATCCCCATATACATCCAGATTCTTTATCCTCATATCGATAGCCTCCTCTAACCCCATAATGCAAGCTTCGTACTCGGCTTCATTATTCGTCACTGAAAAAGTCAATCTGGCTGTGAACGGGATGTGCGATCCGTGGGGAGTTGTGATGATTGCCCCGATCCCGCTACCGTACGAATTGACAGCCCCATCAAAAATCATTTGCCACTGGGAACTCCGCTCAGGACCTTCACCAGGCAACGACTCATCACAATCTTTAGCCTTCAAGTACATTATGTCCTCATCAGGAAACTCAAACTTCATAGGCTGATAATCCTCAATTGGCTGTTCGGCGAGATATTCGGACAGAACACTTCCCTTAATGGCCTTCTGGGAAACATACTGGATATCGTATTCTGTCAATACCATCTGCCATCTAGCAATCCTTCCAGAGAGCGCTTGTTTCTCAAACACATTTGATCGGATCCATCTTCGATATCAGCATGGTTGTATGATTCAGCATGTACTGTCTCAGACGTTTGGCAGCCCACGCCAATGCACAACACGTCTTTTCGAGCATAGAGTATCGAGATTCACAATCTGTGAACTTTTTACTCAAGTAGTAAATTGCATGCTCTTTTCGCCCCGTCTCGTCATGTTGACCGAGAACATAACCCATACTGTTCTCCAGAACCGTCAGATACATAATCAGTGGTCGTCCCGCTACTGGGGGTATCAATACCGGAGGTTCCTGCATGCATTCTTTTATCTTTTCAAATGCCCTTTGGCAATTGTCGTTCCAGACCACCGCTTGATCTTTCTTTAACAGCTTGAATAATGGTTCACACGTGGTCGTTAGGTGAGAGATGAACCTAGCAATGTAATTCAACCTCCCCAAGAATCCACGGACTTCTTTTTCTGTTCTCGGTGCTGGCATTTCTTGTATTGCTTTTATTTTTGCAGGATCGACCTCGATTCCTTTCTTGCTCACAATGAACCCCAGTAGCTTCCCGGATCTCACTCCGAAGGTACATTTATTTGGATTCAGCCTCAGCCTGAATTTCCTCAGCCTCTTGAACAACTTCAACAAATTAACCAGATGTTCTTCCTCTGTTTGAGACTTGGCTATCATGTCATCGACATACACCTCAATCTCTCTGTGCATCATGTCGTGAAAAAGCGTTGTCATGGCCCGCTGGTACGTTGCCCCAGCATTTTTCAAACCAAAGGGCATCACCTTGTAACAGAAGGTTCCCCACGGGGTGATAAAGGCCGTCTTTTCCATATCCTCCGGAGCCATTTTGATCTGGTTGTACCCCGAAAATCCATCCATGAAGGAGAATACCGAAAACTGAGCCGTGTTGTCAACTAACACATCAATATGCGGAAGCGGGAAGTCATCCTTCGGGCTCGCTTTGTTTAGATCCCTATAATCAACGCACACTCGAACCTTGCCATCTTTCTTTGGCACAGGCACGATATTAGCGACCCAAGTGGGATAAGTGGTAACAGCCAGGAACCCAGCATCCCATTGCTTCTGCACCTCTTCCTTTATCTATACAGCCATGTCAGGACGAGTCCTTATGAGCTTCTGCTTCACTGGCGGGCAATCCTCTTTCAACGGCAGACGATGGACAACCATATCAGTGTCCAAACCCGGCATGTCCTCGTAGGACCAGGAAAATATATCACTGTATTCACGCAGCATCTCGATAAGCTCTCGCTTGATATCCTCTTGCAACGCGGCCCCTATACGGATATTCCTGACGCATTCTTCAGACCCCAAGTTGACAATATCAATCTCTTCCTGGTGAGGCAGAATGACTCTCTCCTCTTGCTTCAATAACCGACTGAGCTCTTCTGGTAAGTCACTATCCTCCACAATCTCCTCCTCAGCTTGGAAGATCGGATGCTCGAAGTCTAAACGAGTCATAGGAAGTTTTTGGTCGGTGTCATCTAAAAATTCATGAATCCTGCGAGGGAAACGGTTAAGTGCTTCAAAATGCTGTACAAGCAAAATGCATAACCGCGCTGCCATTTTATTGAAATATAAAATAAAACAGAAAGAAAGGGATCACAACATTTGAATGTAAAAAACGCCGTCATTTATTAATTATGCAAACATACGGGTAAACAGTTAGGCCCTAAGACAAAATCAACGATGCCCCGGGCAAGGCATGTGATCATACAATGATTGAAAAACACAATGCATTACTGTTTGGTGACTTGGATGACGTCCTAGATTGACCAGTTGCATAAGCTTTGCCCCGGTGTGCTGGGTCGAATCCATGAGTCCACGTCGCAATCGCTATCCGCCTCCTCCGTATCAGACACGGCATTGATCCTTTCAAAGCTAACCCCTCCGGGCGTGAACACGACAGGTCCCTTGTACTTAGGCGCACTCTGCGAGAAAGATGGGCGGTACCCCAAGCCATACTTGTCTTACTTCACTGGGATGTCCAGAACCTGCCCCCACTTCTGAGTCTCTCCTGCTTGTACCAACGCCTTGGCTTCTTTATATGAGGAGACGGCCACCTCGAGCCCTTCACTCTTCACTGGAGCTTCTTCTTTAACCTTCACCCCTTCGAACGCCTGACACAACATTTCATGAATCTCTCCATCTACCTCCACGTACTTGAGGGAAGACAAATGACTGACTAGAATGTCCTCTTCGCCACACACCGTCACAATACTCCCCTCAACCATATACTTCAGCTTCTGATGGAGCGTAGAAGTCACAGCCCCAGCGGCATGAATCCAAGGTCTCCCGGTCAAACAGCTATATGCAGGCTGGATGTCCATGATGTAAAACACTGTATCAAACACCTCCGGTCCTACCTGGATGGGTAATGTCACCGACCCGAATACCGACCTCCTTGTTCCGTCAAAGGCCCTCACTACCAAATCACTAGGTGTGCACAACAACCCACGGGTATCTAATTTCAACAGGGCTTTCTTTGGTAACACATTCAACGAGGACCCAGTGTCTACCAGCACACGGGATAGAACAGTGCCCCGACATTCGATAGAGATGTGCAAAGCATTGTTATGATCACGCCCTCGAGGCGTTAAGTCAAAATCCGTGAATCCCAGCCCATGCCCAGCGTTAACATGTGCTATAACTCCCTCCAGCTGATTAACTGAAATCTCCTGCGGCACGAAGGATGTCTCAAGTACCTTCAACAGGGCATTTCTGTGTGCTTCAGAGCATAACAGCAGCGATAATATGGAGATCTTAGATGGGGTTTGCTGCAGGTGATCTACAATCTTATAATCACTTTTGCGGATTAACCTCATGAATTCTTCCACATCTTTGGTTATCGGCTCTTTCTCTTTACTCCCCGAAGATTCTCCCTCAACAACTTTGTTCTTACCCCTGGCAAGCCTCTCTGCTTCAACCTCAGGTGAAGTGAAAATTCTCCCGCTCCGGGTTATACCACCCGCTCCCACTATATTATCAACGGATCCCGCAGGCGAATCATTCAAGTCAATCTTTTCCCCATTGCAATATACCTCAGCCCCATAACTCCACGGGACTGCTTTTGTGCTTTCAAAAGGGACTGGCTTGGCGTTGGTAATAGTAATGGTCGGCCTTTTCGATGACGCCGAAATTGTCACTGATTTGAACGGGATGGTGATCGTAGCAATCTCCCTACGCTCTTTCTCAGATTCTGTCTCAACAGCCTTCTCTCGCCCCGCAGCCCTATCAAACTGCAAAATACCTTCATCAATCAAACCTTGAACTCCCCTCTTCAACTTCTCACAGCCCTCAGGTTGGATCAAACAGCCATCGCACTCTTCGCCGCAGCCGGGATAGACTCCTCCTCTCAACAAGCGCTGCTTTACGAAACTCAAAGGGGTTTTCAGCTTGCTCACTTCTGAAACTAAGTCCAACTCATCATCTGACCAGATTGCATTGGCCCCAGCCCCACCATGCTTGGGCATTGGCTGCTGCGTGATATTGGGACCTTCCTTCCCGAAGTTAATAGCCGTACTATCAAGCAAATCCTGTACTTTATGCTTGAAGGCCAGGCAATTCTCAATATTGTGCCCTGGTGCACCCGAATGGAAGTCACAGTGCTCATTAACATCATATCCGACTGGTGGCTGGCCAGTTGGTGGTGCTAAGGTCCTTTTCTCGACTAGCTGCAATTTCAACAAAGTTTGAAGGAGTTCTGCATATGACACCGGCGGCACTTCGAATACTCTCCTCGGTCGTGGGTTCTGAAATCTGCGCTGATTATTATTAGGCTGCTGCTGAGCCTGCTGCGGTGGCTGTTGTCTCTGCTGCTGAGGAGGCCCTGGAATGGTTACGCTTGCAACCTGCGACTGCTGACGCCAGTTCTGACCTTTATTCTTTCGTCGAGCACCGAATACAGCATTGGTATCCCCCTGCCTTTTACCGCCAAACGTCTTCTTGTTACCACCTGCGGAACTAGACTCACCCGCTTGAATTTTACCAATCTTCACCCCGTTTTCAATGCGTTCCCCCATCAATATTAACTCAGAGAAAGTACTCATCGAAAAATTGAGCAGCCGATCATAGTACATTCCAGAGAAAGTTCCTATAAACATATCCATCATTTCGCGCTCCACCATCGGAGGGTGCACCCTAGCAGCCAAATCCCGCCATCTCTGGGCGTATTCTTTAAAGCTCTCACTAGAATTCTGAGACATGCTTTGCAACTGAACTCGGTTAGGGGCGAGATCACTATTATATTGATAATGTCGAACAAAAGCCTCTGCCAGCTCTTTCCAACTCCTGATCTGAGTAGGCTCCAGGCTCATGTACCACTCCAGCGATGGCCCTGGCAGGCTATCCTGGAAAAAATGCATTAGCATCTTTTCATCCTCGGAATATGCAGACATACGCCTGTAGAATGCACGCACATGCACCCTAGGGCACGTATCCCCTTTGTACTTATCAAATGACGGTGCTTTGAATTTCAGCGGGACCCTCAGCCCCGGGACTAATCCCATATTTGACATATCCAACCCAAGAGCATTCTGGTTGGCCAACCCGTTCACCTTCTCTTCTAGCAATCTCATCCGATGGTTGTCACCCCTGGCTCTTTCATAGCCTTCATTCTGACCAGAGAACACATCCTCTTGGCGATCCTCCCAGCGAGGTACTGCTTCGTATCCAACATAATCTGTATCGCGACCCGGACCTGTTTGAACGTACCTGGGGTCATACCTCAGGTTACCCATCTCTTGAGTGTTGTACGCGCCAGCTCCACATCCAAGATTACCATAGCCACCAAACCCAGCCTTGGCGCCAGCCATGCTGCCATACCCCATATTCACACCATTGAAGCCCTGGTTACCATTAATACCATTCATTCCGACATTCTCAACACCCCCATTGAAACCCTGGTTGACATTGCCCACAAATACCCCAGCAGTATCTGCATTGGCATTCACATTACCGGTGTTCCCACCTCCACCTGCAGGACCAGCTTCTCCAGCATTCAAACCGGTTACGGGAACAGCGTCAACACTTTGACGATTCTCAACTCGGGGAGAAACAGCAATGTTTTCCCCATGCGGTGTCCCGTTGTTTTCAGCCCGTGCGACTATCGGTTGAACTAGATTCTGCAGCTGCTCTTGCCCTTTGGCGATGGTCTCCATGGTTTGCATGAGCAGGGCCATCCTGTCACGCATCTCTTGCATTTCGCTCTGTACGTTGTCCATGATCTTCTTCTGGTTGATTCTTGTAGAGTAACGGTGGACCCGCTTTTCTGCAATCCTGAAAATACCTGCTTTAAAGATGCAAGAGATAAGATACAGAGATCACAAACCTGTAATGCGAATATGAGTATGTATGCAAAATGCAATGTGTGTCTGTGCATTAGGGATTATCATTCCCCGATTCTAGTGTGAAGGTGCCAGTGCAGTGATAGTGCTAGCAAGACAATGATTGGAGCCGAATCATAGAAAACCTCGTATATTAAAGAGAAATCCAAGAATACAATATCACTGAGAGTATAATAAGATGGCATGACCTCAACCAACAATCCTGGTGATGGTCAGCGCAAATGCAAATAAAGCATACAAGCTAATACATGAAATGATCAGGTACTCCCATGAGCCCGGCACTCTTCTATTAACTTCTTGGTCTCTGGATGACCTGGTCGGGTAAGCAGGCCCTCGACAAGCTGGTTTCTTCTCTTGAGAACACGTCGCGCGTCACCAGCGGTTTCCTCCCCTGCCCCATCTCTGAAGCGATCCTCTAACTTCCGCTTCTGAGACACAGCTTCGTTCCTGCCTTCGATGGCCTTGTTCAGTGCTTTCTGGAGACTGTATCTAGTCATTACCTCTTCTTCACACTTCTCAATGCTAGCCTTCAACTGCTTCTCGAGGTCAGAAATTTGCTGCTTCAACTTATCTTCCCTCTTCTTGTTGTTGGTCAGCGTAGCATTCCATGTCTTATTACAAGAAGAGATCTCTCGGTGAGCGGCGTCGAGTGCTTTCTTTTTGGCCTCTAGCATGTCGTGGGAGCTTCTGAACTCTTGACCCAGACGTTCGCGCTTTTTCTTCTCCTCAGTCAACTCAGCACCTAGCCTATCCACTAGCTCGATCTGCTGTTGGAAAGAACGTACAACCTTATTCTTCTCACTCCTCATCTGAGCTAGCTCTTTCTCTAACTCTTCATTAATCTTCATCAAGGCTTCCTTTTCCTTCACAACTTGCTCGTAGACCTCCCTAGGAACAGCGGTTGGCTCTTCCACCGGAATATGAATGGGGATCGGAGCAGCTGGAAATGGCATCAATATCTGTCTGGCTCTCTCCTGAATCCAAACTTTGTAGGGTGCGTATTGTTGCACCCCAAAATTTGACCAACCGGGTCTCGCATTTGGCTCGATGTTTCGACGCATAACCGCATTCGCATCTGCATATCGCATACATTGCATTTTTCATTTGTATTGATTGTATCAGGGATCACAGCTCCCGTCTCGTGTTTCAGGTGTTTTTGATCAGTAGAATTGTTTTTTGGGGATATTTCGGTGCCCGTTTATTTTTACCGATTATTTTTGTGTCGTTCGGTGTTCATTTTGTCCCTCTGGGAATTATGGTGATTTTTCTGGATTTTTATAGGATTTTTTTAGGGTTTAATTAGCTTTTAAATCATTTTTTAGGATTTAATAGAATTTTTGATATTTTTAATTGTTTTTAAATCATTTTTTAGCATTTTATAGAATATAATAGATTTTAAATCATTTGTAGAAATCTTTTATAGATTTTAATATTTTTAGATAATATAGGATTTTTTAGAATATTAGTATAATTTTTAAATAGAATTTAAATAGAAATAAAAATAATAAATGAATAAGAGTTTTCTTTTATAAAAATAAATAGGTTTTATTTTCTTTTATAGAATAATAGTCTTTTTAGAATTTATTAGAGATTTTTTTAGAGTTTTAATTAGGAGTTAATTTGAGTTTAGATTTAATAGAATTTTAGATTTAATTTTCTGATTAGTGGGTTTGTTTAGTTAAATAGGATTAAGGGTTAATTAGTTCTTTTAATATTGTTTTCAGTTTTTTTTGAGTTTTGGAGCCCATTTCGTGTGGGCCTTGTCTCCATTCTCGCAGCCCAATATCCAAAAGGTCCAGCGAATGTCCAAGAACGTCCAGCATATTCCAGTCTTCTCCAGAAGGTTCTGGAAAGCGCCAGCGAATTCATCAGCTTAAATACCCAGCGCAGCCACGTGTTGCAGGGAGAGAGGCCCCACTTTTCACTTCCAACGCACTGCCACGTACCCTTCACCCTCTCTCTCTCTCTCAGCCACGCTGCCACCACGTGGCACGCATGCAGGGCGCACCTCCACCATCGTCCCCACGTGGCGTCACCAGAATCTTCACCGGAAGAGAGCCCCAACCGCCGTGCATGTACTCCGGCAACCGTCCCTCTCCAGATTCCGTTCACCTCCTTCATTCTTCCTCCCTTCATCATCTTCTCCAGTCCTCATCATCAACAAACCACCATCCACAACCGTCAAGGACCATCGTTCAACCACCGATCCACCAACCTCCATCGCCTCCACCAACAAGCTCCAGAAAATCATCAAAAGACGATGAATCTTCATCGTCAACCTCCCCAGATCTTCATCAATCAAACGCCAGAAATCCAGAAATTATAGAAATCTTCAAGAACTCCAGAAAAACACAAGAACTTCAACGAATTTCCAGAAGAAGTTATCAACATCACAAGGCTTCAACGAATCTCCAGAAGGAACTTCAAGAGCAGATGATTCTCCACCGTTTCCAGATTCAACCGTTCAAACTTCCTTCGTAGATCAAGAGTCTTCAGAACCTTCAAGACTGTTCGTCGTGATCATCATCACCAGATTTCCAGTAACATGAAGAAGCAAGAACTCCGTTGAAACAAATTTCCAAAGCCTTCGTCAAACGAACGTCATCAGAGATTCATTATGAAGAACGTTCATCACATAAAACTCCAGATTCTCTTCACCAAGATCCATGAGAGCTTCTCCAAATCCATCTGAGTTGCTAGGAAGAATTAGAGGAAGAGGGATTCGAAAGGGTGGAGATATCAGGAAGGGGAGGATCTTATCAATTCGTGTGAAACATTGTTTTTTCGTTCTGGTGAAGCTTGTGAACGGAGGAGATGGAGAGGGGTGACGGCGGCGGAGAAAGTAGAAGATGGATTTAGGGTTTTCAGAAATTGAGAAGGGAGAAAGGAGAAGGAGAGGATGGGTTCTGGGCCTCAGGCCCATTCGTTTTTTTTGTGTTGCACCTCCCTCCGTTTTTGGAGTACGTCCTGGGCCTGAGCCCAATGTCTTTCTTGCCAGCACACCCAGTCAACCTTCGCACCCCCCTCTGAGTTTTTGGGGAGATTTGGGCTGGGCCCAGATTATTGGTTTTTGTTATTTTTTTTCTGTCATCCCTTGTAATTCAGTATTCCCCCCCCTTTATGTTTTTTTCTTTTATGTTTTTTTCTTTTGCATTTTTTTATGCATATTCCATATAAAATATAATAGAAAAAAGAGAAAAAGAAATATAGTGAAAAAAAAATAGAAAAAAGAAAAAAGAAGTATATTTGAAATGTTGAGAAAAAATAATAAAGAAGAAATATATTTGAGATATGGAAAAAGAAATAGAAAAAAGAGTGAGAAGAAATATTTGAAAAAAAAAGGGAGAAAAGAAATATATTTGAGAAAATATTCAAAAAAAGATATTTTGAGAAAAGAAAAATAGGAGAAAAGAAAAGGAAGGAAAAATATTAAAGTTTCGATTTAATATTTTTCAAGCATTTCTTTTAGGGATATTTTCATAGAGAGTATTTTTTCGACTTTTAGGATAGAATTAGAGGCCCATTTGTTAGGGGGCTATTTTCATTCGATTTTTCAAGATAGAATAGGATAGCGTTTCCTAGGAGATTTATTTCAGTATGCACCCATTGTAATCATTTTTCAGAGATGAATAAAACGAGATTTGAGCTGTGGTCCGATAGTAGCCGAACTACAGCTGCTCTGATTCTTCGTACCAGACGAAGATATGTAGGCATAGGATGCGATATCCTAGCGAGCACACTAATGACTGACTTTGTGGTTCTCTCGCGGCTGTGCGATCGAGACTTTCCCGCTGACGACTAATTGAGTACCCTTTTTCTCTCTTGCCCAAGTGCATTTGAGACTCAGCCGTAGTTTTGACCATAGGTTCCCGACCCTGTGAAACCAGTTGTTTTTCTCACTGCTGTGTGAGAATGTTTGTTTAGCCGTAGTTAGTCGGAACTACGCAAAGCTCTGATCTTCCGTCCAATGGAAGTACGTAGGCACAAGACGCGACGTCTTGGCGAGCCAATTTCCCCGTAGTCCCGAACTACGTTGACTCTGACTTTCTCTCTTGAGAATACGTAGGCATAGAGTGCGACGCTCTATCGAGTCAATTCCCTTCCGTTTAGATTTAGCAGCCGTAGATAAGATTGTTTTGCATCCAGTAGACAACCCAAGCAAGCGTGGATCCCGTCGAGTACGACGGACGTGAGGGGTGCTAATACCTTCCCCTTGCGTAACCGACTCCCGAACCCAGGCTATGGTTGCGATGACCATACCTTTTCCCCGTTTTTTTGCGTGGTTTACTTCGAGCGTTTCCTTTCCCGCTCTGAGGGATAAATAACGCACGGTGGCGACTCTTCTGTCAGCCGGCGCCGATTTTCGCAGTAGCGACAGCTGGCGACTCTGCTGGGGATCCAACGTCCCCTGGCTGCTAAGGACTGCGATGGTTCTTATGCATGAGGGATCCAATGTCCCTTGAGAGAGTCAATCCTAGCGCTTGTTTGCTTGGCTATTGGGGCCTATTTATCGATATTATCTGTTGCTGTTGGGGTGTTACGGGTGTTCTATGATATTGAGTGAGAAGCCGGACCTGGGCTTGGAGTGCACCTTAGACTTAGAGTAGAAATTAGTGGGCGCCCGCTTGCTTTGACTTGCTTTGGTGTCCCATGAAATCTACACTCAGACGAGGTTCTGCTGGTTGGCCTCCTGTCCCTTCCTTTTGTTGGCGTGGGTTGCTGGTTAGTTGGATTGTCGACTCTGGGAACCGATCATTTGGAAGTTAGCTGAGTGAGGCCTCTTCAGGATTCGATGATGCCACTCCTTCTGGGAATCGTATCGTCAGTTCTGAATGTCTGTGACGCTGACGACCGCATAGGATGCCGTACCTTGTCAGATATAGGTCCACACCTGTGAGTGGGGGGGGGTTTTTTTGTGCAGGAAACTTGACTTTCAACCTACCCGTTATATTGGTCTTCTCTTCAGAGAACGTCTCCGTCAGCAGCGCAGCAGTATTCAGATTTTGTGTGGGGGCTGTGGTCCCATTGTTTGCTGCATTTTGCATATCATATGCATATCAGTGTTGCATTGCATATCATCCTCCAGCTAGCCAGAGTTCTGATCCAGCCTTTGTTTCCTGAAGGTGATTACCCGGAGTTTGGATTGAGCAGCTGTTGATTGTCAGAAGACCTACCTAGGGGTTGAGTAGATTTGAGCAGAATCAAGTGTCGAAGTCAGCTGAAGATTATTGGTAGCCATGTCTGAAGGCAATTTCCAGTCTCCTAACACCTTGACAGGGTTCACTATGGCGTCCAACCCTCTGTATGATTCCATGGAAGATTGCCCGCAAGTGAACAACGTCGCTGCAGACCAAGTTGTACAGCCTTCTGTTGAGAACCGAGATCGACATGAGCAGTTTGTTGCCCGGAATGAGCGTCCTCCTCCTGCCAACAATCGAGGTGTTGCTTTCCCTGTGATGAATTACCGAAGAGATATTCCAGCAGCTGGGATGGTAGATCCAAGAGCTCTGGACCAGGGTAGAAGAGTCCGAGTGTTGGAAGAGCAAATGAAAGCTTTGAAAGCCAAAGATGCTGTCAACCTGGATGCTATAGGCATGTGTTTGGTTCCTGACCTGGTGTTGCCTTACAAGTTCAAAGTGCCGAAATTTGAGAAGTACACGGGAGATAGCTGTCCAAAGCTGCATTTGATGATGTTCTGTCGAAGAATGACTGCGTTTGCACGAGATGATAAGTTGATGATCCATTGCTTTCAAGATAGTCTGACTGGGGCATCTTTGAGGTGGTATATGCAGTTAGAGAGGAATCAGATCCAGTCATGGATGGATTTAGCCAGAGCTTTTCTGAAGCATTACGATTACAACCTAGACATTGCTCCTTATCGCATGCATTTGCAAGAGTTGTCTCAAGAGATCAATGGACCTATCAGGAGATATGCTCAGAGATGGAGAGAATTTGCTGCTAGAGTGCGTCCACCGCTGTTAGACCAAGAGCTGGCAAGCATGTTTGTGGATTCCCTACAATATCCATACTTCAAAAGATTGCTCGGAGTTCCGGCAAGTTTCTCTGACGTGGTAGCATTAGGAGAACGCCTTGAGTACTCCATAAGGATGGGGAAAATTCAGATTACTTCATATGATCAAGCTGGTGAAACTGAATACCCTTGTGACTATCAGAGTGAAGAAGAAGTTGTGATCAACTCAGTCATGCCAAAGATTGAATATCCTCGAAGCGAATCAGTGAATTTTGTTGGTTCATCATCTTATCAGAGATCAGTACCTCCCGTGGCTTGTTATACTGAACAGACATCCGTGCCTGGGGCACTCTATCAGGAATCTTATGTCGCTTCCATTGCAAATCAGCGAACTCGTGGCCGAGGTTATCAGAATCAGCATCAGAATCAGAACAGACCTCGCAACAACTTGGAACGAAGGAAAGCTCCTTTTCACCCAGTGCCGATACCGTATAGCCAGTTGCTACCATCTTTGATTCAGAAGTCTTTGGTGGAGCCGAAAGCTCTTAAGCCAGTTCCAGAACCTTACCCTCCTGGGTACAATCCCCACGTGCAGTGTGGTTATCATGGTGGCTCTCCGGGGCATTCGACGGAAGATTGTAAAGCATTTCAGGCGAAGGTACAGCAGTTGATTGATCAGGATCGCATTTCCTTTCGAGAAGGATTTCTGTTTGTTCATCCCTAACCGCTCAGCTGTCTAAGCTCGTGGATTCAGAAGGGTGTTCCTCAGCATAAGCCAGTGGTTCAGACAGGCAGGCGCCTCAGCATTGGCAGTTCTCAAGCTTTTATAGCATTTGCATCTGTAGTTTCTTTTTCTGTTAGTTACTACCTGCTTTTTTAGCATTGTACGTTCCGAATGGTGATAATAATAAAGTGACTATGCATTTTTCTGAATTAGTCATGTCGCTGTCGCTCATTTATTGCATTGCACTGACACCTGCATTTTATCCACTCCATTTTTTCGCTGTGACTAGCAAAGTTAGGAGGGAGGATGACGAAACTGAAACTCATAACCAATGATTGTATGCTTTCAGATAAGACCGTACCAATGACGTACAAGGCATTGTTTCAATCCCCCAAACACTGGAGATATAAGGAGTTAGTCCCTTGCCAACCACTTCGAGCCAGGAAGTAGAAGTTTTTCGGACTTATAAACCCTCACATCTTAACTCGGGGCAGGGTAGTTGTCAGTTAGCTTGACCGAGCATTCAAGTCTTGCAGAGGAGTGTTGTCTTTCAAGGACCAATCAGTTGATACATTTCAAGAGGTCAGACCTCACCAATCAGGAGTGAGACAGTTACAATCCTTTCGGAGCAATCAAGACAACCAGTGTCGCACGACTTTGTTCCAAAAGAAAGAAAGAAAGAAAGCCCGCTAGGTAAAAAGAGAGAAAAGCTGGAAAGCTAATACTTAGGCAAAAATCAGGGCATCCCGCTGGACTTCAAAAGAAATCGAAAAATCGGAAAGAACTCAAAATGAGTCAGTCCAGGCAAAAGTTAGGGAATCAAAAGAATGAAAAAGAGGGATTAAAAAGAAATTTTCCCCAGCAAATCACAGAGTCGTGTACACGGACACCGAAAGCGAAGAAGGAGTAACTATCACTCTAGAAGAAAAGCTTGTGAATTCCTTAACTGTAGGTTCTTACCATTCAACATACTTCTCGAAGAGGCGAGTGCTTGTGCCAGGTTAACTGAACCTTAGGATCGGAGATCATCACGAAGAAGGGGTGGGTACAAATCAAAATTTGAGCCAAATATCCTTTGTTTTACGAACCGTGAACCCGACCACGATACAACCCTCAAAAGACCTAATTGAGGTAGGGTTAGTCTGAAGCGCATTACGATAAGGTTGAGTAACCTGACTCCTTCTTGACTTGCTAGTCATATCTTGTTGTATTTTAACTGACCATGTAAGCACTGCGTTTGAACTTTGGTTCATTCGTCACTCTCATCATATGCATGTAAATGAGTGACAGCTCAAATTTTTTCAAAATCTGCATAACCACTGCATTAAGATTACCATTCGTAGACAGACAATTCTAATTGCAGGTTAGTAGTTGGCATGAAAGAAATTCCACCAGGGAGTAATCAAGCAGGACTGAGTAATCCAGCAGTCTGAACCAGAATGGTGTATGTTGTGAAGCCTTGTGAATCAGGGGCATTATCTTCCAGTAAGTTCAGTATCAGTTAGGCTGAGGACAAGTCCTGAAGTTCCAGTTGAGCAGGGGCAGTTTGTTTGAGAAGCAGTTGATCAGAAGGAGTCTTCTCGAGAACCTATTCAGGGACAATTATGCAGAGCGCTGAGATTTGAAAGCAGATGCTTCCGATGGATAATCAGATCAGGTTGAGTCGCTAGAACGCTCATTCAGGGGCAAGTCATCGCAGAGAATGTTGAAATCAACTGGGTTGTTAGGTGTTAATTGGAGATTGAATTCTTTTGTCGTGCAGATACCGGGGCAAATATTCTCGAAGTATTCTCATAGCAAGTTGTTCGGAGCAGGTATTCCCAAGAATTGTACTGGGGCAAGTTGTGCAAGATAGTCTTTTATCCCCCAGCTGAGTTGTACTGGAGCAAGTCATTCAAACCCGCTTGTTTATCCCCAGCCAGAGTTGAGTATCGGGGAATCATGTCAATACCCTTATCGAAAACCTTTCAAATAAGAAGATCTTGTTGTCATTGGATCATTATCCCGCAGTTTAAACCCGTTGCGTGTCAGTAACCAGTCGTTTCCAAAGTCCAGTTCTCGCCTGGTAAATCGGTAACCAGTTCTCGTCTGGCCCACCTTCCGTAAGCATCAGTTCCCGTCCTGGTGCAGTTTATTGTAAGCAGCAGTTCCCGTCCTGGTGCAGTTTATTATAAGCAGCAGTTCCCGTCCTGGTGCAGTTTATTGGTAACCAATTCTCGTTTGGTCACCGTTTCTTCAAGTGTTATGCCAGTTCTCGCCTGGTGTACGTTAGCTTTCAATCAGTTCTCGCCTGGTTGTCTTTTTCCTCAGTCTGTTATCCAGTCAGCTCGTCTGATGTTCAAAAACACAAAAATCAATTTTTCTAACCTATTTTCCTATCAGTTCTCGCCTGATAGTCTACCTTTGAATGCTAGTTCTCGTCTAGTATTTTCCACATCTTTCACTGTGTACATAGTCCATGTTTATTCTAAACTAGAAAAACAAAAAAAAAAACCCTAAAGGTATCTGACACAATATTTCCCAATGACCCGCATGTTGTCATGTTCCCCGATACGAAGCTCGATTAATGCCAGTGTTCCGAGTAATATTTGGATTCCTCGCAGATATTGTCAAATCAGAATTGTTACTCTTCAGCAGATGAAAGTTGCTTATTATCCCCGGAAGAGTCGAGATTGTCTTTTACCCTGTATCAGAGTAGGATCAGGAGTATCTTCAGCAGATTAAGATTGATATCCTTGATAGTAGGAGCATTTCCAGCAGTGTGCTGCGCGTAATCAACCTCAGCTTGGGCCAATCCCCGCAGAGCGCAATCAGTTGCCAATGGTTTGAAGAGAGCATCCCCGAGCAGAGTTGTCTTTCTTTCCCCAGTGAAATCGTCAAGCAGGGTTACCTTTTCACTTCTCCAGCAGAACGGTTATCCCCAGCGGATTTGATTTCTCGTTTCCAGCATTTATTTTGCTGAGATGGTTCTGTGACTTCAGGTCATCCCCAGTAGGGTTGACGTTATCTTGGGCATTTATTTTGCCAAGTGGTTTTCAGACCTGGTGTTCTCTGGTAGCTCGAGCCTGCATTAGCATTTGCATATATAGTCATAGCATCTATACAAGCATATAGCATATCCACGCCGTCTGGGCCTCGCATTTCAAACCAAAACGCATAGCATTTACATATCATATAGGACATTGCATCATTTCAAGCATACGCATGTCGAAACATAGACCAGAATGGTTACCTATTGGATTTCGAATTTGTTCACCTGCAGAGTTGTGTGGTTCAGCTTCTTGTCTTCCCCAGCGGAGTGATTCTTCATATTTGGGTGTTACGTCAGCATTGGAAAAAAAAAACAACAAAAAACAACAACAACAACAACAAAGATTGACATATATCAGACTTCTGAAGCTGCCCCCTTTGTCAAAACAGGTGCCAGGCAGTTCCATTCAGAATTCCTCAGGAGAATTGTCCTCAAGTTCGCAATGAACTGTGAGTTGACCAGATTTGATCCCATGAGAGAGATGGGAATCAAAGTGTTTGCTTTATGAAGCATTATTTCAATACTTGTGGCGTCACACAGGTGTTGAAAAGAAGAAGAAAATTTTATCAGAAAATTGACCAGATGTTGCCGTGATAACCAAACTTCAGTTTATCGGAAGCTATTCCTCAAGCAGTTTTGCAGTATATTCTTGCGGTTGGCAAATTTCAGGGTTCCATTTGTATTCAACCGTCATCTACCTTGAATGTTTGAAGGCTGAGCGCTCTTCACCCACTCAGGTCGAAGTCGCTTGAATAGGGGCAGCTGTTGCACCCCAAAATTTGACCAACCGGGTCTCGCATTTGGCTCGATGTTTCGACGCATAACCGCATTCGCATCTGCATATCGCATACATTGCATTTTTCATTTGTATTGATTGTATCAGGGATCACAGCTCCCGTCTCGTGTTTCAGGTGTTTTTGATCAGTAGAATTGTTTTTTGGGGATATTTCGGTGCCCGTTTATTTTTACCGATTATTTTTGTGTCGTTCGGTGTTCATTTTGTCCCTCTGGGAATTATGGTGATTTTTCTGGATTTTTATAGGATTTTTTTAGGGTTTAATTAGATTTTAAATCATTTTTTAGGATTTAATAGAATTTTTGATATTTTTAATTGTTTTTAAATCATTTTTTAGCATTTTATAGAATATAATAGATTTTAAATCATTTGTAGAAATCTTTTATAGATTTTAATATTTTTAGATAATATAGGATTTTTTAGAATATTAGTATAATTTTTAAATAGAATTTAAATAGAAATAAAAATAATAAATGAATAAGAGTTTTCTTTTATAAAAATAAATAGGTTTTATTTTCTTTTATAGAATAATAGTCTTTTTAGAATTTATTAGAGATTTTTTTAGAGTTTTAATTAGGAGTTAATTTGAGTTTAGATTTAATAGAATTTTAGATTTAATTTTCTGATTAGTGGGTTTGTTTAGTTAAATAGGATTAAGGGTTAATTAGTTCTTTTAATATTGTTTTCAGTTTTTTTTGAGTTTTGGAGCCCATTTCGTGTGGGCCTTGTCTCCATTCTCGCAGCCCAATATCCAAAAGGTCCAGCGAATGTCCAAGAACGTCCAGCATATTCCAGTCTTCTCCAGAAGGTTCTGGAAAGCGCCAGCGAATTCATCAGCTTAAATACCCAGCGCAGCCACGTGTTGCAGGGAGAGAGGCCCCACTTTTCACTTCCAACGCACTGCCACGTACCCTTCACCCTCTCTCTCTCTCAGCCACGCTGCCACCACGTGGCACGCATGCAGGGCGCACCTCCACCATCGTCCCCACGTGGCGTCACCAGAATCTTCACCGGAAGAGAGCCCCAACCGCCGTGCATGTACTCCGGCAACCGTCCCTCTCCAGATTCCGTTCACCTCCTTCATTCTTCCTCCCTTCATCATCTTCTCCAGTCCTCATCATCAACAAACCACCATCCACAACCGTCAAGGACCATCGTTCAACCACCGATCCACCAACCTCCATCGCCTCCACCAACAAGCTCCAGAAAATCATCAAAAGACGATGAATCTTCATCGTCAACCTCCCCAGATCTTCATCAATCAAACGCCAGAAATCCAGAAATTATAGAAATCTTCAAGAACTCCAGAAAAACACAAGAACTTCAACGAATTTCCAGAAGAAGTTATCAACATCACAAGGCTTCAACGAATCTCCAGAAGGAACTTCAAGAGCAGATGATTCTCCACCGTTTCCAGATTCAACCGTTCAAACTTCCTTCGTAGATCAAGAGTCTTCAGAACCTTCAAGACTGTTCGTCGTGATCATCATCACCAGATTTCCAGCAACATGAAGAAGCAAGAACTCCGTTGAAACAAATTTCCAAAGCCTTCGTCAAACGAACGTCATCAGAGATTCATTATGAAGAACGTTCATCACATAAAACTCCAGATTCTCTTCACCAAGATCCATGAGAGCTTCTCCAAATCCATCTGAGTTGCTAGGAAGAATTAGAGGAAGAGGGATTCGAAAGGGTGGAGATATCAGGAAGGGGAGGATCTTATCAATTCGTGTGAAACATTGTTTTTTCGTTCTGGTGAAGCTTGTGAACGGAGGAGATGGAGAGGGGTGACGGCGGCGGAGAAAGTAGAAGATGGATTTAGGGTTTTCAGAAATTGAGAAGGGAGAAAGGAGAAGGAGAGGATGGGTTCTGGGCCTCAGGCCCATTCGTTTTTTTTGTGTTGCACCTCCCTCCGTTTTTGGAGTACGTCCTGGGCCTGAGCCCAATGTCTTTCTTGCCAGCACACCCAGTCAACCTTCGCACCCCCCTCTGAGTTTTTGGGGAGATTTGGGCTGGGCCCAGATTATTGGTTTTTGTTATTTTTTTTCTGTCATCCCTTGTAATTCAGTATTCCCCCCCCTTTATGTTTTTTTCTTTTATGTTTTTTTCTTTTGCATTTTTTTATGCATATTCCATATAAAATATAATAGAAAAAAGAGAAAAAGAAATATAGTGAAAAAAAAATAGAAAAAAGAAAAAAGAAGTATATTTGAAATGTTGAGAAAAAATAATAAAGAAGAAATATATTTGAGATATGGAAAAAGAAATAGAAAAAAGAGTGAGAAGAAATATTTGAAAAAAAAGGGGAGAAAAGAAATATATTTGAGAAAATATTCAAAAAAAGATATTTTGAGAAAAGAAAAATAGGAGAAAAGAAAAGGAAGGAAAAATATTAAAGTTTCGATTTAATATTTTTCAAGCATTTCTTTTAGGGATATTTTCATAGAGAGTATTTTTTCGACTTTTAGGATAGAATTAGAGGCCCATTTGTTAGGGGGCTATTTTCATTCGATTTTTCAAGATAGAATAGGATAGCGTTTCCTAGGAGATTTATTTCAGTATGCACCCATTGTAATCATTTTTCAGAGATGAATAAAACGAGATTTGAGCTGTGGTCCGATAGTAGCCGAACTACAGCTGCTCTGATTCTTCGTACCAGACGAAGATATGTAGGCATAGGATGCGATATCCTAGCGAGCACACTAATGACTGACTTTGTGGTTCTCTCGCGGCTGTGCGATCGAGACTTTCCCGCTGACGACTAATTGAGTACCCTTTTTCTCTCTTGCCCAAGTGCATTTGAGACTCAGCCGTAGTTTTGACCATAGGTTCCCGACCCTGTGAAACCAGTTGTTTTTCTCACTGCTGTGTGAGAATGTTTGTTTAGCCGTAGTTAGTCGGAACTACGCAAAGCTCTAATCTTCCGTCCAATGGAAGTACGTAGGCACAAGACGCGACGTCTTGGCGAGCCAATTTCCCCGTAGTCCCGAACTACGTTGACTCTGACTTTCTCTCTTGAGAATACGTAGGCATAGAGTGCGACGCTCTATCGAGTCAATTCCCTTCCGTTTAGATTTAGCAGCCATAGATAAGATTGTTTTGCATCCAGTAGACAACCCAAGCAAGCGTGGATCCCGTCGAGTACGACGGACGTGAGGGGTGCTAATACCTTCCCCTTGCGTAACCGACTCCCGAACCCAGGCTATGGTTGCGATGACCATACCTTTTCCCCGTTTTTTTGCGTGGTTTACTTCGAGCGTTTCCTTTCCCGCTCTGAGGGATAAATAACGCACGGTGGCGACTCTTCTGTCAGCCGGCGCCGATTTTCGCAGTAGCGACACGTATGCCTGGCAATCGTTCTTCCCTAACAGTGGCTTCCCTTTTCTGTTAATACGCGTCCAGGCATGCCGAAGCTTGGCTAGTAACTCTCCACTCAAGTCACCGGTGAAGTACACAGATTCCTGTACTTCTTCCTCCTGAGGCGGGTTCTTTAGCGCATATCCGAACTGACGGACGAACAGAGATGGATTGTAGTTGATGCACCCTTTTCTCCCTATCAACGGAACATTAGGATACCCAGCACAACTGCAAATAAGCTCGGACCCCAACAGATCTCGATCAAACCACTCAATATCTGCAGAAGACAGCCTCATCATACGCTCTGGCCAGTCAGATGTAGTCGCACTATCCACAAAGGGTCCCTTCGGGGGAAGATGGCTCTTAAACCACATGGACAACAAAGGCACGCAACAAGAGACATTCTTGCCTCTCCTGTTCTCATTCCTGTAGTGCATTGAATGGTAAAAGTCCCCGATCAGTGTAGGCACTGGGTTGCCAGCAGCAAATAGATGGAATGCATCCATATCCACGAAGTTTGGGAAATTGGGAAACAACACGATCCCATAAATGCATAGAGCCAAAATAGCGTTAAAGACCACCCAACACCCATTCTTGGCGTACTCTTGAGCCTTACCAACTAGAAACTGGAGAGAGAAACCGGGAACCCCTCGCCAAGAAGTCATCAACAACTCAGAAGCACTCATGTGCAAAGCTTTAGCTAGATCCTCCAAATTGGGCTCAGCGGCAGAGTGAATAAAAGGAACTGCATTCTGTACTGGCAGCTCAGTAAACTCTACATACTCCTCCATGGTAGGCCCCAAGATAAAGTCAGCAAACGTGAAACATCTCAAAGTCGGGTCATAGAATTGCATCAGCGTGTACAGCCCGTTCAACTCGTCATCAGTGGATCTGCGAACCAGACTCAACAGCCGTCCATAACTCTGCCTGAAGCTTCTACGGACATCCTCATCTGCAAGAGAAATCAGACCCAGGAGTGGAGTAATATCAGGGATAGGTAGCTTGTAGGCAGCTGTCGTCCTCAAACCAGCCATGATCAATACTCAGAAGTCCAGACACTAGAACCGGGGGATATGCAGATGCACCTGCAGCACAGACACACGTTAATGGGATGCAATGATAATGATTATGCAAATAATGCAATGCAAGCAACATGCAACAGGGACCAAGTGCTATAGCTGAGAAGCCTGAACCATATCCAAAGTCTCAGATAGACCCTCCAATACTCATCAATCCCTGGTCTCAGATAGACCTAACACAAAGCTCCAACATCGGTCTCTGATAGACCCATAATATAACCCCAACTGGTCTCTGACAGACCTCAAACCATAACTCCAATTGGTCTCTGACAGACCTCAAACCTGGTCTCTGATAGACCTCACAACTATCCATAAATACCCAGGATCTCTGATCAAGAAATAACCGGTATCTGAAGGTCTAGTTACCTGCATAACCCCAAACCCTCTCACAGGTGGATGTCCTAGTAACTGACAAAGGTATGGCATCCTATGCGGTCGTCAGCGTCACAGACTTTTAGGGTTGATGATGCGATTCCCAGAAGGAGTGGCATCATCAAATCCTGAAGAGGCCTCACTTAGCCAACTTCCAAATGATCGGTCCCCAGAGTCGACAGTCCAACTAACCAGCAACCCGAGCCACCCAAAGGGCAGGACAGGAGGCCAACCAGAAGAACCTCGTCTGAGTGTAGATTTCGCGGGACACTAGGACATGCAAAGCACGTACGCGCCCACTAATCTCTACTCTAAGTCTAGGTGCACTCAAGCCCAGGTCCAGCTTATCTCTCAATCATGGAACACCCGTCACACCCCACAATACAGTAATAATAATGATAATATAATGCTGAAATGTAAATACAGAAATGTAAATCCATACAAATTCCTCGACGGGAAAACAAGCGCTAGGATTGACTCTCTTAAGGGACGTTGGATCCCAAATGCATAAGAACTATCGCAGTCCTTAGCAGCCAGGGGACGTTGGATCCCCAGCAGAGTCGCCAGCTGTCGCTACTGCGAAAATCGGCGCCGGCTGACAGAAGAGTCGCCACCGTGCGTTATTTATCCCAACGGAGGGAAAGGAAACGCTCGAAGTAAACCTCGCGAAAAAACGGGAAAGGTATGGTCATTGCAACCAAAACCTGGGTTCGGGAGTCGGCTACGCAAGGGGAAGGTATTAGCACCCCTCACGTCCATCGTACTCGATGGGATCCACGCTTGCTTGGTTGTACGGATTACACTTCTATCTAAACTAAAGGATGAGGTCTGAAAAGAAAAGAAAACATGACTCGGCAAAGCATCGCACTTTATGCCTACGTATTCCCGTCTGGAACGAGAAATCAGAGTCAACGTAGTTCGCCTAACAACGGGTGAAGGTGGGTGAAGGTTGCTCGCTAGGATATCGCATTCTATGCCTACGTACTTCCACACAGCATGGAAGATCAGAGCAAACGTAGTTCGGGCTACGCACGACACAAGCTGTTCAAGTGTCTTTTATGAAAAATATCGCCTTAAACAAGGGTTTTCTTATTGCAAAAAGGTTGATGTTTGTTCAAATCTTTTGACGGAAGAAGTGAATTGATTGTGTTATAACCTTTATTAATGTTTTTCTGTTGTTTTGAAGGAAGAAGAGATGACACTCTACAAATCCTAAGGTTGAAAAGGGGATAAAAATCTACCTAATGTTATCATGCATGGGTTAACCCCTAATGTCTATCATGCTCCTCTCTTGCACAGAGAGAAACAGAGCTCCTAAGGGAATAGACGGAAACAGAAACAACAGATATATACAATAAAGTAGTAAAATGCATGGATGCAACAATACAAGCGAGGCAAGGGAGTCCCACTCAACCTCGAACCTAGAAAACAATAGGATAAAGTGAACAGAATTCACTTTCAACCCAACAAGTTAAACAACAAACAATACAGTCCGGGGAATTCACACAATACATCAAAATTAAACAGCAAAAGCTAAACAGCAAAGCAGTCTTCATCAGCATCAGCAACTATCTTCAGGCTTCAAGCAGACATCAGTCTTTATCCTCAATCTCCCAATGGCTTTTCTTCAAGTCCTAACCTCCAAGCTGAGGAATCAATCACAAGAATAAACTGGGTGTTAAGCAATTAGTTGACCACCAAGGGTGGCAAACAGGCTGCTATCAACACAAAGAATATCTCTCTCAAGAGTTCTATCCCTTAGACATTAGCACCAAGCCTTCCAAAGGAAGGGGGTGAGTGTCTTAGAGAGACTCTGCATCACAGAGAAGGATGGAGGCAATCAAGACCTTCCATGTTTGAGAATCAAGTTTGCTACTCTAGGGCTCTGCCTAACTCCTAGATCCTATAGACTTCAACAGCTACCAGCAAGAGATATTCCTCATCAACTCTGGAAGTTGGTCTTCAGTCTCTGATCTTCAAATGGGCTTCATCATCTCAGGTCTTCAGCTCTCCCCAAACCCCAAACAAACCCAATACCCCACACAGACAAAAATAATAACCCTAAAGAGGGCACACCACACAGATCAAACAAATATAGCAGTATACTAATAGCAGTAGGGGAATCCTAACAATTTCTAAGGGATCTATCTTATACCCATAACCCCTATAGTCCCATACCCCAAAAATCAAATGAAAATTCCTACAAGAACTAATCTATTTCACCTATGCTCATTTAAAACCCTAATTTTGATCATGTTGTTCACGCCTAATCAAATCACCTAAGATTAAATTCTAAAATTGCGAATTAAATCCTATGTACAAGTTAAGGTCCTATGCTAATCACTCTAAAAAGAATGGATTAAAAATGCTAAAGCACCTATTCAAACTAAAATCACCAAATTTGAGCACTAAACTAAACTTAATAAAATGCTATTTACAAGAAAAATGCATGAAAAATATTAAAACAAAATAAAATGCCAATTTTATCATTTAATATTTTTCTAGACAGGATTATTGACCTAGAGAAAAAAGAACCAATTAAAAACAAGCCATTTTCCATTTTTTATGAATTTTTAAAGGTAAGAAAAACATTAAAGAAAATAAAAACACAAAATAGAAATAAATGGGGAGGGGTCTGAATAGCTGTTGCACCCCAAAATTTGCCCTCACAATACAAGACTTTGTGTTCTAAGAAGGTTCACAAGGTTCACAAGTCCCACAGTGCTTTCAATACCTTTCATGAGGTTCATGAAGTCCATAGGTTGCTTCTTGGAGGTTCACAAGGTTCACAAGATTCACAATGTTTACAAAGCTTTCCTAAGGGTCATGAGGTCTACAAAGCCACTTCATGATGTTCACAAGGTTCACAAGCTTCACAATACCTCCCATGAGTATCACAAGATATCTTATGAAGATTCACAAGGTTCACAAAGTTCACAATTGGTCAGAAGAGTTGACAATTCCCTCAGACAATGCACCTCCTAAGCAGTGCATCCAAAACTAGGGTTTTGACTTTAATCAGGCTAAATGGACTTCCAAGACTTCAAGTGAGCTTCATAACATCTTATATGTGTATAAGAACCCCCATGTCAAGTTTCAAGACTTTTCTCAAAAGTTTGCTCAGTCAGATGATCAGATAAGTCAAAAGCAGTCAATGCAGTTAAAAAGTCAAACTGAGGTCAACTGTGGTCAAACCAAAGTCAAACTTCATGATTTTTTTTTTTGCCAACATCAAAGAGAGATTTGATTCCAGGGGTATTTTGGTCATTTTACACAAATTCTACCAATTCCTTGAAGATGGGCTGTTATTAAAATTCTGAGGCGTTTGATACATTTATCTATCACCAGGTCTGATCATATCAAGATCTTGGCATTTGGTCAGTAGAATTTAATTACGAGTAGTGTTACTGTTGATGCTGAAACTGTTGTGATTACGGTGCCCATATGTGTTGGTTATGAAGTGGTTTGGTTAACATTTTAATCGGATAAGATTAGAATTACAAATATCACTTGGGAGTGTTTATGTTTTATGACTATGTTAATGAATTTAAATGCTTGTGGATTTATTCACAATTGTTTATATTTTTTTTTAACTAGGAATAAAATATAAATAAATTCAAAGTGTTGGGAATTTTATTTCATAAAGATTGCATTATACAAAAGGGAGATTGTTTCACATTTTTGCTGTTACAAGGAATTACATTAAACCTAAAAATCCTAAGTCCTAAAAATGATAAGTGTCTTCATGTTGACCCTTGAGCTTCGCCGCAAATCTCGACTAACCTGCACATCAAAGCAAAACAAACAATATAGAAAAAAAGGTTAGGAGTTTTTTCGACACTCTCAGAACAATGTCATCATCGAGTGCCGGGAGTGGCACAACCGAAGCTGCGTCCTACCCCCGTTACCGATCCGCGCCGTGGGCGTCAGATCAGGTAATACATGTTCTTATCCATATGGGATATCCGGGAGATAGAAAAAAATAAATGAAGTGGAACTGATTCGTTTCGCCGCGATTGGATTTCCAAACTGATATGAGAGTATGGCAGCATAGTCAAGCGGGATTCAGACCCGGATACCGGCAGGTCTAAATCACTTGGTGCTCATTTTTTTCCAAACCTGAAATTCCACAACAGCATCAGCACAAATTGATGACAGAAACTCAGAAACAAGATAGCTCATAAGCTGCCATGAGTAAATGGAAATTCAAATTGAAAATGCACAACCAAAAGCAGCATCAGTTCTGCAACACATAGGCAAGTTCATGAAGAACCCAGTTCAAACAGAACAAGTAGAGTGAAATGAAGCCAAGGCTGCATCAAATCGCAACAAGCTGCACAAAATTGGAGCAGACAACTCAATCCCTAAAACAGCTCAGGTTCATAAAAAAAAGAAGAAGAACCAGCCATATCAGAAAGCAAATCAGAGTCATCATGAATGACTGAAAACCAACAATCAAGTCAGTTCATAAAACCATAACAGAAAGCAAGATAGGTTCAATATCATCACGCATCAGCACAGAGTAAACACCGACCAAATGTGCAGGCCACATTGGAAAAGCAAAGCACCAAACAGGGGCTCAGTTATGAACATCATCGCCCCAACAAACAAAGTCACCAAAAACAAGTTATCAAAACCATACTCGGTCCATAAAACAAACAAATACATGGCTCAGTTCATCGACATCATAGCCAATCATCATCACCAATTCAATCAGAAGCAGCAATATGATCAGAAGCTAGGACGTAGTATCTTGCTCCATCAGGCTCAGAACAAGGTCATCATTGCCGTATACCTTCCTCAGCAGCGTTTGACGCGATCGAAACCATAGTACCCATCCTGAAAAAAGAAGAGGAAAAATAAGTGAATTCTAGCTGATAACCAAACTGAACGAAACAAGTCCATCAAAACCAAACCAGTTCAGATATCAGAATCCAAAGCAATGTCCAAATGAAATCAAAACAGATCAGTTCAGGTTATCAAACAAATCGAATAGGGTCAAGTGACGTTCAATCAAGGAATTCTGAAAAGAGAAAGATCTGAATATCATCAGAAAAATGAAAACCCAATTCGATCCAATCAAGGAAACGAAGAAACTGGATATCCACAAATCAAGACAAAGCCGTTCAGTTATCAAAATCAAATGAAAATCTGGGCAAATCTATAACCAAGAATAGGGAATCCTGAAAAAGGAAAGTTCAGATCAAATGAGATCAAATATATCAGAAAAAACGAAGTCCAATCTCACCAAAATCCCAATCAAATCTGTAAAGAGGAAACAGGATATATCAGTATCAGAAAAATCCAGGAAGTTGCAAAATCCAATCCGAATCACAAATTCGAAATCGAGATATATCAGAATGCAAATCAAAACGAACTGAAAATCCTGAGTTTGAAAAGGGAAAGAATCCCAAGTGGATTCAATCAAATAATTCTGAAATCAAATCAAATCAATTTGTATCAGAAATCACAAAAATAAAACGCAAATCCAACAACATCCAAGGCCCAAAAAGAGAAGATATAAAGGGACGATCTCACCTCAGAGAAAAGGACGGACGGACCAATCGCGAACAAACCCTAGGCGGCGCAAACAAGGAGAACAGCCGAGACTCAGAGGAACCAATATCCTCGTCATCGTCTTCGTAAGAAAGAGGAACGAAGATCGCAAACCCTAGTGACCGCGCGATTGAAGAGAAGAAGAGGAACAACGAAACCCTCGCGCAAAGCTCCCGTGATCACCGCGACTGCCTTCACCGACGGCGGGTAATCAAAGGCGATCACCGTCTGGCCTCAGACAAGGAGTCATCACCGACCATTGAAACCTCAGAGACTCACCGTAAAATCATCATCGTTCAAAAACGTAAGCGACGAGTGCATCGCCTTTCACATTTGACGGTTTAAGTTTGTGTGTTTTCAGGTTTTTAGGGAACCAGATCGCAGCAAAACGAAGCAAAGGAGATGAAGAGAGTGGATCGGCGCCATTCGAAAGGAGATTGGGGGTCTCAAACCCTAAGTCTCAATATTGCTGATTGCCACGATTGGGGTTGGGTCCGGGTTGATCACCGGCCCAATTCCTCTTTATTTTTTTTTATTATTTTACAATTTTTTCTTATTATATTTTAATTTTATTATTTTTAAATCTTATTAGGATATTTATTTAAAAATAAAATAAAATAAAGCTTTTAATTAAATTAAACTTTTTTCTTTTTTTTTATAATAATAAATAAAGACCTTTTTTTATTTTTAAAATAAATAACTTAAAATCTCTTTGTTTAAAATAAAAATTAAAACTTTTTCTTAATACAAATTAAAACCTTTTTTTAAGGTTAAAATTAAAGTATTTTTTAAAAACTAACATTGTTCTTTCTTTTATAAATTAAATTAAAATCTTTTTTTTTTTTTCAAAACAATAAAAACTCTAAATTTGCATCTTTTTCTGCACTATCTCATTATCCATTGTATTTATGCCTAACCCTACTAACAGCCTCTTGTTTTCTGTTGTTCAACTGATTGTTTTAAATTCGTTTATCATTGATTAAATTTTTCATCATCATATTGTATCTGCTCCTATCATGTAACCTCGCGAACTTAACAATCGCGCTTTGAGTTCCGTCTTTTAAATTCCTGCTTGTATGGCTTTAATTTCTGTAGTTAATTCTCTGTTTGTATGATCTTAAACTTCACCATTATTTCTGTCACATTACACACATCCGAAGGTTAGGCCTAACCGTTTGGCCGCCGCGCCAATAGTCCATAAACCTTCAAAACCCTAAAAGATTCTTTTGATCACAATTGCTTCCACCGGGTTGGGTCCGGAGGTAATGACCGGCCCAACCCTTTTATTTTTTTTACTTTCTTTATCAAATTTTTAAAAATATTTAAGTTGGTTCATTTTCTATAATATAAAAATTAAAAATATTTTCTTATAATATTAAAATAAAAAAAAAAAAACAAAACATTTTTTTAAAATATTAAAATTAAAAAACATTTTAAAATATTAAAATTAAAACAATTGTTTATTCATATTTGTTTTTTTAGTTGATTATATTAAAAAATTGTTAATTTCTTATTATTATAATATTTGGATTAATTTTGTTTATTCCTATTTACTAACCCATTTATATTCTAATCATGCTTATTATTTTGTTAAATATCGCTTACTAACCCCCTTTATTATTTATTATTGCTTATTTATATTTTATTTATCTTTGCTATTTAATTATTTTGCTTATTATTTTGTAATTGTTTCTTGGATGTAAAGTTGTTTAATTATTTAATTATTATTATGGTTAGTAATTAGGGAGTGTAATAACATGTATGTAATATTAAAATAAATTTAGATCACTTTTAAATAAAGATAATTAAAATAAACACGTCACACACGTAAGTCGATTTTAATCGCCGTCTCACTTCCTAAGGATATCCCTCAAGTTGCCTACGAATAATGGTTAAGTGGGGTGTATAAAGCAAGTCCCTCAAATGGAAAAATCATCAAAGTCCCTTATGGTTGCCTTTACGAATCGAGTCCCTTTCGAAAAATGATGATAGTCCCTCCAGTTTGCTTATTACACCCCACCATGGCCATCAAAAATCCAATTGTCCCTCACATGTCCCTTAACATCCAAAGTAAGGACTACCTACTCCATTATAGTAGGGATAGTCTTACTAAGGAAAGGATAAAGAATAAGAAAGACCTTAAAACATTAGGGTAGGTTACTCCTAGGTGCTTGCTCACTTCAAAACTGTTTCACACTTAAACAAATTTTCAACAAGTTTTCAAACAAGTTCTTAACACATCCTTACATGGATTATTTATTAACTATTCTGAAAATTTTCTATTCACACACTACACTTTCAAAACAATTCAAAAGTGAGCTTAAGTACCTAAGAGCCCATGGATAACCATGGATGAAAAGGGTGCTAACACCTTCCCTTTTCATAACCTACCCCCCGGACCCAAAATATTCTCTAAGGTCTTTCCTGTTCTTTTATAACCTTTCCTCATGGATAAAATAAAAGTCGGTGGCGACTCTTGCTATCCGCAACATTGTTTAAAGTCAGTTCTCCCACCGTGTTACAATAGCAAGCTCGCCCAGTTATATTCCTGATGGGCTTGAGAAGTGGGGGCGTGAATATTAATTGCATTAGGCCCAATACGCCTCAGAAAATGAATTGAAAAAATAAAAAGAAAAAAGATGGATCCACGGTGCAAATAGCAGCTTATTTCAGTTCAAAATCAATGGGCTTCCATATGGGGGGTGGGGATATTAATCTGAGTCCAAGGTCCACGTTGATGCTTAAGTGAAACGCATCGTTTCACTTGGAGATTTCCCTCCGTTTCTCTCTTCAAATAATAGCCACACGATTAGATGAAATTGTCAAATAATTGAAATGATCCAACGGCCTATGGTCATCGTCCCCAATCATGGAGCTAGGGTTTCAGAAATTCATGTCCATGCAGCCATGTTCAAGTCCTTCGTTCTCCCTCCACACTTAACCAAATCCCTCGATCTCAAAACCAAAATTGGCCTACTCAAAGCCCTCTACAAGATCCTTCACTTGGATTCTTCTAAAACTCAATGCATAATCGAGTTCGATAATTGAAAGTTCATGGCACCACTGAATTGCACCTGATGTGCATGATTATAGTTCTTGCTCAAATTACCCTAGAATGATCTATAGATTATGGTGAGTATTCTGAGCTAAAAAGCTAGCATTATCTTGCCCTAATTCAGGAGTTCTAGATTAAGAAAGTTTCATCACCATGAATCAAACTGCCTCTAATGGCCATAACAGAGAGGGTACATGTTCATCTTCCCAACCCTAACAATCCTACACCAATGATCTAACCTAGCAACACCTAATCATAGAGATAAGAAAGAGATCACCAACCTGCTTAGTAGCTATGGCAGAGGTGGTTGCAGGTGGATTCAATGCTTGAAACCCTTCGAGGATGATCTTTAATTGATGAAGATCCTTCTGTTTGCAAAAAAACTGGGAGGAAAGTGCTTGGATTGTTGGCTGCAACTCTGGTGCACAATTTTGAATCTTGGACAACAACTCCTTAAACCTCCATTGATGGACCTTGCATCATGCTCATTCTCCCTCACAATATACCAAAGATTGGAAATGAAGAACTCTCTTGAACAGAAATGGAAGATTATGACAATTCTCTCACTTTCTTACAATGGAAGCAACCATGAAATTCTCTCTTTTCTCTCCTTCTTTTCACCAACCCTTTGCACCAATGATTCACTCTCAATATATAGATGATGATGGACAGATCTAGAAGGTTTTAGAATGATCTTAGAGGATTCTAGAAAGTGGTGGAAAGTTCATGGAATTCTCATGTGATGATACTTTGAATCATCTCATATCATGCTTGCATCCTTTGTACATTTGTGGCAAAATCTCCTCTTATGAGTTATTGACATGGTATGTGTGAAAAAACCAATCTCCTTGCCTTGAAATTTCACTTATGCCAAGTTTTCCCTACTTGCCTTATTATGCAAGTAACAAAAATACAAAGCAAGTCCAAAATTTAACCCCTAACTCAAAAAAGTGGATAAACCAATGTCTCTAAAATGATGTTTGGAATCAATTTGGTATATTGGATGACCCATTTTGGATTTGTAGATCTCTCAAACCAATTTTTCATTTCAACTTTTTCAACTTATATGCCTTTTTTAGGTCATTTTTCACCAACTTTGGTCAAGTCTCATTCCATGCATTTACAAACTTTCATGACTTCTTTTCTAGACTTAAAATGGAATTTTGAGCAACTTTGATGTTGTGAAGTTTTTCATTTGAAGCTTCCTTGTATGATTTTTAGGCATAGGCTAAGAATGACCTGTAATCCTCAGATGACCAAAATACCCTTTGCTTGCCAAGACCATAAGTAGAGTTCCACAAATCATATAAAGGCATACCATACCATTCTAGAAATCTAAAACAATAAAGAACAACTCTTATGTTGGCCAGAAATCCATTTGAAATATCCTTGAAGGTCAAAAATTGCTTGGAAGACAGACAACTTTCACAGACAAATTTCAGTGCCCTCAGATGACCTGTAACTTGCAAGAGCCATAACTTGAGTTCTATAAATCATCTTGATGACTTCCACCACTCAAATTAAATATATGAAGATACTCTACAAGTTTCATGTGGACCAATAATTCATATGAAACTTGCATCTTGAGCTACACTGCTTGGAAGTTTGACCTAAATCAGGGGATTTTACACTGAAACCCTAATTTAGTAACTCCAGTTTTCCTTGACTCCTCTTGATTTTTCTTTAGCACAATACCATATCCATATCCATATAGCAAATAATGAATCCCACAATCTTCAAATGCTCCTTGATGCCTTTCAAAACAAGTCTTTGACCTATGGTTGACCTAGTGTTGACCCTAGTTGACTGATTTCAACTGAGGCTCTGGCAATCATTCCAATGACTTGATTCTTCTTCAAAATGATTCTCTAGACTCTTCATAACATCCATACACACCTCATGCTCTTGGCTCATAGCTCATACTTCTTCTGATGATCCCCCACTAGCCTCAAGATAGGAGAGAATTCACTGACCAACCCATCAGCTCTTCAAGGCTCAAATTCTTCCCTGATGACCTGAGTAGTCTTGAATATGAATGAAACTCTTGGATATACATCCTGAGATAAGAATAACACTTGATCCCCTGATTAAGATAGCTTGCTTATGCTATGCAATGCAGATGAATACACTATGTACATGATGACAATGCAAATGACTATGCAGTTGAAACATAAACCTAGGTTAAAAAAAGTTGGGCAAATTTTGGGGTGCAACACACTCTAATTCTAGGTGCACTCAAGCCCAGGTCCGGCTTATCTCTCAATCATAGAACCCCTCATACCCACAGCAATAACGACAATAATGTACTGATGAATGTAAATACAGAAACGTAAATCCATACAAAATCCTCGACGAGAAAACAAGCGCTACGATTGACTCACATAGGGGACCGTCAGAATCCCCAGCAGAGTCGCCAGCTGTCGCTACTGCGAAAATCGGCGCCGGCAAGACAGAAGAGTTGCCACCGTGCGTTATTTATCCCAAAGGAGGGAAAGGAAACGCTCAGAGAAAACCTCACGAAAAAGGGAAAGGAATGGTCGTCGCAACCAAATTACTGGATTCGGGAGTCGGTTACGCAAGGGGAAGGTATTAGCACCCCTCACGTCCGTCGTACTCGACGGGATCCACGCTTGTTTGTTCACTTGGAAAAGGGTGTTTACTATCTACCTAAAGGTCAGTCTGAAAAGAAAAGAAAAATGACTCGGCAAAGTATTGCACTTTATGCCTATGTATTCCCGTCTGGAACGAGAAATCAGAGTCAATGTAGTTCGCCTAACTACGGGTAAAAAAGGGGGGAAGGTTGCTCGCTAGGATATCGCATCCTATGCCTACGTACTTTCATACAACATGAAAGATCAGAGAAAACGTAGTTCGGGCTACGGAAGACACATGCTTGTCTGACTGTCTTTTATTACCTTCAAAAAGGGTTTTTCTCCTGATTACGAGTCCAAGCGGACTAAAATGACGTTTTTGATTGGTTTTCAGTCTTTTACGGAAGAAATGTCATTTATTGTGTTTGGAATGTTAATCATATTTTTGATTGTTTCGAGATGAGAAGAGAAACGACGTTCTAAAAACCTAAGGTTAAAAAGGGGAAGCAAACTACCCTAATGTTGTCATGCATGGGTTAACACCTAATGTCTGTCGTATTTCTCTCTTGCATAGAGAGAAACAGAGATCTTAGGGGATAAACGGAAAAGAAACAGCATATATACAATAGAGCAGTAAAATGCATGAATGCAGCAATTCAAGCAAGGCAAGGGAGTCCCGCTCTACCTCGAACCTAAGAAAACAACAGGCAAAAGTGAAACAGAAATCACTTTAAACCTAGGGGAAAATTAGCAAACAAATACAGCAAAGAAAATCAAACCCCCAACACCAGCTCTGACAGCAAACCAGCTCCTACAGCGATAGCTTCGATGTCTACAGTTGATAAACAGAAAATTACAGTAACATCTTCAAGCAAGACCCCTAACTCCATTCTTCAATGATCCCCCAAGCTTCAAGGCAAGCTCTCTATCTCCAAGAATCTCCAAGCTTTAGCAAGCAATGAACCCCAAACAGCAAACAGCTTCAGGAAACAGTAAAACCCTAGCTTCAACAGTTGAGCAGCTTTGACATGAACAAGCTTCATCTTCATCAATCTGCAATGCAATGACCTCCATCTTCAATGGCTTCTAGCTTCAAGACAAGCACTCCAGAAGAGAATTAATTAACAGAATAAGTTGAAATGCTAAAACAGCTTATTGACAACCAAAGGAAGCCTATAAGTATTTAGCATTGTGGGAGAAATGTTCCCTCAAAGTTCTACTTCTAAGATAAGCCACTTATCCCTCCAAAGGAGGTATGTGAATATCTTAGAAGGACTTTTAGTCATAGGGAGGAATGGAAGCACCAGAAGCTTTCCATGTTTGTAGAAGAAATCAGTCTAACTAAAGCTCTTCCTATAACCCTAGTTCTCTTAAGCTCCTGACAAGCATCCACAAGAGGAGGAAATCTTCACATCCATGCTCCTTCAAGCACTCCAAAGTATCTTCAATTGGTCTCCATGATCATCCAAGCACAAAAGCATCACCACCCTAATCTAAAGGGAACTATTGAGTTAAACTAGTCAAATTAGTGTGTTAGAAACTCCTAAATGTTAGTCTTAAAACTAAATCTAATTAAAATACTAACAATGATTGTAAAACCCTATAAAAAATTCTAAGGGTTCCTAAACCTTCTAAGAATATCTCCATACAAAAACCAGGGGGTTAATCATTCATTAAGACCTAAAATTAAATGCAAACCCTAAGGGTACTATCCTAAAACCCTAAAATACAACACCTAATGTTCATTATTCAAAATAGCTTAAAATTATCTCCCAAAATTATGAGAAAATTACTATAGGTACATGCATCTCTAAGCTAACTAACCCAAAAAGAATCACTCCAAAAATCATCACCAATCAACCATACAAAATTCAGAAAGATCAAGCATCAAACACATTCAAAATAAAAAGCAATTAAACTATAAAAAATGCAATTAAATTCCTAAACGTATGAATTATGAACTTTTTAATCCTATTAATTGCTACACTCTCTAAAAAGTCCAGGGAAAAAACTCTCACCTAAAAATGCTTATATTTCTATTTGTTATGAATTTAATCCTAAATTATATGAAAATATGAAAATATAAGAAAATAATACAAAAAGGATAAAGCTGCGTGTTGAATAGCAATACAACCATGTTGTCAACAAGGTAGGGCCCAAAGGTGGGGTGCGCGTATCAAATCCTAACTAAGCCCAAACCACATTAAAATGAATCAGGGAAATAAAATGGAAATTGGAAAGAAGTTGTGGCAAATAGCAAATATTTCACGTTGTAATCCAGACCTGAGCCCAATAGGGGGCGTTGATAGCAAGCGTATACTAAGCCCAGACCAATCTGAATAAATGAAACGTAGAGTTTCATCAAATTCTTTCTTCAGAAATTGAGACGCGATTGTGGACTTTGGATGGGGTTCTCAGTCAAAGTCAAGGCAAGATCCTAGGGTTGGGAGTCATCGTCCCCAAAACATTTGAAAATTGGGAGGGAAACTCAGACGGTGACCTGAGCTTTGCGCCACCGTCTTCTCCGGCGTGGCAAATCCAAAAGCGCGCCAATTCTTGTAACTAATCACCCTATCCTACTCAAAATCATCCAATGAGTTCAAAAATGATCTCCAATTTTATTGATTCATCCTCTAAAACCAAACCCGATCCAAGTTGCAGAGAAATCCCCAAATCTTGAACACCTCAAATCTTGCAATTAACAAGCCTAAACTCATCTACACCTTTCACTGATCAATTCTCACCGTTCAGCCATGCTCAAAGTCTCAAGAATTAAGAGATATCTCCCTCAACAAAAATCTTACACTAACCTAAAGTGTCTCTAATCATCCAATTCTTGTGCCTAAATTGAACCTAGCATAAATACTAAGCTAACCACATGAGCATTCTCGAGCAACTACCTATAATTATGGCCAGAAGTTGAAAGTTACAAACCTGAGAAAATTGGATGAACATAAGTGGTTTGGCTTCGAATCAAGCTCCAATCCTTTGCAGAATCACTCAAGAACCACTTCCCAAGCTATTCCAATGATTAATTTGCTTTGAATCTTCCTCAATTCCCAAACCCGATTCTTGATGCAGCTAAGAAATTTTCAATTGCTCCCTCTTGTTTCTGGTTCAATCCTCTCCAAAAAACCATCTGAATCAGTTGTAGATGTTATATAGAAGTGATTAGAAGTGTCTAGAAAGTTCTGTAACTGCCCAAAGGAGAAATTGAAAGTCTCTTGCAACTTGAAAATATCATGTATGCAACTCGTGTATGGCTCTGCTACAGCTCTTCATTTTGCTTGAAAATCTCATCTCAGGGTATTTAGAATTGGATGGAAGTGATGTATTCCTTGTTTCTGATCCAAAGGCAATGAATTGATATGTTACTTCCACCTTAAGTTACAAAATGGAACCATGTGAAATTGGCCTCAAATGCAAAAAGTAATATTGCCATCACTCTTAGAATGTCTTTTCTGATCAAAATGATATATAACATGACCTTGTTTGACCCTAAATCAAGAAATCACATTTTTTGGTCTTTTAATGTGCATTATTTCTTCCTTTTAAAGCCATTTTAAGTAACTTTGTGATACAAGCCAAACCAAACTCTCATCACCACTTGGTTGCACTCAAAAAATCATTTTAAACAAGTTCCATTTAGAACAATTTTCCATTTGAAGCTTGCAAGTTGGAGTTATGGACCTATGATTCAAATGACCTATAATCCTACTTTCCCAAATTACCCCTGACTTGTTCAACTCATAACTTGAGTTCTACAAATCATCTTGCGGACTTCTACCACTTTTTGAAAAGCTAAGATAATGAGGAACATCTTTCATGTTTTCCAAAAGTCTATTTGAAAATTCCTTGAAGGGCAAAAGTTACTTGGAAGTCAAGTGACTTTCACAGATAAAATTCAGTGTCCTCTGATGACCTGTAACTTGCAAGGACTATAACTTGAGTTCCACAAATCTTCTTGGAGACTTCTACCACTCAAATTAAAGGTATTGAGATGCTCTACAAGTCTCATGTAGGCCAAAGATTCATATGAAGCTTTTATTTTGAATTATCTTGCTTGGAAGTTTGACCTAAATCAGGGGATTTTACACTGAAACCCTAATTTAGCAACTTCTCTTCTTCTTGATTTCTTTTGATTTCTCCTTGGCACAACACCACACATGTATCCACATATCAAATCATGAATTCCACAACCTCTATATAGGCCTTGATACTCTTGAATCATTCTTTTGACTTGGGGTTGACCTAGGGTTGACCCAGATGAAACCCTCGTTGACTGCATTCAACTGTAGCTCTTGTAATCACACCAATGACTTGACTCATCTCCAAAAATGACCCTCTAGATCTTCCATGATGTTTGCACACATTCCATACCCTCACTCCATAGCTCATACCCCACTGATGATCTTCAAACACTCCAAATAGGAGAGAAATCCACTAGTTGACCTTCAAACTTCCCAAAGCTTCAATTCCTTTCTTGATGACTTGGATAGTCTTGATTTTGAATAAGAATCCCTTGATGTACTTCTTTAGATAAGAATGGAACTTGATCCCTTGTTAGATGACTTGCTTATGCTATGCTATGCAAATGATTAGACTATGTACATGATTTACTATGCAAATGACAATGCAGTTGAAACATAAACCAAGTAACAATAAGGTTGAGCAAGTTTTGGGGTGCAACACATACTTTCCTTCAATACTTCTCCGGAGAGATGACAGGTGATGTAATTTAACTTGAGGTGCTGATGACTTCCTTGGAAGCAGGACAAACTTCTCAGGGAGAGACTGTAGTTTGTCGACCTATTAGGCATTCATGGGGAAAATAAGCTTCTTAAGAGATGACTCTTTTCTTGCTGATTGGTAGAGGTTTCTTGGTGGATTTGATGTCCATTTTGCCACCAACAGATTTTTGTTGAAAAACTTTCACTAGGGGTTTTCCTTAATCCGGGAAAGCGAAATATCATCTTCAATAATGAAGAGTGAAGTTCCAAAGGTGCATAACCAAATGTCTTCTTTCCTTTCAGAGGTTCAAGTTATCAAAGTAATCGAGGACTGATTTCAATCAAGGAATGAATTGGAGAGAGATTTTATAAACAAGGTGTTTCCTGATGAGGAAAGAAATCAAACTGGGATTTTATCCTATCCAAGTGTGGAAAGGAAACTAAAGAGAAAAACTTCCACGAGGATCAAACACAGTGGGGATTTAGAAAAAGACACATTTTTTCTGCCTAAGTCTGACGACCTTAATAGAGAGAGGACAATTAGCACTTAGGGAGTAAATGACACAACTTATGCATTTATGAATATGAATCAAATATGCATGATGTATGTATGCTTATGCTGACAAAATAGACACGACATACTGACTAGTGGTGAACACAATTGGATACTTGGCCACTGTGGGAGATAAAAAGTATCATTGGTGATGAGTATTCTTGAGGGAAACAAAGTTTTGTTGCTAAACTTCACCTATTCTTGGCAATAACAAGATGCGTCTCTTGAGGAGTGGAAACTTTTATCGGCTGTTCTTGAAGGTAGCATTCTGTTGGAGGAAGGGATTCATGTTCCTACATTTATTCCTGGGGATAATACTCTATCGTAGATAGAAACGTTTAGTTGAAGGAATATGAAACTCGATCCTCGATATATGAGATGCTTTATCCTATCAATTTGAACTAGCCGACCTTTCACTCGGAATATACTGATTATAGGGAATATTTTGATTTTGCATTTTGAAGTTGGAATGCTTTTGGAGAAGCTTTTGATGTTCCTCTTTGCGTTCATTGATCAAAAGGAAATTGCCATTATTATTTTAAAAGCAAAAGTAAAATTTTAGAATCTCCATTTTGAAAACAAGAGGTAAGTTCATTTTTGTGTTTCAATAATGTTAATCAAATAAACATGTCATTTTGCAAAGCAGAATAAATGAGAATTGCAAATAAAAGGCACAAGGGCTCAAGTTTTCGCTAATAGAATGATGATCAGCCTAATGCGTGATTCCATGGAGCATTACAAAGTATAGAAAATGATAATTTAAAGGGAAAAGGGCTACATTAAAACATAATGACCACTTATCCTTTTATCAACTTTGAATTCTGGACAATCTTGAGCTCCTATTGAAGGTGACCTTGATTAAGGTTTCCTTGCTAGATGAAGTTGGTTTTGAGGATCCAATCTTTTTGGATGCAATTACTTGCCATAAATCCCTAACTTTTTCCTAGATTGCCTTTTCAGGTTTTCGATCTATCAGGATGATTATTTTCTGTTTACGTCTCTAATTTTTTCCTGGATTGCCCTTCTTGGTTTTCAATCCACCGAGATGCTCTTTTTTTGCCTACGTCTCCCTTTCGGGTTTTCAACTTAGCAAGCTATTGTTTTTTTTTGCTTTTAGGCGAAGTATATCTTGACTGCATTAACATTTGTGGGATAATAAACTCTTCTCCATCCATGGTTGTGAGTATTAAGGCACCACTTGAGAATACTTTCTTAACAACATAAGGGCCATCATAATTTGGAGTTCTTTTGTCCCTGGAATCAGAGAGAAATGATTGGATCTTTTTGAGCACGAGGTTGCCTTCTCTGAATACTTGAGGTCGAACCTTTTTGTCAAAAGCTTTCTTCATTCTTTGTTGATATAAATGACCATGGCATAAAGCCGACATTCTTTTTTCTTTATTAGATTCAGTTCATCGTGTCTGCTTTGACACGATTAAACTTCTGTTAGCTTGGCATCCATCAATACTTTCATTGACAGGATCTTAACTTCTATGGGGAGTACAACTTCCATGCCATATACTAAAGAGAAAGGGATTGCTCTAGTTGAAGTGAAGACGGATGTTCGATAACCGTGAAGTGCAAATGGGAGCATTTAATGCTAATCTTTGTAGGTTACAACCATCTTCTGAATGATCTTATTGATATTTTTGTTAGTTGCCTCTACCGCTCCATTCATCTTAGGTCGGTAGAGAGACGAGTTATGGTATTTAGTTTTGAACTCGGCACATAATTCTTTCATCATCTTGTAGTTCAGGTTAGTTCCATTATCAATAATGATCTGGCTTGGAACACCATAACGACATATGAGATTGTTTTTTATAAATCGGATAACCACTTGTCTGGTCACATTGGTATATGATGCTGCTTCGACCCATTTGGTGAAGTAATCAATGGCTACCATGATGAACCGATGTCCGTTTGAGGCTCTAGGTTCAATCATGTCAATCATATTGATTCCCCATATAGAAAAACGCCATGGAGAAGAGAGAGCTTTGAGATGCGTTGGTGGTACATGAATCTTGTCGGCGTATATCTGACACTTGTGACACTTCCTCATCTACTTATAACAATCAGATTCCATTGTCAGCCAATAATATCCTGCTCTTAGAATTGTTTTTGCCACTGTATGCTCATTGGCATAAGTGCTAAAGGATCCTTCATGGATCTCTTTCATTAGCATGTTTGCTTCGTGTCTGTCCACGCATCTTAGTAAAACCATGTCAAAGTGTTTTTTGTAGAGTACATTATTATTCAGGAAGAAATTATCAGCCAGTCTTTTGATAATCTTCCTATCTTTTCTTGAAGCCCCAGGCGGGTACTCTTGTATTTGAAGGAAGCACTTAAAGTTATGATACCAAGGTCTGTCATCGATGACTGCCTCTATTGTGAATACGTAAGCGGGTCTATCGAGGCACATTATGTCAATATTAGGCACATCTTCCCTCAACTCACATTAATCATGGAGGATAGAGTAGCCAGTGCATCAGTCATGTGGTTTTCTTCACGTGGTATGTGATGAAACTTAATCTTGTTAAAGAAAGGTAACAACCTTCTTGCGTAGTCTTTATAAGGAATTAGTCCAAGTTAACGTGTATCCCGCTCTCCTTTGATCTGATTTATAACTAGAACTGAGTCTCCCTGTACATCCAAGTTCTTTATCCTTAATTCAATAGCTTCTTCGAGACCCGTGATACAAGCTTCATATTCGGACTCATTGTTTTTACATTTGAAGGCCAACCTAGCAGTGAAAGGAATATGGGTACCCTGAGGTGTAACAATGATTGGCCCAATTCTGTTCCCATAAGCGTTGACAGCTCCGTCGAATATTAATCTCCATTAGGATCCTGGCTTTTTCCCTTCGCTTAGTAGCGGTTCATCGCAGTCTTTCATCTTTAGGTATATTGCAAATTCATCCAGGAAGTCAAATTTGATTGATTTCTGATCGTCAATCAGTTGATGAGCCAAATGATCGGCTAGAATACTTCCTTTGGCGGCTTCCTGAGCATGATACTCGATGTCATACTCTGATAACAACATCTGCTAACGGAAAATCCTCCCTGTTAAAGCAGAATTTTCAAATACATACTTGATCAGATCCATTTTAGAGATTAACCAAGTAGTGTGACAAATCATGTACTGGAAAAGACGTTTAGCTTCCCAAGCTAGAGCACAACAATTTTTCCTCAAGCATAGTGTATTGAGTTTCACAGTCCATGAACTTATTACTTAAGTAATAAATGGCAGACTCTCTTCTTTATGTTTTGTCTTGTTGGCCAAGCACACAGCCCATGGAGTCTTCCAAGAATAACTAGATTTAGCAGATACTCTTTGATGTTGTCGAAAGCTTTTTGGCAATCCTCTATCCATACACAGCTTTGGTTCTTTCTGAGTAGTTTGAAGATCGGCATGCATGTTGCGGTCATGAGGAATATGAACTTTGAGATATAATTCAAACGTCCTAAAAATCCTCTTACTTGCTTTTCAATCTTCAAAGAAGGAATTTCTCGAATGACCTTGGCCTTGTCACGATCAACCTCAATTCCCTTTTGGCTGATGATGAATCCCAAGAGCTTTTCTGAAGGAACTCCAAGTGTACATTTGTTGGGATTCAAGTGGAGTTTGTATTTTCTCAGACGTTGAAATAACTTTGATAGGTGTTTCACATGTTCTTCTATTTTAGATTTGGAAATCATGTCGTCGACATACACTTCAATTTCTTTGTGCATCATGTTGTGAAATAGAGTTGTCATAGCCCTTTAATAAGTGGCTCATGCGCTCTTCAGAAGGAACGAAATTACTTTGTAACAAAAGGTTCCCCATGGGGTGATGAATGAAGTTTTGTCCATATCTTTCAGTGCCATTTTGATTTGGTTATAGCCCGAGAAACCATCCATGAAGGAGAATACTCTGAATTTTATTATGTTGTCAACTAACATATCAATGTGTGGTAAAGGGAAGTCATTCTTTGGGCTTGCCTTGTTTAAATCTCTGTAGTCTACGCATATTTTGACTTTTTTGTCTTTCTTGGGAACTGGCACTATGTTGGCTAGCCATTGAGGATATTCTAAGGTGGCAATGAAACCTGCGTCGATCTATTTCTGTACCTCTTCCTTAATTTTGATGGCCATATATGGATGAGTCCTTCTCAATTTTTGTTTAACCGGAGGACACTCTGGCCTCAGTGTTAAGTGATGTTCCACGATGTTGGTATCCAACCCTGGTATGTCTTGGTAGGATCAAGCACACACATCTGGAAATTCTTTGAGCAGCTCTGTCAGACTCTTTCTGACAGTTGCACTGAGTAGTGCTCCAATTTTAATTTCTTTTCTCTCCTCTTCTAAACCTAAATTGATCATTTCCAATGGTTCTTTGTAAGGTTGAATGGATTCTTCCTCATGCCTGGGTAATCAAGAAATCTCGTTTAGAATTTCTTCGTCCTCTTCTTCTTTGGCTTCGAATACCGGGAACTCAAAGTTAGGAAAAGGCATTGGATCATACGTTTCAATGGGGTTTAAAATAAACAATCTGTATAACATGATGATTCCTTTTTGAGAAAAGGCAGAGAGAATGCAAAAGGTGTGTGTAGTGTATTTTTTTTAAAATGCTTATTTTTATTTTGGGTTGTTTAAGAGGATTACCATTTTTTGAAAAAGCAAAATGTGAAAATAGCAATGAATGCAGGAATTCAAAATGACATTCTTATTTATTGTTTGTCGATTCTTGAAACACAAACCCTATAAAACAAAACTCTTTCGCTCTGGGCGAAGTGAAGAGGGACATTTACAGAAAAGCAAGCCCTATAAAACATTCTTTTCACTTGGGCAAAGTGAAAATTCAAAACATAGATGAAGAAATTACTTTGATTTATGAACAATATTCAGTACATCAATCGCGACCAAATTGTGACGAACACCTTTGTGGATCACAAAGTCTGATATTTTTATTCTAGGATTATCTTAAGTAATGACACTAATTTCTGGCGGAGTTAAATCAGTAGAGTCTTCTTCACATGCAGAGTTATCATAAGAGGACTCTTCTATTGTCTTCAATAGTATTTTCATTCTCAAAAGGATTCCCCATCATGTTGGTTGGATGTCTTTAATTTTGATACGAGAGTTTTCAAGAGCAGTGCACTTCACTAGAAAGTCGTATTTGTCGCTTGCCTGTCCCAAAGTATCCCAAGTTTTTAAAGGGATAAATGAATCATCTTCTTCGATGACATTGACTTTAGGAAATTAAAAGTTGATGAATTCTTGTCCAGTAATTCTTGCAACTTTACCAACATGATGTTCGACATTTTCAGAATTTTCCTAATAAGGATTCCTTGATTCTGGGAGAGCAGGTGGATTTTCCTCAAGGTCATTCAGTAGATATGCATTCTCTGGCTGACTCTTATACCTTGGATCTTCCATGTAAGGTTCCCAAATGGGCAAATCATCCATGGGATCAAATGAGTTGTAATCGGAGTTGTCTTTCATCAGAGTATATTCTTCTAATGAGTTGGGAGGAGCACAATATCCATCGGGATTACAATCTCTGTAGATTATTCTGACATCTGACCTTAGTATATATTTGGGACTTTGCATCGGAGAGCAAAATGACATGTATGTTTCATCCTGAGATATATATCCTTCGTCGTTGAAATAGTATTTGCATTCTTTGTTTATATTAGAGGAATCATTTTCCTCGATGGTGTGGACTTCTTGAGATATTGGGTGGAGGAAGCCTCCACTGTGGAAGAAATCTTGAATAGGTCGAGTGCCTTCATTCTTCTTTGTAACCTTGGTAAGTGCTGGAAAAAAACCGAGACCTTTTCTTGTCTTGTTATCAATAGGAATCACAACTTGCCCCTATCCTTTTATGTTACCGCTTCGTAATACTTGGAGAGCATCTTTGTACGAGGAAATCGACGTTCCTTCTTTTTTATGATTCTCACTGCTCACAGAGAGTGCTTGAAATTGAGTTCCAATGACCTCCTCTGGTTCTAAATATGAGAATGATGATAGGTTGCTCACTAATAGATCTTGTTCTCCGCATACTATGATCAACTTGTCTTTCTTTACAAACTTTAGCTTTTGGTGAAGTTTCGAAGTGACTGCCCCTGCTTCATGTATCCAAGATCGTCCCAATAAACAGTTGTACACTGCTCGGATGTCCATGACTTGGAAGGTGACTTGGAAAGTATTAAGACCAATGGTTATGGGAAGGTTGACTTCACTAATAACTATCTTCTTGGATCCGTCAAAAGCTTTGACTATGATCTCACTACCTCTCATGGGGACGCCTTAAAAAGATAATCGTGCCAAAGTTGATTTTGGCATGACGTTCAAGGATGAACCTGTGTCTATGAGTACACTGGCTAAAGGATCGTCTCCACGGTTGATTGTGATATTGAGTGCCATTTTATGATTCTTGCCTTCCTCGAGAAGTTCTTCATCACTGAAACCCAAATTGTTGCAGGAAGTGATGTTGGAAATAATATTGTCAAACTGACCTACTATCACATCTTGTTCTACAAAGGCTTGTTCCAAGAATTTTTGTAGAGCTTCTCTTTGAGCTTGTAAACTGAGTAGGAGAGATAAAACGAATATCCGAGAAGGAGTTTGTAATAGTTGATCCACAATGTTGTATTCACTTCTCTATATGAGTTTCAACATTTCATCGTTATTTTCCATAGGCTCTGTGCTATTGGATTGACCAATGGGTTGATTAGGAACTTCAGCTTGAGGTTGCTTTTCTTTTATAGGTTCTCTAACTCCTCTATTGAAAATTCGGCCACTTCGGGTAACTCGACTGATATCAGCAATGTTGACAACAGATGGCAGTGGAATTTCTTTTTCCATCTTCTATTATGGTCGCACCGCACTTGTATGGAGCAACTTTCTCTGATTCGTACGACAATGGTCATGGAAAGTAGATGACCAAATAAGTTATCTGGGTCTTTTGACTGTCATAAGTAACCTCAATTAGTTCCAGTTTGGGAATATTGGAAATTTTCCCACTTTTAAACGGGATCTCCAAGCACTTTGGTTCATTGAATAGAGGAATTATGGTGGAAACATCCTCGTCAATTCCATAATTAACAAGCTCTCTTTCTTTGAGAGTTGTGATGGTTCTTTTATCCAACAGTTCTTAAATCTCCTTCCGAATAAGGAGGCAACCCTGTCGGCTTCTGCATCATTCTCTGCAAGCTGAGTGATCATGGTGGTTCTGACCAAAGTAGTCAAGTTCACACAAGCATTTGTGAAATTTGACCAATGATATTTCAATGTTTTTAATGTCATAAACTGCATATTTTTTAGGGCAATCTTGCACCATGTTGATTGAGCGAGAATTAAGGCATAACTAGGTTTCCCCTTGGTGCACCCTTGGCTATTTTCTAAACATACTCGGCAGCGTTCATAATTGTGAGGTGGTATACGATCGTACCCGCTCTGTACGCAATGCATCTTGACCAGATCTGTTTCCAACAAGCGGATGTCATAACTTTGGTATCTGTCTGGATTTCCATTGGTTATCCTGACTTGATGTGTGCTTTCATCTTGGTAGATTGGAAGCCACCAATGATCCAATAGATGTTTAAGAGTTCTTTGTACGAGCACACATCCTTGATCAATTTAGGAGCAATCCTTGCAATCTTGATAATTATGTGAGAATAGGAAACCGAGTCTAACTTGCTTGGCATGTAATTCTACCAAGCTGGTATCCATTAAATGAATATCGAAAATCTGAACTATGTTGACCTGATGATCGTTTCTTCCATGGTAGTCTTGGATACATCCTAAATCCATTTGACATCGGAGGGCTTCTTGTACAAAAGCACCTCCTTGATTGTCTTTTAAGAAAACCGAGCAAGAGTTATAGTCGTGCAACGGAAGATTATGGTACTGACTTTCTCTTGAGTGCATTGCAACTATATTGGCATTTTTCGCACGGATACCATGATTTTAAACAATGCTTGGATGTCCGTGGGACATATTTACTTCACGAATCTGGTGATCTTGGATCTAGCCTAGATCCATTTACTCTTGAAGAGCTGCTTGTATGATGATGCACCCCTGATTGTTTTTGGAACAAACGTCGCATTGATGATAGTTATGAGTTGGCACATGGCCATATCTGCTTTGCTTGCAATGCATTTTTACCAAATTTGTTCCTAGTTGGCGTACGTCATGAATTTGATAATTATTTCCTGGCCCTTCATCAATCAAGTTCACTGAAGCCTTTTCATGTTGCGGCAACGGGTTTGTTTGGAAATTTGGATTTTTATCTTTGAAAGATAAAAATTAGTTTTTGATAAGCCTTTGTATGTCATATTTAAAGCTGAGGTAGTTTTCAATGTTATGCCTCAGTCCTCCTTGATGATAAGGGAAAGTTTGATCGGCTTTGAACCAATAAGAGAGATTGTATGGTACTGTGAGAGGAGTCTTAGTTTAAATGTGCGCCTTTGCCAGCAGTATTGGTAACAATTATGCATATAACATTGGCATGGGGTCAAACCCTAGTGATTGTGGAAAACGATTGTTGTTATTGTACTACGGGTGAGCCTGCTATAAAGGATGTTGTTGCCTTTACTGATACGGTTGTTGATTCTATTGGCTCTGAGCAGCATGTGATTGATAGGTCAGAGCCGGTGCTAGGTTGATAACAGGAGATACTGATGCCACCTATCGAGGTGGATACCTTCACCTTTGTTTACCTTGAGAGATATTACTAATATCTTGTTCTTTCTTCTTTTGGAAAACACCTCATATCTTTTAGTACTGCTAGATAGCTCTGCGTCTTTGATCAGGCGACCTTCTTGGACTGCTTCCTCTAGGCGCACCCCTATATTTACCATCTCGGTAAAGTCACTAGGTGCACTGGCGACCATTCGGTTATAATAAAATGAGCTCAAGGTTTCCAAGAAGATATTTTTCATTTCTTTCTTTTCAAGGGGAGGACAAATCTGGGCGGCAATTTCATATCATCTTTGAGCGTACTCCTTAAAGGTTTCCTTATATTTCTGGGACATTGCTCTGAGTTATTCCCTATCGGGTGCCATATCTAAATTGTACTTGTATTGCTGAACAAAAGTTACCCCAAGATCTCTGAAAGTACTGATCTTTGTACGGTTTGATCCCATGTACCATTTGAGCGCGGCACCGGTTAAACTGTCTTGAAAGTAGTGGATAATAGCTGCTGGTTTTCTATTTGGATAGATATCTTTCGAGCATACATTATCAGATGAATCTGAGGGCAAGAATTACCTTTGTATTTTTCAAAGTCATGCACCTTGAATTTGTGCGGTATTTTCACATTAGGGACCAGACAGAGGTCAGCGGCATCTTTACCAAACAAGTCTTGTCCGCAAATGGCATGCAGTTCTTTCTGCATTTCTAAGAACTGTTCTTAGAATTCATTCATTCTTCCGCACACTTCTTCATTTTTGTCGGAAGTGGTCTGAAGAATTTGTTCCTCTGGGATAGTATGTATCACAGGTTGTAGTATAGACATCAATATAGTAACTCTTGGTGCTTCAGTGACCTAAAGTTTGTAACCTTCAGGTACGGGAGTCTCTGTCGTAGCCCTTGTGTCTATGTTCACCTGAAGTCTGTAACCTTCAGATCTAGAGGTTCTAACTATGGTTTATGGGTCTTCAGTGACCGATGGTACGTATCCTTCAGGTATAAATTTGAAAGGCATGCCCCGGGTAAAACCTTTAGGCATATTATACTAAGGAAAACTGATGGATATCTTAAATGTTGGTGTAGCACAACTTTTGAGATTACTGTCCTTTGAGCTGGTTGAACCTGAACTGCTGCCAAGGATACAATCATGTCGTTGAGTTTCTCCATTCCTTCTTTTAGAACAGTGACCTCCTCTCTCAACTCTCTATTATATTCCTCAATATCGTCCATTTTCTTTTGGTGATTGGCCAGAGTATTGTACGAATGAGACAATTTGACTCTATAGTGTGACACATGTGTGAGACTCTATGAAAAAGATGTGTAATGCAAGAATGATGAATGATATGCAGAGAAATGAGAATGACTTTTTTGTTTTGTTTTCAAAAGAACTTTTAAAAATTATGTTGCAAATATCATACAACAATGGGACCTTTTATTGAATTCAAAGGAATACAATATCTTACAGGAAAAAGTACATTATTTTACAAAATGCAGGTGGAAACTAGGCCTATGAATTCTAGGGATTTCCTAACGAAGGTCCAGATGCTGGTTGCTAACTCCCTTTTCTCTTCTTTGATCAGACCCCTTCATCCGTTGTCGGGTCAATGATACTTTTCCAAGTGAAAGGAGAGAGTATAATTTTCCATTCCTCTTAACTTTCTACAATATATTGCTCTAATATCTCAATCAGAGCATTCTTCACTCTCAATAGTTTTTGGATCTTTGTGCATTCCAAGCTGACGATATGGTACTTGTTCTTCCAAGAGTTTTTCTCGCGTTGGACCTTGTTGAAAGCGACCTAAAGTTTTCTATGTCACTCGTGAAGTAGAGAATGGACTCTTTCAGAGGAAAAACTTCTTGACGAGGGTAAGGCATCTTCATTTTAATGGCTCTTGTTTGCACCCATCAAAGATAAGGCTCTGCAGAGACGCAGTTTGGCCTTCCCAAGGACTCTCTTCCTTTTCTATGACCATGTTGCCAGGCATGTACAATTTCCTTCTTAAGTGCTCTATCATTTTCTCCTCCTTGAAGAATAGACCTTCCAGATGAATTTTATATGATATGTCCTTCATCGGGTATTCGAGCTGACGAAGAGCTAACACTGGATGATAATTGATCCTTCCTTTGGTACCAATGAGAGGCACATTGGGAAAAATTCCATATTTGTCAATTATTTTTATTCCGTCATAGACCCGATTGTACCAATCTATGTCATAATGGATAAGAGACATATATCTTTTGCGACCATCGCATACTACTCTTGGGATCCCAAAAAGAAACAGATTTGGGTAAGTTAGAAATAAATCATTTGTAGAGTAATGGTACACAACATGTAATCTTCCCTCCGATGTACAAATTCTTTAGATGTAGAGTGATATGCATCTGCAAGAAAAGTTGGGATTGGATTCTCGATTGAGAATATCTTGAAAGCGTTGATATCGAAGAAGTTGTCAATGTTGGAAAAGAGGAATAACCCATAGATGAACAGAACAAAGACATCATCGAAAGCAATTGTGTTTCCTATGCTGGCAAAATATAGGGCTTTGATAAGTGCATCTTTATGCACATTCTCCTATATTTTTACTTATGCATTTCTTTACTTTATTTTGATTATTCTTATGTTTTATTATGTTTTTATATTTTATTTTATTTTTGGTTTCATTTGATTTTCGCACTTTATTTTTCAGCTTTAGCAGTCTGCATGGAAACGATCATAACTGGAGTTCCGAAAATCCGTTTGAGGCGTTCTAATAATCCCCGGAAATCTAAGAGAGAGACCTTCGACTTTTTTTTGAGTCGAAATCATATTCGGAGCATATTTTTCTATAATTTCGTTTGAACCTGCAACATTAGTTTTATTAAGTTTTGGGTCGTAAGTTTTGGGTCTGGGTTATGTTTATTTGACCCAGTTGGGTTATGACGCAAATTCTCTTTTGTCTCCTCTTTAGTCTAGGTCTGGTAGTACAGCCTAGCATCTCATACACTATTCACAAAAATATTTGAAAGCTTGTACAATTCGAATGGAGAACTAATTCCTGAGAGTCAATCTGCTGTAATCGCGTTCCAACGCTTTGAGGTTTATACTTTATCAATTTAATTCGTTTCTCTTTCAATACTGTTCTATGAATTGCATTTGCTTAATCTGTTATTTTATAGAATTGTCTTGATTAAATTCGTATGATTGCGTCTTTAACTTTTATTCGCCGTTACGGCGCTTTGTCGTTAATTCGCGTTTGTAATTCGTGTTTGCTTAATTCACGAAAGCTTAATCTGTTTGCTTAATTCGGAATATAGGATTGTCAATCTAGTTTATGTCTTTTGTGCTTGTAAATTGACATAGAAATCGAATAGAGATCGAAGCCGCTTAGGAAATTGGTAAGGTAGAAACCTGTGATAAGTCGGAACAGAGAACAGTAGATTGGCTTATTTTGATAATCACTTATTTTAATCGCTTAATTGCAACCTCGTTGTTTAATCGATCCTAAACCAAACAAACCCCCCTATTAATCATGTGTACTGTTACTTTATTGGTCAATCACTACAAGAATCCTTACGATACTGTCATACCCAAAATTTGTCCTACCCTTGTGCGGCTTTCATTTTGTTCATCTGCCCATTGGTGCCTGGTCACGGGTGTGCGTGATATGTGCTTAAGGTCGCAATTGTGATCCAGGTCGACTCAAGTCACCTGTACAAGAATCATGTTCTCAAGATATGCCAAGGCTGGCGTTAGGATTAAGAATTCAACTAGAGTTTTGCGTAACATTTTGAAAAGATCATATCTTAATTTCTCTGATGTATTTGGCATGATTCTTAATCAAGAACGTTTATGGTGAAAGTTTTGTTTGGTCAACTCGATGGTGGATTTATTTCGACTTAAAGTCGGACCAATTTTAAATTTGGGATGGATTATTGTGATTGCTCCAAGGATCCATTTAAATTTCAAGAAAATTTCCAAAAGGAGTGACATTTGGGCTATGAGTTTCTTTTTGGATCAATTTCAAAAAAATTCAAATTTCAGCAGGCTGGATTCCTCTCTAATCAAGTTCCGACCAGTCATGGTTACAAGCGTTACCAAATTAAAAGTTTTTTAAGATCTTTGGTGGGAGAGGGGTCATTTATAAAGTCAAGTGAATGCATGCAGTGTCCTCATGCTTTGAATGGCTCGAACTCATTCTATTGGGTCTAAAGTCCCAAAATCTCAAGGTTCAGTTGTTATTACAAGCCAATGTTATGGCCATTGATCCAACTCATTGCAAGGTAGGCACCCATTTAAATAATGAATTGGAGGTTGCAATTTCAAGATATATGAGGCAATTACTTAGATTCAAAGGTACTCATGTTATAAATTACAAAGTTTCTTTGAATTTACAAGGTTTGGATTACAAATGTTTAGCTGTCGCATTTAAATGTTATGCTAATCCTAAACTGAACCATATGTCAAGTTCTCCAAAATTTATTCTTATCACAAGCTTCACTCCAAAGCAATACAGCCCATGTAATCATGCTACGAATATTTCTTCGCTGCCCCGGGTTTCCATGACGCCTCATCGACCGAGTTTCCATAACGCCTCATCGAAAGCTTCAAGACAATCCAATGTGTTCTCATTTTTCCCACCTACAAAGATAAAAGTGGCATATGTGAATACTGCACCGAGTCATGATACGATACCTGCAGAATAAAAGTAAAGAAAACATCTTGTATCAATTCACAAAATGCAGCAACAAAACTACAGTCTGTAAAATGCCATCAGCATAAAGGAAAGAGAACCATTTTTTTTTAGTCCAATACCAATATCGTGTTGCTGCAATTGAAGACGCATCACAAATAGTCATGACTCTGCTACCAACGTAAGGACACGGTAACCTGCGTACATAGTGAGTAACACGGGGCGGTTGGTACAGTTTGTGTGAAAACAAGTAGAAAATAAAATGGACATCTTGAGCTTGAATCCTATCCTTGGTTAACATTAAAACCAGAACATGATAACCAGAACATGATAATCAAAGGGTCTCTTATGAAAAAAATCAAAACTGTTATGTGCGGCAAACCGAAGTCACGCAAACTTTCGTAGGCCAGCTTTTCAATCACCAACCTGCAGGAGAATGCAATGTTTTAATTGCTAAAATGACGGTAAATATGCATCAGTGAAAAATCAACAACAACAAGTTTCTCCACTTCCCTGCATTGCACGACATCCCGCAGCCACCGTAAATTAATGAAGCTTATCTGCAGAAAGAAACTAATATTAGTTATTTCGTTTTGGATGAAATTGCCTCTGAAAATTTTCGAGATGATTGGTGGTCTGCCCTTGATTGTATCAGCTACCGCAACGAATCGTCATCATGCCCTTCATGATTCATAAAAGCTGCGAACAAGCTCTGAATTTGTTTTCTGATGAGCTGCAAAATTCAAAGTGACCTACAATACATGCTTCCTCATTATGCAGCAAGTGGGGAATAACCGAAAACAGTGTACACCACAAATTAAGCAAAGTCGGCGTCGCGTGAAACCTGTGAAACATAAAAAAATAAAACCTTCATAATCCACCTACAGTGGCACAAACACAAGCCAGTCATCTTATTTGATTTGCTTTTCTTGCAAAACAAAATATCAAAAGAATTCATATAAGGATAATAAGATAATCAATAACCTTCCTCCCAATAAGAGCCTACATACAAGATGAATCTCGTGGGAGTCGTTCATTCACGATAAGGTGGTACAACCAAAACTTCCTGGCCACAACTTGCCTGCAAAAAAACGTGATCCCACACAAAATTGGTAAAAGGTGAATACACTTTCCATAAACCAAAGCACAGCTACCAGATGGATCCCACAAGTCGTATGAATAAAAAGAAAAAATAGAAATGAATGAGAGCACATTACAGCTGTCCCATTTTTCCATACGCAGGAAATGCATAATAAAGGACAACAGGTCCTTATCCCATATTTCTTGGGGCTCAACCACGATTCACAAATAGGACACACCAGAAGTTGGTACTCCACAATAGCCATGTGTACTACCCCAAGCCTTCAAGTCATGATCCCACCTTTGTATAACATGACAGAACCAGCAATAAACACTTTAACTAAAGTCCACCACGCCAGACAATAGCCTGCAATAAACCTTCACACCAAAACCTGTCAACAATAGTACAAGCCCTGTGGAAATTTCATAAAAAAGGCTACACCAAGTTCTGCATATAAGAAAATGATAACAGAAGTAAGAAAAAAGAGGTCACATCTTAGGCATAAGATAGGAGGCATCACATAATCAGAAGGGGACCATAAAACTACCTTTGATTTTCATTTGAAAAAGGCTAGTCGCATCTCCTTCAAAATCTCCCTCTATCCTCTCCTTCTTGAAAAAAAAGAACCACCTTGAAGGGAACCCTAAAAAATCTTCATTCCTTTCTCCATCAAGAAAACGGATCACCTTCAAAAACCTCTCGCTCCAATTTGTCTCTGAACCTTCAACCATTCCTCCCATCTTCAACTTTCAGTCCCTAAACCTTCTCTGATCTTCTTCATTTTTTTTCAACAACTACACTCTAACCTTGAACTTCATAAACCTTTCACTACCGTCTTCAAACGGAAAAACCACCTTTCAAATTTCGTTTTCCCTGTTCTTCGTCATAAACAAACCTAGATATAACCTTCCAACAACCGTCGAAACTACACGCCGCCGTAAAACCAATCCAGCAGCTCAATCAAGACCTCCAACACAACAGCAACAACGACCCAAGTCCCCATTCAAAAATCGCTCAACCATTTTCCCAATCTGAACTGCCAAATCCCTAACCCAAAACCAGAACTCCACTAAAACCTAAATCGACTTCAATCTTCTCCTTCAGCAATAAATCCCAAATCAATTTCAATCTCCAAATTCTCACACAAACGCAAACCAGAACAGAAACAGAAAAGAGAGAAGAAAAACGAGGAAGCTAGATCGAAGTACATCGTGAAGAAGGTGGGACGTTTTGACGTTGTTCTTTGTCTTCCGATTTTGCTTCATCGTGAAAAAGATTTCGTGAATTTGTTTGAACAGATCTGGCCGTTTTCTTTTCAATTTTTTTTGTCGTCTTTTAGGAATAACATGTATGGTGGACCGGTTTTGGGTTTCGTTGTTTCAGCCCAAATTTTTTGTGTGTGTGTTGTCTGCACTCGTGTCATTCTCGTCATTAGGATGATGGGTCACTTGGCCCAAATGATTCTCATCTCCTATTTTCACCCATGTGTTTCTATTCTCCGCTTTTCATTTATTTCATTTATTTTAAAACTTTTTTTATATTATGTAATTATTACCAGCATATATGTATATATTATTATTATTATATGTATATATTGTTATATATTTTATAGAAATTTTATTTTATTTTAGGTTTCGATATTATATTTCTTTTAGAAGGTTATATATTTATATTGAAGGTCAAATCGTTTTTTGCATTTGTTATTGGACATTTCGTTCCACTTTTGTGTTTTGCGGTCAATGACGAGACTTCCACCGTTTAACCGTTACATTAGTGGCGTGAAACAAAGGATCCGAGACCACCTTTATTCTTCCGATTTTGTTTCGATTTTTGGATCGATGAAGTCTTTTATTCGTAGGCGTCGCGTATCGAAGTTGATAACCTTCTCGATTTCAAATCTATGGAGAATGACCATTGGGGTCATTTTCCTTACTTTGGGATCGTGATAGGCTACCTTTGATTAATCGGCATTATGTTTGCGATTAAGACGAGATCCTATTCTTTCGTGTCCCGATTCGATTCATTAAACTAACCATTGAATTTAATATCTGTCAAATATTATTGTGAATATTATTGTTATATTTATCTTAACATATTATTTATTCATATTTATTTATATTATTCATATTATCATTATTTATCCATATTATTTTTGTCATACCATATTTATTCATATTCATTCACCCCATATTCGAAAACACCTAACAAAATATCGAAACCGCTAAAAACCAAATTGGTGGACTATTGTATCATTGGTCATTTGCAGGTATTCTAAATTTAAGTCGTGCCCGACTTTACTCAAGGCGTAGTTTAGGACACAAATGCACACACACGGCTTTCTCTTGGGCTACCTTACAATGAGACCCCTTTATTTCGTGCAATCCCGTGTAAATTACATGTACCCCTCTCCCATTCCGATGTATGTTTCTCATTTCTTTGATTATTAATTTATCACCTAGGCGCCCATAGGGACTAGGGCGGATCAAACTATTTTCAAACTAATCCTTGATTCATCATCGAGCCACTTTCAAACAACCTTGTAAGTCGAGTGCTCATACGCATTCACCATCAACCTATTACAACTCGACCCTTGATGCGTAAGTCAAGTCGGTCTCTTTTTCAAACCATTTCATTTCTAACACACTTTGCACGCGATAACGAGTCAAACCCTTGATCCAACGTCAATCGGATTTTCGAAACAAACTTCAATCAATTAACAACTATTTAATTTTTTTCAAGGTGTAAAGAGTAGGTTCAAGTCTTTGATCTTGCTTTCAGTTGTTTACATGCGAGTTATCTTATTCGGGTTTGAACAATTGACGCCTCTAAATAACATTAACAAACTCGACATCGTTCAAATATTTCCAACTCAAACAACCTTCCTTTCACGATGAAAAAGAGAGTGTTCCAAGTCTTTGGTTCGCTCTCCCGATTATTTGGAGTCCGAGAAGTCTTTCTTAAGCTTCAAGTAATTGTCATCATTTCAATCTCATCATTTCAACCTCATCCTTTCAAACACAACCCTCTTTCAAGATGAAAAAGAGAGTGTTCCAAGTCTTTGGTTCGCTCTCCCGATTATTTGGAGTTTACGAAGTCTTTCTCAAGCTTCAAGTAATCGTCATCAATTCAAACTCACCTTTCAAACATAACATCTCTTGCGATGAAAAAGAGAGTGTTCCAAGTCTTTGGTTCGCTCTCCCGATTATTTGGAGTCCGAGAAGTCTTTCTTAAGCTTCAAGTAATTGTCATCATTTCAATCTCATCATTTCAACCTCATCCTTTCAAACACAACCCTCTTTCAAGATGAAAAAGAGAGTGTTCCAAGTCTTTGGTTCGCTCTCCCGATTACTTGGGTCCGAGAAGTCTTTCTTAAGCTTCGAGTAATCGTCATTGGTCTCCACTTCAACCCAATTCAAATCCAGTTTCTTTCGTGGTCGTTACCACGAACTACGACTGCTCTGATTCTTCATTCTCGTTCGAATGTAAGATACGTAGGCACAAGATTGCGATGATCTTGGCGAGCACACTTCCCATTTTGTCCCTTATTCCACACTTCTGTCTTCCTCCATTATTCCTTCCTTTCCTTTCCCGTAGTCGAACTACGACGCTCTGATTTCTCATTCTCGTCCGAATGAGCATACGTAGGCACATGGGCCCCAATCCTTGGCGAGCACCCTATCCTCTAACCATCCCCTTTCCCCTAGCGTCTCTATCCCTTTATAGTATCCTTTAGCCTTTAGTAGCGAGAAAAGAAGATTAAGTTTAGCTAACATCATCACAACTCGAATTAAGAGGTTCCCGTCGAGTACGACGGACGTGAGGGGTGCTAATACCTTCCCCTCGCGTAACCGACTCCCGAACCCAGGAATATGGTTGCGATGGTCGTGTTCCTTTCCGCGTTTATGAGGTTTTCTCGATATTTTCCTCTCCCGTTCATTCGGGAAAAATAAAGTTCGGTGGCGACTCTGTCGAACCGCATTTCCGCGCCTTTAGCGCGAGGGTCGTATTTCCGAATGATTTTTCGAGGTGCGACAGATACGACTCGAGTCATTGTCGCTAAACTACCGTTTTTCAAACTACTCGTTTTTTATCTGTGCGCGACAGCGGACCAAATTGGCGTTGTTATCGGAGTTCTTGTCATTATTAATCATTATTAGAGTCATAGGTTTAGCGTTGTTGCACTTAGACCCTAGGTTCCCCACGTTTTTGGCCTTCTCGCGTCTAGAGTCGAAAAAATCGGTTTTTGGAAAAATTGCGTCCGAATCGAAATCTGCACGGGGCATTTGAAGCAAAAAAATCGATGAAATGTTTGTCCCGTACTACAAAGTAGTTACGGGAGGGGTGTTTTCAAATTCCCAAATTCATCATTTTTCTATTTTTAATGAATTTTTTTACTGTTTTCATAGAGTCGAAAAAATCGAAAAAATTCTCAAAATTATATTTTTAAGTCATTAGGTTAATTTCAGTGTCATTTTATTTTTCTGAATTTATTTTGATCGATTCCCTTCTTTGTGTTCGTTTTTTTACTTTTAGGGACATTGTTGGCATTTTAAATATTGTTGCTGCATTACTGTGCATTAGTCCTGGCAACTAGGTCATCTTGTTCTGAACTTGTTGCTTTTGATCCTGAAGTAGAGAGAATCTTGCACACACGACGTAGAACAGTCTAGGCTACCACTAGCTCACCACCCACAACTGAGTCTGAGTCTGACTATCTGCATAACTTGTTTGCTTCGGATACTGAACTTGATTTTGAAATGGCTGATAATAGAACCTTAAGGTAATTAGCTGCTCCTAATGTGAATTATAACATCTTGTGTATTGAGTATGGTGTTGATGTTGTTCCTTTTGAATTAAAATCAGGTTTAATACACTTGTTGCCCATGTTTAGTGGTCTTGCAGGTGAAGATCCTCCCAAACATTTGAAAGAATTTCAAGTGGTGTGTTCTACGCCATTAAACCTCGAAGGGATCACTGAAGATCATATCAAACTTCGAGCTTTTCCTTTTTCATTGCAGGGTGCAGCAAAGCATTGGATATATTCCCTGGAGCCAAATTCAATTGCAAACTGGAATGCTCTGAAAAAAGTGTTCCTAGAGAGATACTTCCCTGCCTCCAGAGCTGCCTCGATATGAAAAGAGATTTGTGGTATTAGACAGGGTAATGAGTCTTTGACCGAGTATTGGGAGAGATTCAAACATTTGGTATACAGCTGCCCTCAGCACCAAATCACCGAGCAACTACTCATCTAGTACTTTTATGAAGGTTTGTTACTGATGGATAGGAACATTCTTGATGCTGCTAGTGGCGGAGCACTTGTTGATAAGACTCCAGCCACTGCCAAGGCTCTAATTGAGAACATGTCACTTAATTCCCAACAGTTCACAACAAGAAACAATTTTGTTCAAATAAAGGGTGTGAACGAGATTCACGTCTCTTCTCATGTTGCTCATTTCGATAAAGCCTTCGAAAATAGAATGAGTGAGCTGAAGGACTTAGTGCAACAGTTGATAGTCGTAGGTAAGGCTCAAGAAGCCCATCAAACCCAAACACCAAGGTTATGTGGTATTTGTACTTCTTATGATCATCCTACTGATACATGTCTTATTCTGCAAGATGATAAGCCTACTGAATTACCTCCAGCTTACGCTGTAGCCCTTTACAATCAAAGTAACAACCAAAACCAGTACAAAATTCCTGACCTGTCCACTAATAAGTATCACCCGAATTGGAGGAACCATTCAAACCTCTGATATGAAAACCAGCCTACCAACCAACAACAATTGATGCTACCCTTACCACCACCACCATAAAATCCTCCACAGGTTGCAATCACCGTTGCCCCATCTTCTTCTGGTCCATCCTTAGAGGATCTTGTCAAACAAATGGTTGTCAACAACCTCCAGTTTCAACAAAGGACGATTCTAGCATTCAGACCTTCCACACACAGAAGGGACAACTTGATACTCAAATAAATAACATGCAAGCCCAAGGGTCGAACCAACTTTCAGCCCAAACAATTGTCAATCCAAAGGGTCCTAATGCTAATGTGAGTGTCATCGCGTTAAGATCCGGAAAAGTTACAGAACCAGCCCCTGAAAAAAATAAAAATAAATCATTGAGGTAACTTCTGAACTTTCTCCTTCTGAACCTCACCCAGCTGAACTTTCTTCTCCTTCTTCTGTTATGGTCGAGATTGAAAAAAATAAAGAAAAAGAGTATGTACCATCAGTCCCCTTCCCACATAGAGTTCTGAGAAATAAAAAAATTGAGGAGGAAGACAAAGAGAGAGAAATTTTAGATGTGTTCAAAAAAGTGGCGGTAAACATTCCGCTTCTTGATGTCATTAAACAGGTTCCTAAGTATGCAAAGTTTCTGAAGGATTTGTGTACAAACAAGAGGAGGATGAAGGAAAGTGAGAGAGTCAATTTGGGAAGAAATATTTCTTCCTTTATTCAGCCCAAGCATTCATCTGAAAAATTTACAGGCGAAGAAAATGTTTCAGCCCTCACTACTCCGGTCTTGCCATAAAAGTGCAAGGACCCGGGAACTTTTGTTATCCCTTGGACCATCAGGAATAGTAAATTCGATGACTGCATGCTTGATTTAGGAGTGATCATTAATGTTATGCCTACTTCTGTTTATAATAACCTTTGTCTTGGTCCTTTGCAATCTACATGTTTAATCATTCAGTTGGCGAATAGGAGCAACACTCGCCTTGCCGGTGTAGTCAAAGATGTCCTTGTTCAAGTTAACGATTTGACTTTTCCTGTAGATTTTTACATTCTTGACATGGAAGGAGAAACAAAGTCCAGCAAAGCTCACATCATTTTAGGAAGGTCGTTCATGAAAACGGCAAAAAAAAATTGATGTTGATGATGGAAGCATGTCTATGGAGTTTGGTGATATTGTCGCAAAATTCAACATTTTTTATGCCATGAAACATCCATTGGAGGAGCATTCCATTTTTCATATTGGATTGATATCTGAGCTGGTTGAGGAAACTTGTTCTGAATTATTTTCACTTGATTTTCCATCCCTCTCTGGTTTTGGTGATGTTTATTCATGTTCTGATTGTACTGACACTAACCTTTGTGTTGTGTATGCTGAGATTGATGTTGCCTTGCAGACTGATATATTTCCTACAGGTGAAGCTGTTGCCGATGAAGCTGTTTTTGCAGCTGATGCTCTTGACATCCCGGCTTCCCCAAACACTCCATCCATAATCCAGCCCCCGTCCTTGGAGCTAAAGGAGCTCCCTAAAAACCTGAAATACGCTTACTTGGAGAGTAATGAAAAACTCCCTGTTATTATTTCTTCTAACCTTGATTTCGATCAAGAAAACAAGCTTTTGCAGGCTTTGAAGAAGCACAAGAAGGAAATCGGGTGGACATTATCCGACCTTCCAGGAATTAGTCCTTCCATGTGTATGCACAGGATTTTACTTGAGGATGGTGCGAAAACAGTAAGGCAGCCCCAAAGGAGGATTAATCCTGTGATTCTTGATGTTGTGAAGAAAGAGGTAACCAAAATCTTGCAAGCAGGTATCATTTATCCTATCTCTGACAGTAAGTGGGTAAGCCCAGTGCAGGTTGTACCTAAGAAATCTGGACTTACAGTTGTTAAAAATGAAAAGAATGAACTTGTTCCCACTAGAGTGCAGAATAGATGGAGAGTTCTTATCGATTACAGGAGACTGAACCAGGCTACTAGAAAGGATCACTTTCCTTTACCGTTCATCGACCAAATGCTTGAACGGCTAGCTGGTAAATCACATTATTGTTTTCTTGATGGATTTTCAGGTTACTTTCATATTCATATTGCACCGGAAGATCAAGAGAAGATCACTTTTACTTGTCCCTTCGGTACTTTTGCTTATAGGCGGATGCGTTTTGGTCTTTGCAATGCTCCTTGCACTTTCCAGTGTTGCATGCTTAGTATCTTTTCTGATTTTATTGAAAATTGCATGGAAGTCTTTATGGACGACTTCACTGTCTATGGTTCCTCTTTTGATGCATGCTTGAGCAGTTTAAGCTTGATTTTAGAAAGATGCATCGAAACTAACCTTGTTTTAAATTATGAAAAATGTCATTTTATGGTTGAACAGGGAATTGTTCTTGGTCACATAATTTCTAAAAAAGGAATTTCTGTTGACCCTATTAAGATTGATGTGATCTCTACACTACCTTACCCATCTTGCATTCGCGAGATTCGTTCTTTTCTTTGTCATGCAGGTTTTTACAGGCACTTCATTAAAGATTTTAGTAAGATAGCTCTTCCGCTATCAAACTTGTTGAAGAACGACATCACTTTCCACTTCGATGACAAATGCAAACAAGCATTTGACTTCTTGAAGAAAGCATTGACCTTCGCTCCCATAATCTAGCCCCCTGACCGGACCCTCCCTTTTGAGCTTATGTGTGATGCTTCTAATTATGTTGTTGGGGCTGTCCTTGCACAAAGAGTTGACAAGGTTGCCCATGTTATTTACTATGCTTCTAGGACTTTAGATTCTGCACAGTCAAATTACACTACGACTGAAAAAGAACTTCTAGCTATTGTTTTTGCTCTTGATAAATTCAGATCTTATTTGCTAGGTTCCAAGGTTGTTGTTTTCACTGACCATGTAGCTTTAAAGTACTTGTTGAAGAAGCCGGATGCAAAACTGAGATTGATTCGGTGGATGTTGTTGCTCCAAGAGTTTAATGTAGAGATTAAAGACAAAAGTGGAGCTGAGAACTTAGTGGCTGACCACTTGAGTAGGATAGGTAGAGATGAAGATCATTTTCCCATTCAAGATGACTTTCCTGATGAGCATCTTTTTCTTTTGCATGGGATTACACCTTGGTTTGCTGACATTGTTAATTTTCTTGTTGCTGGTGTTTTTCCTGCAGGTACATCTAGATCATAGATTCATAAACTCAAGAGTGATGCCAAATATTATGTTTGGAATGATCCATACCTTTGGAAGTTTGGTAGTGATCAGGTGATTAGAAGATGTGTTCCTGACTATGAGATTGAGTCCATTTTAAAATTTTCTCATGCATCTCAAGTCGGAGGACACTTTGGCGCTCAAAGAACTGCAAGAAAAGTCCTTGACTCAGGTTTCTATTGGCCAACTATTTTTAAGGATGCTTATGAGACGTACCGCACTTGTAAAGAGTTCCAGATTGAAGGTATAAACATCACTCACAAGAGTGAAATGCCTTAGCACCTTATGCTTTTCTGTGAGGTATTTGATGTATGGGGAATTGACTTCATCGGTCCCTTTCCTGTATCATTTGGTTTCCTTTACATTTTACTTGTTGTTGATTATGTTTCAAAGTGGGTGGAAGTTATCCCCACTAGGATTAGTGATTCTAGAATTGTTGCAGATTTTGTTAGGTCTAATATCTTCTGTAGGTTTGGAATACCACGAGCTATCATCAGTGACCAAGGCACTCATTTCTGTAACCGCACCATGGAATCCTTGCTCCAGAAGTATGGAGTTGTGCACAGAGTCTCTACTGCATATCACCCATAAACTAATGGGCAAGCTGAGATCTCAAACAGGGAGATCAAACAGGTTTTAGAGAAAATGGTGCAGCCGAACAGGAAGGACTGGAGCCGTCGTCTAGAAGACGCATTTTGGGCTCAAAGAACAGCTTTCAAGACACCCATTGGGATGTCTCCTTATCGACTTGTTTTTAGTAAGGCATGTCATTTTCCTGTTGAGATAGAACACAGTGCTTATTGGGCGGCGAAAAGTTGTAATTTGGAGATGCAACAAGCAGGTATTAAAAGAAAACTCCAATTACAACAATTGGAAGAGCTTAGATTAGAGGCTTATGAAAGCTCTAGAATTTATAAAGAAAAAACTAAGCACTTCCATGATAAAATGAATTCTAGGAAATAGTTTTTTATGGGCCAGCAGGTGTTATTTATTAACTCCCTCCTTAAGCTTATGGCTGGGGAACTTCGATCCAAATGGATTGGCCCTTTTGTTGTTACTAATGTTTTACCTCATGGTGCAGTAGAAATTAAAAGTGCAGGTACTAACAAAGTTTTTAAGGTAAATGGGCAGCGCCTAAAGCTATTCCATGGAAGTTCAGTAGCGAAAGATACAACCATAGAAGATCTTTCTTTGGAAGCACCCAACTACTCTGCAACTTGATTAAGGAGTTTTCCTTTCCTTCTCTCTACTTTAATAGTTATGTACTTTCATTGAGGGCAATGCTTATTTTAAGTGTGGGGGAGGGAAATCATTTTTTTCGTTTGTTTTCCTTGTTTTTGTTAGTATTTTTTTTTTGTTTTCAGTCAAATAAAAAAAATAAAAAAATGCATCTTCTTGAAAGATTGAGGTTATAGTCTAATTTGAGATTAATTTGCAGAGACTTGGGAAAAATTCACAAGATCGATATCGTCTTAATATCGTTAGTCTCCTGCATATGGAAATTGATTTGAATTCTTATTATGGTTTAGCCTTAAATTTTCATTCTCTGACAGCTCTTGAGTAGTTTATTTCAGCAGTCAACACCATCTCACACACACTTTACGCAGGGAAGTCGGTGAAAATAAGTGAGTGATCCAGTTTTTATTTGAAAAAAAAGAATACACCTTCTAAGTTTGGTGACCCTCACCCGGTCACTTAACCCAACGGATGTAGAGCCTTAAAAAAAGTTGATAATAAAACTCGTTGTTAGTTGGTTCAGCGGTTTCTGGTGCTGAACTTGGTAGGGCGGATTACGGCCGATCCCCCGCAACTACAACTGAGTGAGCAAAGGGTTATGCCATGTAAGTACCATAACCCCAAGCAAAAAGGATCGGAGTCACTAACCGGTCGCCTTGCTATGAGTGTGTGGAGATAATGGGCTTAATGTGATTGCGCCTGAATGAAAAAGAGCAAAAAGAAGGATGAACAGAGCAAAGACATCCTCAAAAGCAGTTGTGTTTCCTATGCTGGCAAAATATAGGGCTTTTTCCATCAGAAATTTAGGTGGTAAACCCTGAATTCCTCCTAAGGTGTGTACTAGGATTCAATTTTGTACCTATAGAATGGATTCTAACAAGGTGCCCAAAATCACTAACCCATCTTAAGAATATTACCAGTAAACCGACTGACTCATGTGAGCTGTAATATACCTAGGATGAATTTCAATTGATTGTAGTATCGCGTATTAACTATTCCCGATAGTCACCGCACTACCTAATGGTCAAGTGGTTAAATGCTTACTAATCCTCATTTTCAATGGTGCCTAGTATAAAAAGTAATGTTTTCACAACTTGTTCGTTCAACATTAGTAATTCCAAAAGGGTACCTCTACTTATTTGGTGGACTTTCAAGTCAGCTTGGTCAGAAACCACTCCCTATAAGCCTTCTTGAGTCTGCCACTTCCTATCTTAAAGGTGCTCTCTGACTCACCACATGCGTATTAATCGCATTCCCAAGTAACAGTAATTTAAACAAGTATAACAGATAATCATATAATATAATAGCAAATGATAAGAAATGAGAAAGCAAATAAACATCAAAAAAATGTAATGCAAGGTTTAACCCTCTTAGGGTATGGGAAAGTCCCCAGTGAAGTCGCAAGGCTTAATCGCTCCTCGTGCTACTTTCTGATTTCTATATTTATCCTATGAAGCTTAAAAGGAAGGGGAAGATATCTTAAATTAACCTTGCGCGCAAGTGTTTTCCCTACAAATGCAAAGAGATCTGGAATCGGGGGTTGGTTATACAAAGGGAAGCTTTTAACACCTAGAGTATCTATAGTAATTTATAGGAACCTTGATTGCATATGTTTTTACTGTTTGAATTGCTTTCTTGAATTTATTTGCTGTTAGGTAGGGAAAGTTTCTCCTTTGGGAGGTTGAGGAAATGTTTTTTTTTTGTTTTAGGAATCTTTATTATTTTAAAAAAGGTATCTGGACCTAAGGTTTTTTATTAGTGCGCTCGCTAATATTTTTCAATCTTATGCCTACGTATTCTAAAAAACGAAACTGAGAAATCAGAGCGTTCGTAGATCCTCCTACTCTATGGAAGGAAAATTTTTGGGTGTCTTGTTCAAAGCCCAAGATTGAAGCTAAAAGAGTTTTTATGTTTTGTTCAAAACCCAAGATTGAAGCTAAAAGAGTATTTGTGTCTTGTTCAAAGCCCAAGATTGAAGCTAAAGGAGTTTTTGTTTCTTGTTCAAAGCCCAAGATTGAAGCTAAAGGAGTTTTTATGTATTGTTGTTAGCTCGCCAATTCGACAACCCATATTTTGAGGCTATTTCAGCTTGTTAAAGGACCTACAGGTCCTCCAAAGACTTAGAAAGTGTGAAGTCTTGGAGATAGGCATTTCGACCTAAGTGGTGAATTGGCCTTCGACCGAATCATGGAAGTGGGGATGAATTAAGTTTTTAAAATTTAAATATTGGAGGGAGTAGTTATGTTTTCTTATGACTAAGAAGGACAAATGGCACTCATTGGACAGAGGACTACATGCAGTGTGACACTTGTCAGAAATAGATGGCCTAAGGAGGTTATTAGCAGTTATTATTATTATTATAAATAGGAGTCTTAGACATAAACTTAAGTGTGTTGTAATTTACTGTTGTACAAGTCACTCTTAAAATTACTCCAAGTATCCGAGTGTATAGAAAGAGAGTATTATAGAGAATGTACGTGATGTAAACACACCATCCTTTATCTTTTCAATGAAGTTATCCTGTTTTCTTTACTTTTGCTAAGTACTTTTTACCTATTTATTTCGTCTTTTCCTTTGTTTACTATTACTACTTCGACTAAGTCCTTCTCTCCCAAAAAACCTTTATCTTTTTTCCTTCTTGTAATTCTTCCTCCTTCCTTCCTTCAAACATAGTGGATAGTTCTGCCCTTTTAAATTATTTCTTCTTAGTATTGTCAAAACATATCTTTTTCAAATAAGTTCAAATAGAAATGCCCTTTAGCACATGTCCTAGGATTTCGTATGGTCAATCCTGCAAGTTAGTCAATTTGACACCAAATTGATAGACCAGAGGTTGTTTACCAAAAAACACGATAAACAAAATGGCACGCCTAGTGGGACAGTGCTAAACAAAGAAGTTTTGTGCAAGATCGTAAAACTTTAGAATTATAAGCCTTATCAACTTTTCTTCAAAATACATTTTATGTTACTAAGAAGTGGCAGAATAACCACTGTAAATGAAGAAAGTTTAATAAGACGTAACTATAGGAATATGGCGACGGAATCCGTTAAGCCAAATGGCCAACAAAATGGCTCTAGTGAAGAAACAAGAAACGACGGAGCGTCGTCTTCAATACCATCGACGAGAGAGAAAGTAGTGCTCCCAGTAAGGCCTAAACCAACACCTTCGATGCTTGGGACCGGGTCGACTGTAATAAGACCCTATAGTCAACCAGTATTAGAGTATATCGGGCCCCAAGTGTCTAATCCTCAAACGCCATTAGGAGGAAGCCCACTGCCTAGACAAAATCCTCTTCCTCGGTTGGTACAGATACCAAGGAATCCAACATATGGAATGCCTACAACTGTGATGCAGGGGCTTCAGAATGCTCCCCCCATCTTTTCAAATAACCCTGTGACTTCTCCACTGCAAGGATCGGGATCTGGTGTGAACATTGGTCGAAATTTCCAGGGCCAAAGTCTGGGATATTCGACACAAGGCCCTAACTTGACCAATACCTCAGTCGCATGCTTAAGGCAACAGATGGATGAGAGCAACATGCAAATGGTTCAGACTTTGTCCCAAACCATGGGCGAAATCTTCCAACCATTGATCCATAACACTACCCAAACCAACCAACAGTTGACGCTGCAGTTGACACGATTGGCTGAGTTCATGGGAGTACCCCTTGTACCCAAAAATCAAAACCCAATAGCGAATGTACCTTGACAGGACGTAAGAAATGCAAGGGAAATAAACTTGGAAAACCAGGTTAGAGTTGAACCTCCCATAGTCGAACAAATGAGAGAAAATCAAATGAATCAGGTCCATGTTCTAGACGAAAGAAACCAAGGAGTGGTCATGATAAACCGAAATCAGGATGCGGATCACGTTGTCCAGGAAGTTCGGCATAATAAAATAGCCATTGACAACAATCTAGTGGCCATGGTCGAAAGGATTATGGCTCGAAATGGAGTAAATAATGGGTTTACTCGACCAGATTTTACATCCCCAATAGTAGATTATTTCCTTCAAACATAGTTACCCCCTAGGACGAAAGTACCAAAGTTTACTAAGTTCTCAGGGGATACGACAGAATCTACTGTCGAACATGTGGCTCGTTATGTGATAGAAGCTGGGGAAATAGCGAATGATGAGAGCCTTAGGATAAAATACTTTCCAAGTTCCCTCACGAAAAATGCTTTCACTTGGTTCACAACGCTAGCACCTAATACCATATGCAGTTGGGCCCAACTTGAACGCTTGTTTCATGAGCAGTTTTACATGGGCCAAACCAAAATTAGTTTGAAAGAACTGGCCAGCGTGAAACGTAAGTTTTCGGAACCAATCGAAGAGTACCTTAATAGGTTTCGGCTTCTCAAGGCCAGGTGTTTCACGCAAGTGCCAGAACAGGAATTGGTCGAAATGGCCGCCGGAGGCCTTGACTATTCCATTCGAAAGAAATTAGACACCCAATACTTAAGAGATATGACGCAATTGGCCGACAGAGTTCGACATCGAACGTTTGAAAAATGAGAAAATCCGATTTAACAAGAGTAAAAAAGTGGCCTTTGTCGAAATTGATGACAACATCGAAAGGGCCTGCGAGGATTCTTTGAACCTCGAAGAAAGTGAAGTGGACCTTGCTGAACTTAAACAAGGTCCCCCATACTCTTGTAAAGTATTAGCGCCCCCACAGGGGAAGGGTTTTGTCGAATCAGAAAGGAATGATAGATTCCCAAAGAAAACATATACCTTCGACATCACCAAGTGTGATGAAATTTTCGATTTGTTAGTAAAAGATGGGCAAATGATAGTGCCACCTTGCGCTAAATTTCCATCGTTAGAACAAAGAAAAAAGAGAGGTTTTTGTAAGTACCATAATTTTCTGGGTCATAAAACATCTTAATGTTTTCTTTTCAGGGATCTTGTTCAGAACGCAATCCAGGAGGGACGCCTGAAGTTTGGGGAGAAGGTCACCAGCCAAATGCAGGTCGACACGGACCCTCTACAAGTGACAGACGCTCACTACATAGAGCCATTAGAAGCCTACATGATCGAGGCTACTGAAGGCCGCGACTTCTCAGAAAGCATGACAGAAGTTACTGATGACTTCATAAAGAATGCTGTGATGACAAAGGTCATAATGGGCTTTGGTCAAGGCAGTAAAAGAGAGATGGATTCTAGCAACATCGATGGGGTAGCAGACAATCCAAGATGGGATATGGTGACCAAGGAGATGGCTGACAACTTCGTCGAAATGGACCAGGCCACTGAAGGTTTGGGTCTAAGCTTAAAGGGTTTGTATTTGGTCGAGGAGGTTGAGATCAACATGATGGAAGTTACCCAACAAGAAATTAAAGGGGACAGTAATTCGAACAACCAAGAGGAAATCACTAAGGAAGCTTACCCAAAGCTGGAGGAAACAATTGTAGATTTTCTTCACAGATGCCAGGAAAAGGGTTCCAGTGTGATGTTATGCCCGCGATGTAGCGCAATTTTCGACAAAAAGGCTGCCCAGAGACTTGAGGGAACACGAAGGCTCAAGCAAACTAGGGAAATGCCTAAATCTGATGAACGAAGCAACCTGCTGAAAAGGTCTGAACCCCGAATTAGAGCCCCCAAAACAAGGCCTGCTAGTTTCAAACCCGCTGTTGGAAACACCGATGGTAGGTGGATGAAACCCAACGAGGATAGACGACAAGGCCAACAAAAATGGAAGAATTTCGAATTTAACAGGGGGTCCTCAGTTACCTATCGAAAAGAATTTCAGTCTTCAAAGATGGCCCATGTATCTGAGAATTATAAAGGGAAGAACCCCATGTCTCGATCGCAGTGGAGGCGGGAACAACGAAAAAGAAAAGCTCTTAGAGAAGGGGCGTCAAAGGACCAAGCCGAATCCAGCACTAACCTTCCAGTCAAAAATCAGAGAGAGCCATCGAAGATATCAGCAAAACCACCAGTGGGCAGGAAGTTGTTCTCTGACCAGGTTAGAAGTCAGAAAGAGGTTACTAGGGTTGATGATGAAATGACTGACAATTTCGACTCAGACTCTGATGACTCGCTAAATTTGTTGGTAAATGTAGTATCATTGATGCCAAAGGAATATAACAAAGTGTTTGTGGTCGAGAATTACGACACTAATGCAGACTGTGAAATGGCAGCACACAAACCCGTTTGCTATTATGTGATGAACAACGTTTGCGTCGAAGAACATAATGCTTTCTTCGAACAGCCCATAGAGGAAATGAAGAATAATTTGAAGCCGCTCTATATTACGGCAAAAGTAGAAAACACCCCAGTTAACAAAATTCTAGTGGACTGTGGCGCAACTGTGAATCTGATGCCACATCTTCTATTAAACAAAATCGGGAAGTGTGATGCCGACACAAAGCCACACAACATGGTCCTGTCTAACTATGAAGGTAAGGTAGGTTCGACCATGGGAGTAATCCAGGTAGATGTCACCGTTGGAACAGTAACATGGCCAACTGTATTCATGGTTGTGGAAACCACAGCCAACTACAACTTGTTACTTGGACGCGGATGGATCCATGGTGTGGGGGCAGTCCCATCCTCGATGCATCAAAGAATTGTGATTTGGAGGCCAGACGGCATTGTGGAAAATATTGAAGCTGATCAAGGGTACTTTAAGGCACCCATCAACTATGTCGATCAAAGGCACTTCGACAAACACTTGGCTGGTATGGGTCCTTGTGGACCAGCGGATTTCGATTTCAAACCAGATAACGAAGTATGTTGCTCGTTATACTTACACCCTGTAGACGGTTTCCGTTGGGACAGGGAGGTGCCAGGAGAAAGGCTTCCATACCTGGGAACCTTGCCAATGGACTCCACTGGATGGGGAAGTGATTTCAATAACAATGACTGAAGCCAGTGCGCTTCGAAGGATTTCGGCCTATGTGGCCGAAACTAGACTACAAGCGGCCTTGGAGGCTGTTAATAGTGAAATGGCCACAGAGGCCAATGAAGAAGTTTTTCAGATGACCCACAAGGAAGGCTTCGAATTGGAATTATCTGATGAAACCCATCAAGAAAGTGAAAGGCTTGACGTTATTTATGACGACGAGCCTTTGGGTTTCGAGAAAGATCCTTTGGCAGAGGATGCCAAGATGCTTGCGCAAGACCCACTAGAGGAAGTGGACTTAGGAGATGGCATTTTCAAGAGGCCAACTTATATCAGTGCCAACCTCGACACTCAATTCAAAGGCGAGGTCATCCTGCTGTTACGAGAATATAGAGACTGTTTTGCTTGGGATTATGATGAAATGCCAGGATTAAAGAGAGAGTTGGTGGAACATAGACTGCCAATCAAGCCTGGCAAGAAACCGGTCAAGCAGAGCCTAAGGCGTTTTGCTCCAGAGGTCCTATCAAAGATAAAAGCGGAAATCGAAAGACTTCTGCGGTGCAAATTCATTCGCATAACCAGGTATGTCGAATGGCTTGCTAATATTGTGTCAGTTATTAAGAAAAATGGTTCCTTGAGAGTCTGCATAGACTTTAAGGACTTAAACTCAGCATCCCCTAAGGATGAATATTCGATGCCGGTGGCAGAAATGCTAGTCGATTCATTCGCCGACCAAAAATATCTTAGCATGTTAGATGGTTATTCTGGTTATAACCAAATCTTCATCGCCGAGGACGATGTTCCCAAAACAGCATTTCGTTGTCCAGGAGCAATGAATTCAATCTTCCATGACTATATAGAGTCTGTTATGCAGATATATATTGATGACATTGTGGTTAAATCTGTATCAGGCAAAGATCATATAGATCATCTTCGACAATCCTTCTTAAGGATGAGGAAGTTTGGCCTCAAAATGAACCCTCTAAAATGTGCGTTCTTTGTGCAGGCGGGTGACTTCTTGGGTTTCGTAGTCCACAAAAAGGGCATCGAAATAAACCAAAACAAGACGAAGGCCATTATGGAGACCAAGGCGCCGTCAAATAAAAAGGAATTACAATCCCTGTTGGGCAAGATTAATTTCTTAAGGAGGTTCATATCGAACCTAAGCGGCAAAACGCAAGCTTTTTCGCCATTGCTTCGAGTCACCAAAGAAGGGTATGAATGGAGGAAGGAACAACAAGAAGCTTTCGACAAAATCAAAAGCTATCTGACCAATCCTCCAATCGTCTCTCCACTTTGTCGACACAAGAGCATGAGGTTGTACATAGCTGCGTCGCATAAGACTCTGGGAAGCATGTTAGCTCAAGAGGATGAAAGTGGCACGGAAAGAGCCATTTACTACCTTAGTAGAGTCCTAAATGATGCAGAGACTAGATATAGCGAAGTAGAAAAGTTATGCCTATGTTTATATTTCTCATGTACAAAATTAAAACAATATATAAAGCCTGTTGATGTTTGTGTCTCTTCGCATTTTGATGTTATAAAGCATATGTTGCCTAAACCTATTTTGCATAGTCGAATAGGTAAATGGGCATTAGCGTTAACGGAATTTTCCTTAACGTATAAACCATTGAAAGCAATTAAAGGGCAAATAGTGGCAGAATTTATTGTCGATCACTCCGTAGATACAAACGCTTTAAATATGGTCGAACTAGAACCTTGGAAGTTGTACTTCGATGGTTCCAGCCATAAGAAGGGAACCGGCATAGGCATGTTGATTATTTCGCCTGACAAAATTCCAACACAATTCAAGTATAGAATAGGTGAGCCATGCTCCAACAATGAGGCAGAATACGAGGCTTCGATAGCTGGACTTGAAATTTTGTTGGAATTAGGGGCAACTAGAGTCGAAATAATGGGAGACTCAAAGTTAGTTATAAAACAATTGACAAAAGAATACAAATGCGTCAAAGAAAGCCTCATCATGCACTTTGTAGTAGCGAATAGGCTATTAAAAAAATTCGAAGAGACTATTATTCGACATATACCATGACTACGAAATCAGGTGGCCAACGATCTGGCCCAAATAGCATCAGGATATAAGGTGTCCTGCAAGGATCTACAAGAAGTAATCCAAGTCAGAAGCAAGGTGGCAGCTGTGGCGCTGCAACCATCAGATTTGAGGGCTGCAAAGTTCGCTTGTGCTGACGAAGAGACCTTCGAGATCTTTACAATCGAATCGATGTCAGATGGGGACTGGAGAAGACCGTTGGTCGAATACCTCCAAAATCCTTCGAGCACCACAGAGCGGAAAATAAAATACCAAGCACTGAGCTACGTCCTCCTAGGAAACAAGTTATTCAAAAGAACTCTTGAGGGAGTTTTGCTTAAGTGTTTAAGTGAATCTGAGGCGTACCTAGCATTTTCGTCAGTTCATAGCGAGGCATGTGGGGCACACCAGGTAGGCCAGAAGATGAAATGGCTACTATTTCGCCAAGGTCTATATTGGCCTACAATGTTGAAGGATCGTATCGAATTTGCCAAAGGCTGCCAAGAGTGCCAAATACACGCTGGCATACAACATGTTCCAGCAAGTGAGTTACACTCCATAATTAAACCATGGCCATTTAGAGGATGGGCTTTGGACCTAATAGGAGAAATTCAACCCGCGTCCTCGAAAAACCAGAAATTCATCTTGGTGGGGATAGACTACTTCACCAAATGGGTCGAAGCGGTACCCCTGCCAAAAGTAGACCAAGACAATGTGATTGAACTTATTCAAAAATACATTATCTTTAGATTTGGTCTACCAGAAACGATAATAACAGATCAAGGATCAGTCTTTACTGGTCGGAAAATGCAAGAGTTTTCCAGAGAAATGGGATTCAAACTCCTTACTTTGACCCCTTACTACGACCAAGCCAATGGCCAGGTTGAGGCAGCAAATAAGGTGATAATTGGAATGATAAAAAAGCAAGTAGGGGGTAAGCCAAAAAACTGGCATAAAACCCTAGACCAGGTCCTATGGGCATGTCGAACATCCCCCAAAGAAGCTACCAACACTACACCTTATCGATTGACCTTTGGCCATGATGCAGTATTACCAGTCGAAATTCTTGTGTAGTCGGCCAGGATTCAGAGGCATCACAAAATTCCTCGCTGTTGCACCCTAAAATTTGCTCAACCTTATTCCTTGGTTCATGTTTTAATATTATCATCATTAGCATTTGCATGTAGAATCATGTATATAGACTAACTATCTGCATAGCATAAGCATAGCAAGTCATTCAACAGGGGACCAATCATTATTTTCATCTCTAGAGGCCTAGCAAGAGGTTATTATCCTAATTCCATCATATTCAAGTCATCAGGAAAGAATTTGAAAGTAAAGAGTTCAGCAGATCAAGCCTTGAGTCTATCTCCTAGCTGAGGGTTCCTGAGGATCAACAAGAGGGTTGTGGGATGTGAAATGAAAGCATGGAGAGCATCTAGACATCTTGAGAGACTTACAAAGTCATTTGGAGAAGAAAGCAAGTCATTGATGAAAGCACAAGAGCTATAGTGGAAGACAGTCAACTAGGGTTTCATCTGGGTCAACCCTAGGTCAACCCTAGGTCAATTGACTGACTTAGGAGGGCATTCAAGTCTATTGGAGAGATGTGGGGATCATCATTTGATATGTAAAGAAGGATATGGAGATATGACAAGGAGAATTCAAGAGAAATCAAGGAGAAGAGGAGTTACTAAATTAGGGTTTCTCTGTAAAATCCCCTAATTTAGGTCAAATTTCCAAGCAAGATAAGTCAAAATGCTAGCTTCAAATGGCTTCTTGGCCAACATGAAACTTGTAGAGGATCTCAAGACCTTTAATTTGAGTGGTGGAAGACCTCAAGGAGATTTATAGAACTCAAGTTATGGTCCTTGCAAGTTACAGGTCATCTGGGGTGTCTGAATTTTTGTCTGTGAAAGTGACTTGACTTCCAAGCTAGTTTTGCCCCTCAAGGAGATTTCAAATGAATTCTTGGTCAACATAAGAGTTGTTCCTCATTGTCTTAGCTTTCTAGAATGGTATGGCATGCCTTCATATGATGTGGAGAACTCAACTTATGGTCTTGACAAGCAAAGGGTATTTTGGGCATTTGTGAATTACAGGTCATTTTAACCTATGTCCAAAACTCATACAAGGAGGCCTCAAATGGAAAAACTTACAACATCAAACTTGCTCCAAATGGGATTTTAAGTCTAGAAAGAAGGTCACAAGTTATTGGAGAAGCTCATAGCATGGAGTTGCATGATTGGTCAAAAGTTGAACTAAAAAGGCTTATAAAGTGAACAATTTCAAGATGGAAAATGGTTTGGGAGATTTACAAGTCCAAATGGAGACTTCCAATATATGATTTTGAATGGAAAAACAATTCTAAGAACAATGGTTCACACACTTTTTTGAGTTTAGAAGGAAAAAATGAAGTTATCCATGGTTGCTTATCATTTAAGAAACATAATCAAAATGGATCAAAATTTGAAAACAAGGGAATGTGCAAGATGGATCTAGAATGTTCATTTGGGGTCTATATATTCATGAAATGTGCATTGATCAAGGGTTGGCCTCATTTGCACCAAGAATTTCACAAAATCTATCACACTTTTTCATTGGAGTTTCATCACAATTCTCTCAAAACCTTCATCAATCTTCATCATAATCAACTCAATTCCATTCCATCATCATCACAGATCATAATTGAAGCAAGTTCTTGGTGTGAATCATTCATATTCGAGTGCTTTTCTCAAGAATCTCAAAACTACAAGTTCAAGTGGATTGCATGATTCAAGCAAGGAAACTCCAAGTTTGTGCATACAGAAGCAAGTTCCTCAAGGATTGATCAAGATTCATCACTTGGAAGCCTCAGATCTTCCATTTCCATAGCTGCTTCTCAAGATTTCTTACAAGGTAAGTTTTCTATCACACTGCTTGATCCAGTTAGGTAGGCATGTTTTTGTTAGTGTAGAATTGATCTAGGTGGTTAGGAGATTAAGTTAGATGAATTTGGAGAGGTTTGGTGATGGTTAGTGACAGGTGCCATATTCTGTTTGTGTTCGAATCTCTTAGATTAGTGTGTTATAATCGTGGCTTGATAGCATGTGTTAACCTCCATTAGATGTAGTTTAAGTTAGGCTAGGTTTGAGGAAGTTTGGTGATGATGCATACCAGTGTATTTCAATGGAGGCCGAAGGTTGATCCAATCGAATTTGTTGATGTGGTGAGTTTCAAGGTGATTTGATGCCCTAAGATTATAGAGGGAGAGATTTGGAGCAGATTCCATGTTTACATCATGAGGATTCATCGCGTGTGGAGTGAGAACAGGGAGGTGGAACCTTGCTCGTGCATGGTGGCCATGGAAGCTCAAACCCTAGGTTGCAGGTTCAATTGAAGAAGATACAATCTGAGCCCTTCATTTCGTGGTAGACTCTTGACTATCAGGGCAATCCAATGGCCCTCATTTAATTTCAGAATTGGAGGGAAGTGCGTTGGCCCTAAACGCACCGTTTCATTAATTGAAACGGGCGGGCCTGAGTGCTGTTGATAACCACACCCCCAAGGTTGAGCCCAATACCATTTTCAACGTGGATTCGCTACTATTTTCACCCCCTGCTCGTTTTTAGTTTTTTTTATTGTTTCTGACTTGATGCTGGGCTTAGCCAAAAGCGCTATTTGCACCCCTATATGTGGCCCATTCTGGATTTATAACTGGGCGAATTTCTTTTCATACCCCCACCATTCATTTAATTCATTTAATTTTCTTAATTTCATTTTAATTTTTACTAATCTTTGAAAATTCATAAATAATTCATAAAAAATGCTTTTTAATTCATTCTTTTTACCATGTTTTCATTAAAATGTCTAGAATATTATAGAAAAATAAAATTTCATTTTTAGTTTTATTTCATATTTTTTACATATTTTCTAAATAAATAGCATAATAAATAGTTACATTTCATGCATCATTTTCATGATTTTTGTTCTCTCACATGCTTTAATATTTTTTGATCATTCTTTTCATATTGTTTAGATGAGATGTTAAGCTTGTAGAAATATTTTAGTTCCCATTTTTAGGAGTTAATTTTAGGTGATTAATAAATGCTTGAATATCATGAGCAAAACTAGGGTTTTTAGGTAACAACTTAGGAAGTTCAGTTTTCTCCCTTAGGACTTAGGGTTTGAATAGGTTAGTTATGGGACTATAGGGACTATGGGTAGCTATTAGATCCCTTAGAGAAAAGTTAGGATTCCCCTACTGCTATTATTACTGTCTGTATATCTGTTGTCTGGTGTGGTGTGCCCTCTGGGGTTTATTGATTGCTTGTATGGGTATTGGGTTTGTCTGGGGCCCTGGGGAAGCTGAAGATCTGTGGAGATGAAGCCATTGGAGATTCAAATGCTGAAGATCAACTTCCAGAGTTGAAGAGAAGATTCTTGCTAGCAGATGCTGAGAGACTAGGGTTTAGGAGCTAGGCAGAGCTCTAGATTAGAATGATTATTTCTCAAACATGGGTTGCCTTGTCTGCATCCATTCTTCTCTGTGATTCAGAGTCTCTCTAAGACACTCACCCCCTTCCTTTGGAAGGCTTGGTGATAGTGTCTAAGAGGTAGAACTCTTGAGAGAAAATGTCTCTTGTGTTAGAAGCAGTCTGTTCACCACCTTTGGTAGTCAGCTGATTGCTTAACACCCAATTCACTCTTGTGACTAATCCCTCATCCTGGAGGTTTGAGCTTGAAGAAAAGCCATTGCAGATAGAAGACTGAAGATCAGAGCCCTTGTCTGAAGGCCATGAAGATGGAGATTGATGCTTGTTGAAGCCTGTAACTGATTGGAGATTGCTTGAAGCCAGATGTGGATTCAGAGCTGTTGATGCTGTTTCTTTTGCTGTATTTCATTTGTTGATGTATTGTTTGGTTTTCTGAACTGTATTGTTTGCTGTTTACCCTGCTGGGTTGAAAGTGAAGCCTGTTCACTTTCGCCTATTGTTTTCTAGGTTCGAGGTTGAGTGGGACTCCCTTGCCTCGCTTGTATTGCTGCATCCATGCATTTTACTGTTTTACTGTATATATCTGATATTGTTTCTGTTTCTGCCTATCCCGTAGGATCTCTGTTTCTCTCTGTGCAAGAGAGGAGCATGATAGACACTAGGTCTTAACCCATGCATGATAACATTAGGTTAGTTTGTTTCCCTTCGCAACCGTAGGTTAGAGTTCTGTCTCTTTCTTTCTCAAAACAAACAGAAAAACACATAAAGATTTCAAACACAATACAAGACACTTCTTCCGTAAAAGAATGTGAACCCATCAAGACGTCATTTTTGTCCGCTTGGACTGTTAATCAGAAAACCTTTTTTTCAGAAGGAATAAAATCAACCAAGACAGACTTGTGTCGTACGTGGCCCGAACTACGTTTGCTCTGATCTTCCATGCTGTGTGGAAGTACGTAGGCATAGGATGCGATATCCTAGCGAGCAACCTTCCCCTCCTTTCCCGTAGGTAGGCGAACTACGTTGACTCTGATTTCTCGTTCCAGACGGGAATACGTAGGCATAAAGTGCGATACTTTGCCGAGTCATTTTTATTTTCATTCTCTTTTTTCTTTTTTAACCCTTGACCTATAGTTTAGATAGAATAACAATCCATACCCGAAAACAAGCGTGGATCCCGTCGAGTACGACGGACGTGAGGGGTGCTAATACCTTCCCCTTGCGTAACCGACTCCCGAATCCAGGTTTTGGTTGCGACGACCATACCTTTCCCGTGTTGTGCGAGGTTTACTCTGAGCGTTCCCTTTCCCTCCCGTGGGATAAATAACGCACGGTGGCGACTCTTCTGTTCAGCTGGCGCCGATTTTCGCAGTAGCGACAGCTGGCGACTCTGCTGGGGATCCAACGTCCCCTGGCTGCTAAGGACTGCGATGGTTCTTATGCATTTGGGATCCAACGTCCCTTGAGAGAGTCAATCCTAGCGCTTGTTTTCCCGTCGAGGATTTTGTATGGAGTTTGTATATTTCTAGCCTTGTATTTTCAGCTTTATGTATTGATTATTATTGCTGTATTTGGGGTGTGACGGGTGTTCTGATATTGAGAGATAAGCCGGACCTGGGCTTGAGTGCACCTAGAATTAGAGTAGAAATTAGTGGGCGCCCGCTTGCTTTGCTTGCTTTGGTGTCCCATGAAATCTACACTCAGACGAGGTTCCTCTGGTTGGCCTCCTGCCCCTTCCTTTGGTTGGCGTGGGTTGCTGGTTAGTTGGATTGTCGACTCTGGGGACCGATCATTTGGAAGTTGGCTGAGTGAGGCCTCTTCAGGAATTGATGATGCCACTCCTTCGGGGAATCGTATCATCAACCCTGAAAGTCTGTGACGCCGATGACCGCATAGGATGCCGTACCTTGTGCCAGTTATAGGGCCACCCACCTGTGAGGGGATTTAGGGTTATGCAGGTAACTAGACCTCCAGATTACCGGTTATTTCTTGATCAGAGATCCGGGTTGTTTATGGAGAGTTATGAGGTCTGCCAGAGACCATGTGAAGTTTAGTTATGAGGTCTGCCAGAGACCATGTGGAGATTTATTCTGAGGTCTGTCAGAGACCATTTGGAGATGTATTCTGGGGTCTGTCAGAGACCACTTGAGAGGTGTTTTGAGGTCTATCAGAGACCAATTATGGATGTGGTTTGAGGTCTATCAGAGACCAGTTGGAGTTATGATTTGAGGTCTGTCAGAGACCAGTGTTGGAGTTTTATTTTAGGTCTATCTGAGACCAGGGTTTGATGACTTCTGGATGGTCTATCTGAGACCTTTCTTGATTGGGTTCAGGCTATTCAGCTACAGCTTTGGTCCCTGTTGCATGTTACTTGCATTGCATCCTTGCATATACATTATCATTTGCATTTCACTAACGTGTGTCTGTGCTGCAGGTGCATTTGCATTTCCCTAGTTCTAGTGCCCAGACTTCTGAGTGTTTGATCATGACTAGCCTACGGAGAACGGTTGCTTACAAATTGCCTACGCCTGATATTGTTCCTTTACTGGGGTTGATCTCTCTTGCTGATGAGGGTGTTCGTAGGAGTTTCCGGATGAGTTATGGTAGATTACTGAGATTGGTGTGCAAACCTACAGAGGTAGAGTTAGATGGGCTGTATGCTTTGTTGCAATTCTACGACCCTGCTTTGAGGTGCTTTACGTTCTCTGATTTTATTATGGGACCAACTCTGGAGGAATACGCTGAGTATGTTGAGCTGCCCGTGCAGAACCAGGTTCCATTCATCCGTTATGATGCCAAACCCAAGCCGGAGGAATTGGCAAAAGCCTTGCATGTTGATGCTTCTGAACTTGTGACTACTGTTTCCCGTGGAGTTCCAGGATTCTCATTTCAGTTCTTAGTGGGTAAAGCCCAAGAGTATGCTAAGAATGGGTGCTGGGTTGCTTTCAATGCTGTGTTGGCCTTGTGCATCTATGGCATAGTACTATTCCCCAATATACCGGATTTTGTGGACTTCGATGCTTTCTACTTGTTTGCCGCTGGTAATCCTGTACCTACCTTACTCGGAGACCTCTACCATTCACTGCATTACAAGAATGAGAAGGGAAGAGGGAAGAATGTTCATCTGTGCGTACCCTTATTGAGTGTGTGGTTTGAGAGTCACCTTCCTAAGAGAGGATCTGCTGCAGAGGCTACAATTCCAGTTGGTTGGCCGGAGCGTTTGATGAGGTTATCGTCGGAAGATATGGAGTGGTTTGATAGAGATCTGTTGGGATCGGAGCTCATCTTCAATTGTTCTGGTTACCCTAATGTCCCATTGATTGGAAGAAAAGGGTGTATCAATTACAACCCTTCTCTATTCATTCGCCAGTTCGGATATGCGCTAAAGAATCCACCTCAGGAGGAGGAAGTACAGGAATCTCTGTACTTTACTGGAGATTTGAAGGGGGAGTTGTTAGCCAAGTTGCGACATGCCTGGACGCGTATTAACCGCAAAGGGAAGCCGTTGTTAGGAAAGAATGACTGTCAAGCCTATGCACCTTATAGAGCTTGGATTCAGGAGAGGGCTAGTCAGTTGAAGATGCCGTTTCCAGAAGCACCAATTCTTGATCCTATTCCGGTAGAAGAACCGACTACTGTTTCTGGAGAAGCATATGAACAGGTTGTGAAGGAGAAAGAAGCCTTGATGAAGATTAACGAAGGGTTAGAGCAAGAGCTAGCCCAGGCACGCAGTGAGAAAAACAAGGCCGTATATGCTTTCCAACAACAGATTGAGCTGGTAAACAGGTTAGGAGCTGAGTTGACCGAGGAAAAGAAAAAGCGCGAACGTCTGGGGCAAGAGTTCAGAAGTTCCCATGACATGCTGGAAGCCAAAAAGAAAGCGCTCGACGCGGCACACCGAGAGATATCTTCTTGCAATAAGACTTGGAATGCTACACTCACTAACAACAAGAAGAGGGAAGATAAGCTGAAGCAGCAAATTTCCGACCTCGAAGAGAAGTTGAAGTCTAGCATCAAGAAGTGTGAGGAAGAAGTGATGAATCGGTATAGTGTCCAGCATGCACTGAACAAGGCAATCAAATCTAGAGATGAAGCAGTGTCCCAGAAGCGAAAGTTAGAAGATTGCTTCGGAGAAGCAACATGGGAAGAAACTGCTGAAGACGTACGCCGTGTCCTTAAGAAGAGAAACCAGCTTGTTGAAGGGCTGCTTGATCGACCAAGCCATCCGGAGACCAAGAAGTTGATAGAGGAGTACCAGACTTTTGGGAGGATCTGATCATTCCATTATTTGTATGTTTTATTTGCATAGTGCTGACCATCACCAGGATTGTTGGTTGAGGTCATGCCTTCTTTGTACTCTCAGTGATATTGTACCCTGGGCTTATTGACTCTCTCTGATATATATGAGACTTTCTATGATTCAGCTCCGGTATTCTTATTGTCAACACCGTCACCGCACCGGCACCTTCGCACTAGAACTGGGGGAATGAACTTCCCTAATGCACAGACACATTGCATTGCATTCATATTCATCTTGCATAACAGGTAATCTTTGAATGGTGTCTTATCTCCTGCTTTGATTCAGGTACTTAACAGGATTCCAGATCAACATCCGCACCGCTATTCTACACGATCCAACTGTCGGAAAGTCATGGACCAGATTCAGAATGAGATGCAGGATGTACGCGAGAAGCTCGCCCTCTTCATGCAGACCATGGAGGCTATAGCAAAAGGGCAAGAGAACTTGCAGGCCATGGTCCAGCCTCTGTTGGCTCGCAACGCTGGTCATGGTAACGAAGATCATCAGTCTGTCCGGGTTGATACTGCTCATGGAGATGGCACTCCAACGCCAGTGGCTCCGCCTGTCGTCAATGTGAATGCTGCTAACGTCAACAACGCTACCACTGCTGTGAATGGTAACGTCGGAGTTGGAAATGAAACTGCTGTCCACAATGTTGGGCTGGGTGATGTCAATGTGGGAGATAATCTCGGAGGCAATGGCTTTGTCAACGCTGGGTTCGGATTCAACGATCAGGGATTCGACAATACTGGCAAGTATGGCTTTAATGCTCAAGGCTTTGGGCCAGATGGTTATGGTATGGTCAATCAGGGCTACGGAGGTTTTGGAAACGGAAACGGTGCTGGTTTTGTGGCTGGTGGTCCTGCTGGAGGTGTTCAAGGGTATGGCAACAGAGGCCGAGTTCCGGGAATGAATCAGGTCAGAGCTGGACGTAATAATGCGTATGATGGATATGGGGCTGGAAACGGTATGTGGCAAGAGGATCGGCAGGAAGACGCCTTCTCTGGAGGGGGCTTTGAAGGGCCAATGGATGATTCTCAAAAGATTAGAATGCTGGAAGAGCAAATGAAGGGAGTCCTAAATCAGAGTGCTGTAGGACTGGACATGGCAACTATGGGCTTGGTACCTGGGCTGAGGGTGCCAATCAAGTTCAAAGCGCCTGCGTTCGATAAGTACAAAGGAGATACATGCCCGAAAGTGCATGTACGAGCTTATTACAGAAAGATGTCAGCATACTCCACTGACGAAAGAATGCTCATGCATTTCTTTCAGGATAGTCTATCGGGGCCTTCCTTAGAGTGGTACATGGGGTTGGAGCCCACTGATATCAAGACTTGGAAGCAATTAGCGGAGGCGTTCGTAGCCCATTACAAATACAATAGTGACCTGGCGCCCAATCGGGTCCAGTTGGCCGGGCTTTCGCAGAAGAAGGGGGAAAGTTTTAAAGAATACGCGCAAAGGTGGCGCGATATGGCTGCCAGGGTCCGTCCTCCTGTGGAAGATAAAGAAATGAACGATATGTTTGTTGGCACATTCACCGGGCTGTTTCATGATATGTTGTTTCATACGTCTCTGGCCAGTTTTTCAGATCTGATTCTGATGGGTGAAAAGATTGAGCGGAACATTAAGCAAGGAAAGTTCCAAGTTGACGAGTCAGCTGCGTCTGGCAGCAATAGGAAAGCTTATGGTGGGCGCCGTCAGGGCGAAGCTAGTGCTGTATTTGGAGGCCGAGGCCGAGGCCGAGGCAGGGGAAGAAATCAATATCGTCAACAGCAGCAAGTGTCGAGTGTCACTATTCCTCATCAACAACAACCAATTCAGCAACAACAACAGGTTCAGCAGCAGCCAATGCCACAGCAGCAGCAGCCTCAGCAGGGGGCACAGCAAGCTCAGAGAAGATTCCAGGGTAATAAGCCGAGAAGGGTGTTCGAGAAGCCTCCCTCTAACTATGCTGATTTATTGCAGACCTTGTTGGGATTGAATCTGGTAGAAAAAAGAACCTTGGCACCGATAACGGGAACTCCCCCGTTCGGCTATGATGCAAATAGGCGCTGCGAGTTTCATTCTGGGGCCCCGGGCCATGATATAGAAGGTTGTCACGCTTTTAAGCACGTTGTGCAGGATCTCTTGGACAACAAGTCTATCAACTTCGGAACGACCGGTGCGAATATAGTCCAGAAACCCATGCCTAATCATGGGGCGAATGCCGTGCTGATTGAGGAAGGTCTGAATCTGATTATGAATGTTGAGGATTTAAAGACGCCGCTGAGCGAAATAAAAAGCCGACTGTTGCAAGGAGGTGTTTACCCGGGTTGTAATGAGTACTGCTTAGATTGTTGGGCCATGTCTGGGGGGTGTGAAGATTTGAAGAAAGGCATTCAGGCCTTGATTGATGAAGGTGTATTACAGTTTGATAGAACAGCAACTGATGAGCCGGCAGGGGCAGTAGTGGATAATCGGAGTGATGTTGCCACAGTGACAATTCCTAGGAAGACGATCACCATTTCAGCACCAGCTCAGCGACCACCGATTACTATAACTAAAGCCGGGCCAATCCCGTATGAGAGCACGAAAGCGGTCCCATGGTCATATGGGCTAGAGGTGTATTGTGACGGGATTAAAGTCGATGTTAACAAGCCGTCAGCGGAGGTTGTGGATAATGTTGTTGGCTCAGGAGGCATGACAAGAAGCGGCAGGATTTTTATATCTCCTGAAGTAGAAGCCGAAAGGATAGCGAAGGGAAAAGGGAAAGCGGTGGAGAATGTTCCGGTTCAAGTAAATGAAAAAGAAGCAGCATCTAAGGATGTCGAAGAATTCATGCGCTTAATTCGGAAGAGCGACTATAAAATCGTGGAGCATCTGCAGCAAACGCCGTCCAAAATATCTATTCTGTCATTGCTGTTGTGTTCAGAGGCTCACCGAAACGCTTTGCTGAAAGTCCTGGACACTTCTTTTGTACCACAGGATGTCTCCGTGAACCAGCTAGAAGGAGTATTGGCACACGTAAATGCAGGCCACAGTCTGGGCTTTACTGATTTCGACTTGACTCCGAAAGGAAGGGATCATAATATGGCATTACATGTATCTGTTGAGTGCAGAGGGTCGACAATGTCGCACGTATTGGTTGACACCGGGTCGTCTTTAAATGTGCTGCCTAAGAAGGCTATGATGAAGCTGGATGTTCGAGGAATTTTGTGCACACCAAGTGATTTGGTAGTCAGAGCGTTTGACGGCACGCGGAGAACAGTCTTCGGATCAATTACATTGCCTCTGCAAGTGGGGCCGGAAGTGTTTGCAACGGAGTTTTATATCATGGATATACAGCCTGCGTACAGCTGCTTGCTGGGAAGACCTTGGATTCACGGGGCAGGGGCAGTCACGTCTACCCTGCACCAGAAGTTAAAGTATATGGTCGGAGACAGTGTAGTCACCGTGTGCGGAGAAGAAGACATCCTGGTCAGTCATCTATCTTCGTTTAAATATGTGGAAGTCGACGGGGAGATCCATGAGACGCCATGCCAGGCATTCGAAGGTTTGCGCATTAAGGACAAGAGTCCCGGGCCCAGCAAAGTGCCAGAGATAGCTGTTTCTTCGTATAAAGAGGCTCAAGCGCTAGTAAAGGCAGGAGAAGCCAAAGGCTGGGGCAAAGTATTGGACATTCCGGTGAAAATGGACCGGTTCGGACTGGGGTACCGACCGTCGTCATCAACTCCTTCCGTGGGGGCCCCTCATTTCAGAAAGTCAATCACCATCTCTGCCAGTGGAGTATGCCATGAATCTGTCAATGCTGCTTCGGAATCCGATGAAGGGGACAGCGACTGTGATATGGATGCCTGGATTCAGCCAAGCACGCCAGGACAAGGACTGTGCAACTGGTCCATTCAGGAGCTTGTTCCTGTGACCTTGAAACAGTAATGCTTTGCTTTATTAATTGTTGAATAATCTGATGTCTTGCCCGGGGCATCAGGATTTGCTTAGGGCTGTGTTGTTATAAACATTGCTTTGTTAATCATTAAATAAATGGCGTTTTTTCACGTGCAAATACTGTAATCCCTGTCTTTCTTGTTTTGTATTTTTCAATAAAATGGCAACGTGGTTATCCGCTTTATACGCATTTTGAAGCACTTAACCCTTTCTTTTGCAGGATAACATTTTCAGATGACATCCTTGAGCCACCTATGACTCGTCCCGACTTCGAGCACCCGGTATTCCAGACCGAAGAAAAGGTTGTTGAAGATAGCGACGTTCCTGAAGAACTGTCTTGGTTGGTGAAGCAAGAGGAAAGAGCCATTCTGCCTCACGACGAGGTTATCGAGATTATCAACTTGGGGTCGGAAGGGGTTGAGAAAAATATTCGTATCGGAGCCGCACTGCAGAGTGATATCAAGCGAAAACTGGTTGAAATGCTCCGAGAGTATAATGATGTATTCGCTTGGTCGTATCAAGATATGCCAGGGCTCGATACAGATATGGTTGTGCATCGTCTGCCACTGAAAGAAGACTGTCCGCCTGTCAAACAAAAACTTCGCAGGACTCGCCCAGATATGGCAATGAAGATCAAAGAGGAGGTTCAGAAACAGTGGGACGCTGGTTTCCTGGCTGTGACGAAGTATCCCTCCTGGGTTGCCAACATCGTACCAGTGCCAAAGAAAGATGGCAAGGTGCGAATGTGCGTGGATTACAGAGATTTGAATAAAGCAAGCCCAAAAGACGATTTTCCACTTCCTCATATTGACGTATTAGTTGATAATACCGCTCAATACTCCGTATTCTCCTTCATGGATGGCTTTTCAGGCTATAATCAAATTAAAATGGCGCCAGAGGATATGGAGAAGACTACTTTCATAACGCCTTGGGGAACATTTTGCTATAAAGTGATGCCCTTTGGTTTGAAAAATGCTGGGGCAACATATCAGCGTGCGATGACGACTCTTTTTCACGACATGATGCATAAAGAGATCGAAGTTTATGTTGACGATATGATTGCTAAATCCCAGACGGAGGAAGAGCATCTGGTGAATCTGTTGAAGTTGTTTAAAAGGCTTAGGAAGTTCAGGCTGAGGCTGAACCCTAACAAATGCACCTTCGGGGTGAGATCGGGTAAGCTCCTGGGGTTCATAGTAAGCGAAAAAGGAATAGAGGTCGATCCTGCTAAAATAAAAGCGATTCAAGAAATGCCGACGCCTAAAACGGAGAAAGAGGTGCGCGGGTTTTTGGGGAGATTGAACTATATTGCTCGGTTCATATCTCACCTGACTGCTACGTGCGAACCATTATTCAAGTTGCTAAAGAAAGATCAAGCTGTGACATGGAACGAAAATTGTCAAAAGGCGTTCGACAAAATAAAGAAGTACTTGCAGGAGCCTCCTATTTTGATACCCCCGGTGGCAGGGAGACCCTTGATAATGTATTTAACGGTTCTTGAGGGAAGCATGGGTTGCGTTCTCGGTCAACACGACGAGACGGGGAGAAAAGAGCATGCCATCTACTATCTGAGTAAGAAATTTACAGACTGTGAATCTCGATACTCAATGCTGGAGAAAACTTGTTGCGCGCTAGCCTGGGCCGCCAAGCGTTTGAGGCAGTACATGCTGAATCATACAACCATGCTCATCTCGAAGATGGATCCGATCAAATATATATTCGAAAAGCAGGCGTTGTCAGGTAGAATTGCCCGGTGGCAGATGATCTTGACTGAATATGATATTCAATACGTCTCGCAAAAGGCGATAAAGGGGAGTGTGTTGTCTGAATATCTGGCGGAGCAGCCTATTGAAGAGTATCAATCGATGAGATTTGACTTTCCTGACGAGGATATCATGTATCTCAAGATGAAGGATTGCGAAGAGCCGTTACCAGACGAAGGACCAGAGCCGGGGTCCAAATGGCAGATGATATTTGACGGAGCTGTGAATGCTTACGGTAGCGGAATAGGGGCAATTATCACTACGCCACACGGGTCGCACATCCCGTTTACTGCCCGATTGACCTTTGCTGTTACCAACAATGAGGCCGAATACGAAGCTTGTATAATGGGGCTTGAAGAAGCCATTGATTTGCGAATCAAACATTTAGACGTATACGGAGACTCAGCTCTGGTAGTGAATCAGATCAAAGGGGAATGGGAGACACGGCAGCCCAATTTGATACATTATATGAATTATGCAAGGAGATTGTTGCCTTTCTTCGACAAAGTTGAATTGCATCACGTGCCGCGGGCAGAAAATCAAATGGCTGACGCCCTTGCCACCTTGTCTTCCATGTACAAGGTCAATTTCTGGAACGAAGCTCCCCAAATCACTATCTCTCGGTTGGACAGGCCAGCTTATGTATTTGCTATTGATGAAGCGTCTGATGGCAAACCGTGGTATTTTGATATCCTTAATTTCCTGAAGAATAAAGAGTATCCGGCTGGGGCATCCAGTCAAGATCAGAAGACTCTCAGGAGATTAGCGGGTAATTTCTATTTGAACCCGGATGGCGTCTTGTACAGAAGAAACCACGACTTGGTGTTGTTGCGTTGTGTAGACGAGAAAGAGGCCAAGCTTCTCATGGAGGAAATTCACGAAGGTGCATTTGGCACGCATGCTGGTGGGCATGCTATGACGAGAAAGTTGCTGCGGGCAGGTTACTTTTGGCTGACAATGGAAACTGATTGTTTCAAGTTCGCGAGGAAGTGCCACAAGTGCCAAATTTATGCTGACAAAATACATGTGCCTCCGAGTCCTCTGAATGTGATGTCATCTCCATGGCCATTCTCGATGTGGGGAATCGATATGATCGGAAAGATCGAGCCGACGGCTTCTAACGGGCATCGGTTCATCCTCGTAGCAATCGATTATTTCACCAAGTGGGTGGAAGCAGCGTCTTACGCAAATGTAACGAAGCAAGTGGTGGCTAGATTCATCAAGAGAGATATCATTTGCCGATACGGAATTCCCGAGCGGATAATCACGGATAATGGTTCTAATCTGAACAACAAAATGATGAAGGAGCTCTGTCAGAATTTCAAGATCGAACATCACAACTCCTCCCCTTACCGACCCAAGATGAATGGCGCTGTCGAAGCGGCCAATAAGAATATCAAGAAGATAGTCCAGAAAATGGTGGTGACTTATAAAGATTGGCATGAAATGCTACCTTTCGCTTTGCACGGTTATCGTACGACGGTACGCACATCAACCGGGGCAACTCCGTTCTCGTTGGTATACGGAATGGAGGCGGTATTACCATTGGAAGTTGAGATCCCTTCTCTGAGGGTATTGCGAGACGTTCAGCTGGACGAGGCAGAATGGGTAACGAACAGATTGAACCAATTGAGTTTGATGGATGAGAAGAGGCTAGCTTCTCTGGCATACGGTCGTTTGTATCAAAGACGAATGAAGAAAGCGTACGACAAGAAGATACTGCCGCGAAGCTTTCAGACGGGCGACCTTGTGCTGAAAAGGATTCTCCCGCCGCAAGCAGATCACAGGGGCAAGTGGACCCCCAACTACGAAGGGCCATACGTTGTCAAGAAGGTCTTTTCAGGAGGAGCTTTATTGTTGTCCACCATGGACGGGGAAGACTTTGCGTCACCTGTGAATTCGGACGCAGTTAAAAAATACTTTGCTTAAAATAGACCCGCTGGACAGAAAAAAGAGAGTCCAGGCAAAAATGGGGCATCCTGGCGAACCAAAAACAGAATAAAAGGTTCGGGCAAAAGTTAGGGATAAAATTGAAAAAAATGTACACCCGCGAAGTTGAAAACCTACACTGGGCGGCTTCGGCAAAAAGGGGTATCCCGGTGAACTGAAAACCCGTAAAGGGCGGTTCACGCAAAAGTTAGGGATGAGAAAAGCAAATGACTGCGGTCCGAATTCGAATTCAATGAGCATTAGTGCGGGAGAATATGTTTGAGAAGTCAGTTATCGGGTACAACCTCTTCAGAAGTAGGGATACCGGGAAAGCATTAGAGTCGGACGAGTCATGGGAGGATCAGTTCGTGGTGTTCATCTCCATCCAGTTGCCGACATGTGTACAAAATTTAATTTGTCAATATTTATGCTTCTTGTGAATACTTGCATACTTGTATATTTGCTTTGTGTAGCTTCCTCTTTTCAGGAGTTACATCCCGTGTACAAAAACTCCGCCCATTCAGGGGCCCAATCAATGAAAATGTGTTATTCAGTACTTGATGCCTGTTCTTTACTGTTTTTGCGCATGATAAAACGCCTAAGTTTATCGAAGCTAGCATGAGTATAACATCACTGGCCCTTGCCAACAATTGTTAAAGCTTTGAATTAACTGAGTGTAACGGCACTAACCTGAATTGACTTGATTGCATAGGCTTGTCGTGTCTTGTTTGTGTTGTCGCAGGTTTCATAACCGTACGAGGAAGGTGATCAAAAGATTGCAATAGTGAAAGGCTTGATCCTCACGCAGGTCATGCATGTTCTTCCTGAAGAAGGATAGAATTCCCCAGCTAGCCATAGCTTATCCAAAGGACGTGCTCCAGAGAAGTTACTCGTCTTCAGCAGAGTTTGGCGATTCCGAGATCGTCAGGCTGTATTCAGACAGGTTCATTTCCCCCCGCAGGGTCATGCACTCTCCCCCAGTGGAGTCAGTTAATTTTCCCCAAGAGAATCCAGTCATCCCCAGCGGAGTTCTCTTTTCAGTAAATGTTCTTTCCTTCCAGTGGAATTCGAAGGTCAAGGCTCTCCGACGCAGAGTCGATGGTGGGTCCTGGCATTTATTTTGGCAGGAATACTGGTGATATCGGTTCATGTTCCAGCAGAAAGATCAATCATACCAGGTGCATCTGCTATTCCCCAGCAGAGTTATTATTCCCCAGCAGGGGGTTACTTCAACAAGACGTGTGGTTTGAGTTCCCAACTTCCCTACAGGGTCGGCTTCATCATACCGGCATTTATTTTGCCGGAATAATTTTGTAGCATCAGGCTATCCCCGGCGAGTCGACGTTATCCTTCCAGCATTTATTTTGCTGAAGCAGTTTCTGTACTCTAGTAGTCCAGGTGGAGAGAGCTCTTGCTCAAATAAATTACCAAACAGTCAAGGTCTCGGCAGGAGATATTCAATGACAATGTCAGTTTCGGCGGTATTCCCCACAGAGTTATCGTGATAAAATTCTCTTTGTCTCCAGCAGAGTCATTTATGCAAGTGTATCTTATTTTCCCCAACCAGAGTGGCCAGGATAAGTGTCCTCTTATCCCCAAGCAGAGTTCGTTTGTCATCAACGAGTCGCATGAATCAGAATTTCGAAGCAGGTGTCCGATAGTTGGTTTTCAGTCATCCCCAGTAAAGTTCATCTCGAAGTCGCTGTCACGTCAGTGCTGAGCAGTTTGTGGGAAAGGATCATTGAAGAATTAAGTCCTGACGTGGACAATTTACTCCTAGAACGACGGGGTCTCTTCAGAAGTGGGCGTCCTAACGTGGACAGGTTCGTTTACCGGATTGGTAAGATATCTTTATTCGTAATGGTGAAATGTGCGTCCTGACGTGGACAAGTTTGTAGTTCTCTGTGATGACAAGATACAAGAATCCTGACGTGGACAAATTTATCCTTCTTCGTGTTGTTGGCAAAGTGTAAGTCCTAACGCGGATATTTCCCCAGCAAGTCGAAGGCGCGTGAGTCCTTACGTGGACAAGTCTTATTTCCTCGGTGAGTCGAAGACGCCTGAGTCCTAACGTGGACAAATCAAGATGAGATCAGTGTCCTAACGCGGACAGATCAAAGAGATTATCATTCCTAACGTGGAAAGACGGAGATTCCTAACGTGGAAAGATGTAGTCCTTACGCGGACCTATCAATAGAAGTGATTCCTAACGTGGAAATGACAGTATTCCTAACGTGGAAAGAGAAAGTCCTTACGTGGACAGATTAAGATGGTTTCCTTACGAGTTTATTCCTTACGGGTAAAGGTTGAGTCCTCACGCGGACCTATCAAGATTTATTCCTTACGTGGAAAGATTGAGTCCTCACGCGGACGTATCGAGATTGATTCCTGACGTGGAAAGAAGTGGACTATTCCTGACGTGGAAGAGTTTAGTCCTGACGCGGACAGATCGAAGAAGGTATTCCTAACGTGGAAGAAGAAGGAAATTAGTCCTAACGTGGACAGATGCAAGAAAAGTGGAGTCCTGACGTGGACAAGTTCAGAAATAGTTGTGTTCCTTACGTGGAAAGATCGGAGTCCTGACGCGGACATGGCAAGTGGTATTGGAGTCCTTACGTGGATAGATTGATGTAGTTTTCCTAACGCGGAAAGAGGATTGTTTCCTGACGTGGAAAGATGAAAGGGTTAGTCCTGACGTGGACAGACGCAGAAAAATGATTCCTAATGTGGACAGGTGTTACTCCTAACGTGGAAGAGTTTTATTCCTAACGTGGACGATGCGGTTTATGGAAATGCAGACGAATTATCCCCAGCTGAGTGGCCGAGATTTTTCTGGGATAACAGCAAGTGGAGTCCTAATGTGGACAAGTTTCAGTTGAGATTTCTTCATATCGACGACAGACAGAGTCCTAACGTGGACAAGCAAGCAATCTGTTATGACAGAATCCTCTTCAGAACGATGAAGACAACCCCCAGCACGGTCGCGCGAGATCAGTGGGTTACTCTAACAGTCAGATTCAGCTGATGAACGTCATTCCTCAAGCAGGAGCGCAGTTTATTGCTGCGGTTGGCAAATTTCTGGTTTCACTAGTATTCAACCGTCTCGTACCGCGAATGTCTGAAGGCTCTGGGCCATTCACCCAATCGGGTCCAAGTCGCTTGAATAGGGGCAGCTGTTGCACCCTAAAATTTGCTCAACCTTATTCCTTGGTTCATGTTTTAATATTATCATCATTAGCATTTGCATGTAGAATCATGTATATAGACTAACTATCTGCATAGCATAAGCATAGCAAGTCATTCAACAGGGGACCAATCATTATTTTCATCTCTAGAGGCCTAGCAAGAGGTTATTATCCTAATTCCATCATATTCAAGTCATCAGGAAAGAATTTGAAAGTAAAGAGTTCAGCAGATCAAGCCTTGAGTCTATCTCCTAGCTGAGGGTTCCTGAGGATCAACAAGAGGGTTGTGGGATGTGAAATGAAAGCATGGAGAGCATCTAGACATCTTGAGAGACTTACAAAGTCATTTGGAGAAGAAAGCAAGTCATTGATGAAAGCACAAGAGCTATAGTGGAAGACAGTCAACTAGGGTTTCATCTGGGTCAACCCTAGGTCAACCCTAGGTCAATTGACTGACTTAGGAGGGCATTCAAGTCTATTGGAGAGATGTGGGGATCATCATTTGATATGTAAAGAAGGATATGGAGATATGACAAGGAGAATTCAAGAGAAATCAAGGAGAAGAGGAGTTACTAAATTAGGGTTTCTCTGTAAAATCCCCTAATTTAGGTCAAATTTCCAAGCAAGATAAGTCAAAATGCTAGCTTCAAATGGCTTCTTGGCCAACATGAAACTTGTAGAGGATCTCAAGACCTTTAATTTGAGTGGTGGAAGACCTCAAGGAGATTTATAGAACTCAAGTTATGGTCCTTGCAAGTTACAGGTCATCTGGGGTGTCTGAATTTTTGTCTGTGAAAGTGACTTGACTTCCAAGCTAGTTTTGCCCCTCAAGGAGATTTCAAATGAATTCTTGGTCAACATAAGAGTTGTTCCTCATTGTCTTAGCTTTCTAGAATGGTATGGCATGCCTTCATATGATGTGGAGAACTCAACTTATGGTCTTGACAAGCAAAGGGTATTTTGGGCATTTGTGAATTACAGGTCATTTTAACCTATGTCCAAAACTCATACAAGGAGGCCTCAAATGGAAAAACTTACAACATCAAACTTGCTCCAAATGGGATTTTAAGTCTAGAAAGAAGGTCACAAGTTATTGGAGAAGCTCATAGCATGGAGTTGCATGATTGGTCAAAAGTTGAACTAAAAAGGCTTATAAAGTGAACAATTTCAAGATGGAAAATGGTTTGGGAGATTTACAAGTCCAAATGGAGACTTCCAATATATGATTTTGAATGGAAAAACAATTCTAAGAACAATGGTTCACACACTTTTTTGAGTTTAGAAGGAAAAAATGAAGTTATCCATGGTTGCTTATCATTTAAGAAACATAATCAAAATGGATCAAAATTTGAAAACAAGGGAATGTGCAAGATGGATCTAGAATGTTCATTTGGGGTCTATATATTCATGAAATGTGCATTGATCAAGGGTTGGCCTCATTTGCACCAAGAATTTCACAAAATCTATCACACTTTTTCATTGGAGTTTCATCACAATTCTCTCAAAACCTTCATCAATCTTCATCATAATCAACTCAATTCCATTCCATCATCATCACAGATCATAATTGAAGCAAGTTCTTGGTGTGAATCATTCATATTCGAGTGCTTTTCTCAAGAATCTCAAAACTACAAGTTCAAGTGGATTGCATGATTCAAGCAAGGAAACTCCAAGTTTGTGCATACAGAAGCAAGTTCCTCAAGGATTGATCAAGATTCATCACTTGGAAGCCTCAGATCTTCCATTTCCATAGCTGCTTCTCAAGATTTCTTACAAGGTAAGTTTTCTATCACACTGCTTGATCCAGTTAGGTAGGCATGTTTTTGTTAGTGTAGAATTGATCTAGGTGGTTAGGAGATTAAGTTAGATGAATTTGGAGAGGTTTGGTGATGGTTAGTGACAGGTGCCATATTCTGTTTGTGTTCGAATCTCTTAGATTAGTGTGTTATAATCGTGGCTTGATAGCATGTGTTAACCTCCATTAGATGTAGTTTAAGTTAGGCTAGGTTTGAGGAAGTTTGGTGATGATGCATACCAGTGTATTTCAATGGAGGCCGAAGGTTGATCCAATCGAATTTGTTGATGTGGTGAGTTTCAAGGTGATTTGATGCCCTAAGATTATAGAGGGAGAGATTTGGAGCAGATTCCATGTTTACATCATGAGGATTCATCGCGTGTGGAGTGAGAACAGGGAGGTGGAACCTTGCTCGTGCATGGTGGCCATGGAAGCTCAAACCCTAGGTTGCAGGTTCAATTGAAGAAGATACAATCTGAGCCCTTCATTTCGTGGTAGACTCTTGACTATCAGGGCAATCCAATGGCCCTCATTTAATTTCAGAATTGGAGGGAAGTGCGTTGGCCCTAAACGCACCGTTTCATTAATTGAAACGGGCGGGCCTGAGTGCTGTTGATAACCACACCCCCAAGGTTGAGCCCAATACCATTTTCAACGTGGATTCGCTACTATTTTCACCCCCTGCTCGTTTTTAGTTTTTTTTATTGTTTCTGACTTGATGCTGGGCTTAGCCAAAAGCGCTATTTGCACCCCTATATGTGGCCCATTCTGGATTTATAACTGGGCGAATTTCTTTTCATACCCCCACCATTCATTTAATTCATTTAATTTTCTTAATTTCATTTTAATTTTTACTAATCTTTGAAAATTCATAAATAATTCATAAAAAATGCTTTTTAATTCATTCTTTTTACCATGTTTTCATTAAAATGTCTAGAATATTATAGAAAAATAAAATTTCATTTTTAGTTTTATTTCATATTTTTTACATATTTTCTAAATAAATAGCATAATAAATAGTTACATTTCATGCATCATTTTCATGATTTTTGTTCTCTCACATGCTTTAATATTTTTTGATCATTCTTTTCATATTGTTTAGATGAGATGTTAAGCTTGTAGAAATATTTTAGTTCCCATTTTTAGGAGTTAATTTTAGGTGATTAATAAATGCTTGAATATCATGAGCAAAACTAGGGTTTTTAGGTAACAACTTAGGAAGTTCAGTTTTCTCCCTTAGGACTTAGGGTTTGAATAGGTTAGTTATGGGACTATAGGGACTATGGGTAGCTATTAGATCCCTTAGAGAAAAGTTAGGATTCCCCTACTGCTATTATTACTGTCTGTATATCTGTTGTCTGGTGTGGTGTGCCCTCTGGGGTTTATTGATTGCTTGTATGGGTATTGGGTTTGTCTGGGGCCCTGGGGAAGCTGAAGATCTGTGGAGATGAAGCCATTGGAGATTCAAATGCTGAAGATCAACTTCCAGAGTTGAAGAGAAGATTCTTGCTAGCAGATGCTGAGAGACTAGGGTTTAGGAGCTAGGCAGAGCTCTAGATTAGAATGATTATTTCTCAAACATGGGTTGCCTTGTCTGCATCCATTCTTCTCTGTGATTCAGAGTCTCTCTAAGACACTCACCCCCTTCCTTTGGAAGGCTTGGTGATAGTGTCTAAGAGGTAGAACTCTTGAGAGAAAATGTCTCTTGTGTTAGAAGCAGTCTGTTCACCACCTTTGGTAGTCAGCTGATTGCTTAACACCCAATTCACTCTTGTGACTAATCCCTCATCCTGGAGGTTTGAGCTTGAAGAAAAGCCATTGCAGATAGAAGACTGAAGATCAGAGCCCTTGTCTGAAGGCCATGAAGATGGAGATTGATGCTTGTTGAAGCCTGTAACTGATTGGAGATTGCTTGAAGCCAGATGTGGATTCAGAGCTGTTGATGCTGTTTCTTTTGCTGTATTTCATTTGTTGATGTATTGTTTGGTTTTCTGAACTGTATTGTTTGCTGTTTACCCTGCTGGGTTGAAAGTGAAGCCTGTTCACTTTCGCCTATTGTTTTCTAGGTTCGAGGTTGAGTGGGACTCCCTTGCCTCGCTTGTATTGCTGCATCCATGCATTTTACTGTTTTACTGTATATATCTGATATTGTTTCTGTTTCTGCCTATCCCGTAGGATCTCTGTTTCTCTCTGTGCAAGAGAGGAGCATGATAGACACTAGGTCTTAACCCATGCATGATAACATTAGGTTAGTTTGTTTCCCTTCGCAACCGTAGGTTAGAGTTCTGTCTCTTTCTTTCTCAAAACAAACAGAAAAACACATAAAGATTTCAAACACAATACAAGACACTTCTTCCGTAAAAGAATGTGAACCCATCAAGACGTCATTTTTGTCCGCTTGGACTGTTAATCAGAAAACCTTTTTTTCAGAAGGAATAAAATCAACCAAGACAGACTTGTGTCGTACGTGGCCCGAACTACGTTTGCTCTGATCTTCCATGCTGTGTGGAAGTACGTAGGCATAGGATGCGATATCCTAGCGAGCAACCTTCCCCTCCTTTCCCGTAGGTAGGCGAACTACGTTGACTCTGATTTCTCGTTCCAGACGGGAATACGTAGGCATAAAGTGCGATACTTTGCCGAGTCATTTTTATTTTCATTCTCTTTTTTCTTTTTTAACCCTTGACCTATAGTTTAGATAGAATAACAATCCATACCCGAAAACAAGCGTGGATCCCGTCGAGTACGACGGACGTGAGGGGTGCTAATACCTTCCCCTTGCGTAACCGACTCCCGAATCCAGGTTTTGGTTGCGACGACCATACCTTTCCCGTGTTGTGCGAGGTTTACTCTGAGCGTTCCCTTTCCCTCCCGTGGGATAAATAACGCACGGTGGCGACTCTTCTGTTCAGCCGGCGCCGATTTTCGCAGTAGCGACACTCGCAAAATCTATTGGGACATGATGCTCGGCGAGCTAGTGGACTTAGACGAGGAAAGGTTAAGAGCGTTGGAACTTTTGAGAATGCAAAAGAAAAGAATGGAGAAATCCTATAACAAGAGAGTCAGAGAAAAGACCTTTTCGAAGGGAGATTTAGTTTGGAGGGTAATCCTTCTAATGGATCGAAAGGTCAGGACATTAGGCAAATGGTTCCCGAAGTGGGAAGGACCGTTTCAAGTCTCAAAAGTCTTCTTGAATGGGGCATACGAAGTCGAGGAACTTAGCAATGATAAACGAATCCTAAAAGTAAACGGTAAGTATTTGAAAAAATACAAACCAACACTTCGAGAGGTAAACATTTCAACAGAGTAACATGAAGCTAATAAGCAGGGCCATAAATGGCATCAATAAAATGTGCCAATATGGCTTAGTCTTTACAAATACAGCAATAGAAACATGGCTTACAAAGGCCAGAAAATGAACATTAAACATTTCAGAAATCTAAAAAGGAAGGTTAGCCTTCATTTTGAGGTAGCTTGCCTTTTGAGCGTCGAGACGACTCTGGAAAGAGGATCTGTTGGTTCTCATCTGCGTAATCTCGGCCTCAAGTTGTCGAGCCTCCTCGGTAAAAAGGACGGCATGATCAAGCTCTGTCGACAAGGAAGAATCATCGAAGGAAGACAGCTTAGCGTTCCTCTTCTGAGCTTTGGCTATCTTGCTGCGGAGTTTTTTGATTTTACGCTCCCAACAAGCGATGCTCGTTTCATTCTCAGTAATTTCCTTTTGATTCTTGGCCTTTTGCTCCTCCAGGCGCTGCAATTTTGTCCTCACAATCAGCAACGGCAGTCCAAGCAGCAGCCTCACTACCTGACTTCTCGGATATGTCTTTTTCGAGCTGAGGCAAGAGCCTAAAGTCAGTATGAACCTGATCGATCAGTGTCCCAATTTCTTGGATTACGGCCGCAGCCTCAGCAGAGATCGACTGAAGGTCCACTTGTTGTAGGAGATCTTTCAAAGAAAGGTAATGGACTGGACCCATTTGCAAGAGAGAAAAGAGGTCCCCTTTGAAAATCTTGTTCTTTACTTTCTCAAGAGCACTGTTGATTGGAGTTGAAGTTGGACCTTCAGAGGTCGAAGTGCTTTGGGTTTTGCCTGAGGAACTATTTCACTTACGGAGGAGAAGTTGGATGTACTGTCGACAGTCGGACACTTTTAGAGCATCAAGTTCTGCCGCAGTAAGATTTGTCGCACTCTTGGCAGGCATCGCTTCCGCTTTTGCGGGGGTGTTGGCAGGAGCAATTAGGGCTACTTCAACAGGTTTATCTTGCTTAATGGGAGGACTCTCGACAGTAGTTTCTTTAACTGGGACGGTGTTGGTAACATCTTCTTCCTCGTCTTCTTCGACGTCTTCATCACTAGACTCTTCTAGCTCAAATTGATGCATGGCTTCACCATCAGCTGTACCTTTTTCCTCCACGGGTTTGTCATCAACCTCCATTGTGGTATCCTGAGGCGAACTATCAGAAGGATTTGCGCCCTCATCCAAGAAGTTCTCTTTTTCACCTGCTTCGATGGGATTTTGGGAGTTGTTCCCCTCTTCATGATCGGACCGATCATTTTGAGATTGTTGAGTGGCGGTCTTTATAGGAGAAGGCAGAGGAACCACAGGAATCTCCGGTTTATTGATTTCCCCAAGAGAACTCACACCAGAGCCTAAGTCCGAAGAAGGACGATAGGTGGGCTCACCTCGACTGTTCAAAGGATAAGCCTCAAGAAGGGATGTAGTTGGGATGCTTTCTGTCATTACAACGTCAGTCTGAAAAGAAAGAATCTAAACATGAGAAAAAGAATCTAAAGCAGTTTGAAATTCAGACAGAAAGCATTCAAAGTTAGGAGTTGTACCTTAGGGCCTTCGTCAGCCGGACTAGAGTTGTCACTTTCAACAGCAGCAGTGTGAAGAATTGGGGTACCTTCGACAGGGACCTTGCCAGGGTCTTCACAACGAGCTTGTGATTTAGGAATTTGAGTTGGCAGGGGATCTGAGTCAGTGGCGTCGAGGCCGCGAACAACCCTTCGCCGCCTTTTCATTGGAACCTCCTCTCGAGGAGAACCATCTTCATCTTCCGAGTCAACGATGACTAAGGTGGCGCCCCTCTTTAACTTTTTCTGAGGGGTAGGTGGCTTCCAGCTTACCTAAAAAGCATCGGGAAAGTGTTAGATAGCAACCCAGAATATTGAAAGGATTAAGATGGTGCAGTAATATTACCTTCTGACCCTCGACGGAACCTTCAGTCTTCACCGAAATGGCAGTCTTTTTGGGAGCACCTGCAAAAGACAAATGACAGTGCCATCCGTTAGTAACAATAAAACTTTGTTTAAGAAGTCTAAAACTAAGAAGAGTCGACCTTCGAGAATGTCGGATTCGATGCGAACATCTTCGATATTAATATGAAGGTGCCCTTTGAAAGTATCAACGGTATGTTTAGTCGGAACCACCCGCTGTGCTTTAGGCTTCGATTGCTGTCTGAGGATTTTTATAGGATCCTCACAGATGAACCAATCGGGAAATGGAGGGGCAAGGGCCACTCTAAAATCAGCAGATGGAAATCGAGGAATCTTAGGGGGAAATAATTTGAAAGCCATCTCATACTGTTTCTCACGAGGGATGGATGAAGGAATTTTTAAATCCTCCATCTTTTTTAGAAATTTTCCCCTCAAAGTGACAGCAGCCTCGCGAACGGTTCGACTAATATCATCCGATCGATAAGCAGTTTCAAAGTATTTTTGGAAGGCTTGTATCTCTTTTATGTGAGTGGACCTAACTTTCTTGGTTTTTTCCTGCACATCAACGAAAGCTTGATCAATCATTCGAGTAAGACTGGCAGTATCAAGAAATTCAGAAGAATAATATCTGGACCACCAGTTATAAAATTCTGGGGAACAAAAGTAAGAAGGTTCAAAATAGAGTGGGGTAAGTGAGGATTTATGGGCATGACGCGCCAATTGGGTCGAGCATTCGATGGGATTAAGGATGTCGAGTGGAAGCATGATATGAGATTTTTTCTCATACAAACACCTAGGCAGTGTTTGGATAAGCCCAAACTGTCTCGACACCAGATTTGGTTGATAAGCTACCAAGGAAGCTTGTCCTTTTGTCAGATTGAGCTTGTGAACAAGCAGTCGAGGCGTAAGGAATCGTTCCCAAATCAGCTTCGATTCTTCTTCTTATTTTTTGAGCAGAGCAGGGAAAGGCCTAATAAACCATTCAGGTCCACATTTCCGTTCTGCAAAGGGAGCCATCTCAGGTGTAAAAACATAACGCTTCGCGAACATCTGAACGAAGCGTCCGCCCCTCTTCGCTTGGAGTAAGTTGAACTAAGCAAGGCCATTCGACTTGCCTTCCAGAGATCGAAGGAGACCCTTCATCGACTTCACCTTTATTTGGTAGGCTACCTTCGAAGGTGGCGTTTAACCACAATTGAAGTAACCAAAACGGCCCCGACATTACCAAGTTGCCGTTACTCTCAGGGTTCTTCAGTTTGCTGGCACTTTTGCTTAAGGCTTCGTATAGAACTGCAAGGATCATTTTGCTCAAGCATATTCCTCTCTTTTTATGCAGTTGGTTCGCCAGTGTTAAGTATTTTAGTGCCACCTGCAAGGATTTAGTACAGAAAATACAACGAGACAACCACATGGCCAAAAAGGCTATATCTTCTTCGCCGTTAACAGCGGCATTGTTCTTGTCATGATAATGGTTAATGAAGTAGGTATAAGTGTGTTTGATGGTTGAGAAACCAATAGTGTCTTGACTATCGATTTCAGGGTCGTAAACCAGCCCATGGGGTTTTAGCCCTACGATCGCTGCGACGTCAAATAGGGTGGGTGTCATCTCCCACAGGGAAGGTGAAAAGTGTTGTGCATATTGTCCCAGAAGAACAAAGATGCAGCCAACATTAAGGGACAGTAGTTGGGACCAACTTTGGACATCATAATGAGTTCATAGATACCCATTTCTTTCCAGTGTTGGGCTTTCACCTTTTCTACCTTCTTCAACCAGTTGAGGTAGAGTTCTGAGTCTTTGAAATATGGCGTAGCCCTAAATAGTCTCGCGCCATCATGAAGGTACTTGAGGTCCACATTATAAACATCTAAGCTATCTGGATTACCTACGGGGACCTTTTGGGAATCCTTTTGCCCTGGGGGTTTGGTCTTTCTATAGGAAGGGAAAAAGTCACTTAAACTGGAATAATTTAAACCTAGAGGGGATAAAGGTCCAGACATAGCCAGCGGCCTATTTGCGACAGTAATGGGTATGATTACCTGAGATTCGTAGATATGTCATTTCTCTTCCAACAAAGGTTCACGAACAAGCTGTTGGTTTTTCGTCACCTTTGGGCCGCTCAGAGCAGTGAAAGGGGGAAGGATGGAAGAAGAAGATTGTTTGTGAGACTGGGTCTTTTGTTTCTGGGACTTTAGTTCAGCCATGGCAAAAGTTAGGGGAAAAATGTTCTTGGAAGAAAAGATTATGGGAAGAAGATGCGATGAAATGTTTCCAAGAGATTGAGGAGGTAAAAGTGACAAAAGTTGCTTGAGGAGTTATTTATAAATGAAAGAGGAAAATCAAGAGTTTTTTCTTTCGTAAGTAACTGGGGTTAGTGGGCCACGTGTATACTCAGGATGAGTTAGTAGGGGTGGCAGTTGTAACCTATGCTTTGTAGGAGTAATGATGGCTCATGATTTTGGTGATTCCTGAGAAATTTACCATGATGTCCATGACGTCAGAGGTCGTGCATCAAGGTGGCGTAAAAGTTCCTTTTTTGCGTGAAATTTTGGATATGTCCTTTCCCATTACCTTTCAGCTTCCTAAGCTTGAAGCATTTGAAGTGGGTCAACACTCAGGAGACAGTCGAAGGTAAACGGCGTCGAAATTGGATGCTGTCAAAAAATGTACTTTTTGGTAGTGTCGAAAACTATATTTTTGGGGGGCAATTTGTTAGCTCGCCAATTCGACGACCCATATTTTGAGGCTATTTCGGCTTGTTAAAGGACCTACAGGTCCTCCAAAGACTTAGAAAGTGTGAAGTCTTGGAGATAGGCATTTCGACCTAAGTGGTGAATTGGCCTTCGACCGAATCATGAAAGTGGGGATGAATTAAGTTTTTAAAATTTAAATATTGGAGGGAGTAGTTATGTTTTCTTATGACTAAGAAGGATAAATGGCACTCATTGAACAGAGGACTACATGCAGTGTGACACTTGTTAGAAATAGATGGCCTAAGGAGGTTATTAGCAGTTATTATTATTATTATTATTATTATTATTATTATTATTATTATTATTATTATAAATAGGAGTCTTAGACATAAACTTAAGTGTGTTGTAATTTACTGTTGTACAAGTCACTCTTAAAATTACTCCAAGTATCCGAGTGTAGAGAAAGAGAGTATTATAGAGAATGTACGTGATGTAAACACACCATCCTTTATCTTTTCAATGAAGTTATCCTGTTTTCTTTACTTTTGCTAAGTACTTTTTACCTATTTATTTCGTCTTTCCCTTTGTTTACTATTACTACTTCGACTAAGTCCTTCTCTCCCAAAAAACCTTTATCTTTTTTCCTTCTTGTAATTCTTCCTCCTTCCTTCCTTCAAACATAGTGGATAGTTCTGCCCTTTTAAATTATTTCTTCTTAGTATTGTCGAAACACATCTTTTTCAGATAAGTTCAAATAGAAATACCCTTTAGCACATGTCCTAGGATTTCGTATGGTCAATCCTGCAAGTTAGTCAATTTGACACCAAATTGATAGGCCAGAGGTTGTTTACCAAAAAACACGGTAAATACTTATTCAAAGCCCAAGATTGAAGCTAAAAGAGTTTTTGAGAGAGAATTTGTCATTTCTAAAGGGATATATCTCACCTATTCATCACAATTATTGAGGTTTTGTTTATAAGGGAAGTTGCTTTAATTGGGATATGTGGAGTCCAGCAATGCCATGTCTTCCTTTACAAGAGAATTGAAATGTCATGAAGGAAGAAGATTTAAATCAGTTTAGAGCAATGCCACTTGTTCCTTTATGAATCTTTGAATTCTATAAGAGGTACACTGGCTTGGATGTGTTCTACAGGCTTGCCACTTACATCACTTAGATGAAAGAGAACTTTGGCCATGATAAAGGAGGGACTCCAGCTTGGATTTTGAATCAACAAGTGTGCCACTTACATCAATTATATGGAAAAGGGTTTACTTGTTTGTTTGGAAATGTGATGTATAGAGAAAATATCCTCCTATAGAGGGGACTCAGACTCTCATATATGGGATGTTAAATTTTGTGCCTTGATCAAAGCCCAAGGTTGAAGCTAAAAAAGGGATTGAAAACTGACTCAAATAGGGGAGTATTATATTTGTCTTGTACAAAGCCCAAGATTGAGGCTGATTAGGGAAAATCCTTATATGAAGACTAAGAGAAGGTTGAGAGAATTTAAGTGGAGATGGCTCTTGCTGAGGAAAAGAGGAGACTCAAAGGACGAGTTTGAATGTTTTAGAGGTTTTGACTCTCCTAAGATTCGATGTAGGGATGACAAGGGTGTATCTTGTGCTTTTAGGAAGCCTGGGGGTCCTTATACTAAGCCAAAGAGGAGGTTGGGGATGCTTCTAGGAAGCCTGGGGGTCCTTGTATGAAGCCCAAGAGGAGGCTGGGGAATTTAGATTGTCCAAGTCTCAAGAAGAGTTCAAGAAAGGTTTCATCGTGAAATATCCTTTCTTTGTTAAATTGTTCTAAGATTAAAGGGGTTAAAGAAGAGGTTTCACCGGGAAATAATCCTCTCTTTATTGAAGTTTTTCAAGGTTGGATCAATAGAACAAAGCCCAAGAGGAGGCTGACTGTATTGGGAAAAATATTTCCTTTGTACAGGGGGGAATTAGTTGTTTGAACTAAGTTATACTGATTGACAATGATCCTGTTATATGAACTAGTCTAAACTAAGGATGATTCAATTGCTAAGAGAAATTTAACAATATATGTACAAGCATATATACAGAGATATGAACAAGTATATAAACAAGTATGAATTGAATTGAAAAAGGTGGTGGGTCTTATACTTTGGATAGAAGCCTAGTGTACTATGATTGTTTAGATGTTTTCTTCAAGAATGAGTTAGGATTTTGAGAAATTAAAGAAAGTTTTAACTTTGAAGATGACTTGATCTCTAAGTAAACAAAGGTGTTTGGTCTTACACTCTAGTTAGAGGCTCATGAGTGTTATTTGTATCCTATACAAAGCCTAGGATGAATGAAGCTAACATGTTTTCTATTTACAAAAGGTGTTGGGTCTTACAATCTATTAGAGGCCCATGGTTATTGAAAATAAAGTTTATGTACAGAGAGATGAGACTTACACTCCTAGAAGAGGCCCAGGTGATTTTGAAAACAAGGTTTATATACAGAGGGATGGGACTTACACTCCTAATAGAGGCCCAGATGGTTTTGAAAACAAGGTTTATGTACAGAGGGATGTGACTTACACTCCTAGCAGAGAGGCCCGTGAAAATGTTGAAAACAAAATGATAATGAACAGAGGGATGAGACTTACACTCCTAGCAGAGGCCCAGATGATTTTAAAAACATTGATCGCACCGTAATTTTGAAAAACGCAATCGGACTTATACTATAGTAAAGGCCCATGAAATGGTCTATTTACAAAGAGGGTTGAGTCTTACACTCTAATAGATACTCATGGGTGTTGTTTATTGTTTAAAATAAATTTTATGTACAAAACATTGAGGCTTATACTCAAGGAGAGGCTCAGATGATTTATTTGAAAACAGTGACCGCACCGCGATACCGAAAGACGTTGTGGGACTTATACTATAGTAGAGACCCAAAATTTATTATGTCGATAGGAGGTTGGGTCTTACACTCTAATAGAGGCCCATGGTGTATTTGAAATGAAGTTTGAAAGATTGAATCAAAACAAAACCCTAATTTTATATTTTTAAAGATAGTTTTCAAAGATAAATCGAATAAAATATGTACAATTTATCAAATAAAATCATTAATCACGTTAAAAATAATGATCAAGGTTTATGGAAAATGGTATTTTATTCACATTAATATTTAAAATCATTTTGGTTTTAAAAATCAAGAAAAGGAAATCATGTTAAAAACATTTAAAATAATTAAAAATAATATTTTTAAATATATTCAAAATATATCAAATAAAAATATTTTTGTGATTTTTTTCGGTGAGTAAAACATTTTAATATGAGTGATATTTGTGCAACAAATCATTTTAAAATAATTAAATTTGATTAACAAAAATAATTATTAAAAAATATGAAAAATGACACAGGTGGGTGTTGAACCCACGCCCTCCAACACAAACACACGTGAAAACACTCATTGCAACCACTTGGGTGGTGATACATCCGTGTATCTAACCCATCCCATAAATACATAAGGGTGATTTAGTTTTAGACCTAGCCAAAGGCGTCATGGTCATGGTTGGCCAAGTTTTTATGGTTTTACAAGAAGGCCATAACTTCTTCATTTCTCCATGAAAATGTATAAAATAAAGACGGATCCTACCTAAAATTTCATGAGGAATCCAATGGTGGTCTTAGATTTTCTAAAATACCTTCATTTTAAAACCCGATAGTGGTTTCAAAATAGGCCATGTTTTGCAAGTTCTATGCTACAACTCTATACAATCAATAATAACATGATAAAACAGTTTAAACATAACAAATATGATATGTATGACATGGTCATGATGAATGTACATCAAAGAAATGCATATTTCACAAAGTTCAAGTTCTTATGCACTTACCTCTTGAAGCTCCACTTGCTAACCTTCAAGATACTTGTGACAAAAACAATCCAATGCCTTGGAGACTCTTAATAGATCCATTGGAAGCTTTTAGGATGATTAATATCTAAAGAAAATCTTAGGAACATAAACTAGCTCTTTCTTGCAAAATTGGCAAAAGTGACAAAAATGGCAACTTTCTCAAATAGTGTTACAGTTGAGAAACTATGCTTGTAACACCTTAAGGGTATATATTAGAGTGTGTTTAAGGTGTTGCTTGGTTTTGAAATGGAATGAATCAAGACATGGCTTGAAAAATGCAAAAAAGTCAAAATTTGAGGTTTTGATGGTTGACTTTCTGATTTTGGTGATTTGAGATGAAGGTGAGTGTTGCGGTGAGAATCAGATATCAAGATATTAATTGACTTGAATCACACATCTTTGAATTCACCATCGAGCTTTGATTTATCCAAAGAAAAGGGTAAAGATCAAAGAAAACCCTAAGTGTGCTACATAATAACGAAGCTAAAAGATCGGGAGGGGGGGGGGTTGGGAGTTGGTTATATTAAGGGAAGGTATTATCACCCTAAGTATACATAGTACTCTACAGGAACCTCTTTTTAGTATTTGTGTTATTGCTAATGTTTGTTTGATAAGAGAAAAGTGCTAAGGGTAAAGACTTATGAGTATATACATTAAGTATGCTCGTCAAGACGTCGTATCTCGTGCCTACATATCCTAACAAGGATGGAATTAGAGAAACCGTAGTTCACCTACCTAGGGTGAAGGAACTCTTGACTATGGTTAAGGTTCCAAGGGTAATAAGTATTCATAACAATGATACTTACATAGAGTTAACAAACTCTCTAAGTCTAAGTTAAAAGATCTAACTAGGGATGACTCTAACAAAAGTCAAAGAGGAAAATGAATACACATAACAATGGTACACACAAAGAGTTAACAAACTATAGACCTATGCTCTAAGTTAAAGGACTCCTAACAAGATGTGCTAAAGGTCTTAACTTTAAAAAGCCAAAGGGATATAGGTTCTAACTTAAGGATAAGTTGTAACACCTAATGACTCTAACAAGGTTAAGGGAAGGTTAAGAATAAATGAGTTATCTACGAGATTAAGTTTATAGAGATACTTTCCTTTGAACTTAGGAACAAAAAGGAAACTCTTTAGGATGAGAGCTAACAAGCTACATCACTTGGGGGAAACATAACAAGGTTAAGAGGTATCAAAACAAGGTGATGACTAAACAGACTTTCAGCATATATATATATATATATATATATATATATATATATATATATATATATATATATATATATATATATATATATATATATATATATATATATATATATATATATATATATATATATATATATATATATATATATATATATATATATATATATATATATATATATATATATATATATATATATATATATTCATTCAAGTATGATGGAGGCATAAAATCATGGTAACAACCAAGAAGGCAAAGGCAAGCATGTGACAACATCAAACAAGGTTTGATAAAGTTAATAGGTGACAATGTTACAACCAAGCGTTCATCCATAGAAGTTTAGAATCAAACCAAATGGTTACAACCAATGGTAAACATAGATGTTACAACATCTAAATAATCATGAAACAAGGTTCTTACAAGACCAAACATCATAGATGACAATTTGAAGTATAAACAGTCATGTATAACTCAAACATTACTTATCATGGTAGAGATCAAAATGCCTAAATCATGATAATGTTTAAAGAATAGATATCAAACCAAAGTATGGCAAAGGTTAGAACCATAACATCTTTGAACAAGATCAAGACATGTGTGACAACAATCATGTAGGTAAAGATTTGAACATTCAAGGGATGACATGTAAACATACAAACCAAGATCATATCATATAAGTCAAGTGAAAATAACCCTTGAAAACATCATGGATGTGAGATGAACATGTTAAACAAATAGGTAAAACCAACATGTAAAATGGGGTTCAATCATGGTCTTTGAGCAAGATGAGAAGCATCACAAGGGTTGATTCATACAAACATGTATACTAATCATCTTTCAAAGCAAAACAACAAGTATCTAAGAACAGTTAAGGCATGGCATGGTCAACATAAAGCACTTGTATATTCAAATCACTTGATCATGGAAGATAATCACATTTTAAGCGCAAAGTAACAACCAAAGCTTCAAGGATTTTCAAACATGTATTCACATATGAACCTAAAATTGAAAAAAGTAATAACAACCAAGTAACAACAAGGATGTACAAGTTCAACACATCCAGTAAGGTTCATACGAGATGTATAGGGTTCATACAGTTCAAAAAGTACAAGGAGAATCAAAGGATCATTCAAACGGATCAAAGAAATCCTAAAGAAACCTAAAAAAGTCATATAATTTGATCATGAATAAGCACAACATAAAATAAACCTTTTGGAACTTTCTCAACATGAACAAAAAATAAACATTCTCATGAGCATGATTCAAAAAGAACGGAAGTGAAATGATAAAAATCAAGACAGTTGTGAAAATTTGAAGTTACATTAGAAAACCATAAAATAAGTAAAACAAGTAATAAAAATGAATGGGAAAGCACCCTAGAGGAATTGAACCCACACCCTTGAGGAAATTTGTATCAGATGAATTCAACTGTGTGATCTTCAATGAATTTGTATCTTTGGACTTTTCAATCATCATAGATAGGCTCCAAGGATGTATATGAACATGTTGAATCATATACCAAGGCTTGGGATCATGCTTCGGTCAAAAGTCAAAGGTACAATTGACTCTTCTTGATAAAACTCTAATTTAGGGCCAGATGAAATTAGGCTTCAATGAACTTGCAATGAGACCAATTTCACTTGATTCTTGTTGAATAGAGGCCTTTTGAGTTTATGGAAAATTTATTTGATGATGATCAATCCAAAATATTGACAGATCAAGCAATAGTCCTCTTGATTCCAAAGGTGCAAAACCCTAATTCAGATGGACCTCAACAACAACAAACTTGAAACAAGGTTAGTGTTAGAGATAAATGTTTGATGCTCCTAGAATGGTGATGAAATCTAAGGGTAAAAATTTAGGGTATGAAAGTGAGTGTTTGAACACCTCCAATGTATGATTTTTGATGTGTTTAGATGGTTATTTGGATGGTTTAGGCTCTGGTTTTGAGAATTCCAAGTTTGATCCTTGAAACTTTAAAATTTTGAGCAAGAGAGGGAGAATGAGAAAACAAGGTTGTGGTATTGTTCTTGTGTGTCTCAAATGATCAGAAACAACTCCTATTTATAGGAGAACAATTTTTTTGGGAGGAATAGTGATTGATGAGGGATTACTCTATTATCCAATGGACTTTGTCATGTAGCCCTTTCTTAAACGCCAAGGTATCAAAGTCTCCTCTTATCTTGACTCCAACCAAATTTGTAGGTTTGAACACTCATGTTTCTTGACTCATCTTAACTAGTTTATAACTGATTCATGCCACCTCTAGGCATCAAATAAATGCCAAATGCCAAAATTGAAAGTCAAGGCATTTGTAATGATGAATTTGCACACGCTAAGTTGAATTCTTGACACAATGGTCCAAAGTTGAAAACATCAAGTGATCCATCAAGATTATTTCTGTTCTTGGAAGAGGAAAAAACCTGTAAGATGACAAAATTGAATATGAGAATCGTGTCGCACAAGAAATGCACAAAATCTGTCTTGAAAATCAGTTTGAGCAAGGCATGTTGTGAGGTTCATAACTCCTTGCTCAAATTGAATTAATGGGAGTTCTTGTACTCTTTATAAAGTTTGTATATCATAATTCAACTTTGATGTTTGCATTTAGCCTTGATTCATCTTGGATCATAATGGAAAATTCCTCCAAAGTTGGACAAAACATGATGCAGATTCTGCCTAAAAATTTTCTGAGTGTCAAAATTCAAAATCTTGTGAAACCCTAACTTTAATGCTTCATATCTCAAAATCTAAGCATTTTTTAGTGTACTTCTGCTTTGAAATCTTGTTGTACGTAAGAATATATATCATTTTAGCTTTGGATGGGAGAAAATGGTTGCTTGGATCACAAGTTATGGCCTTGTAAAGTTGGGTAAAAATCAAGTTCATTCCATAACTTAGTGAAATTTCAAGTTTCTCAAGGTTGCCCCTTTTGCAAGTAACATCCCATTTCTTGATTTCTCTTGATTGATCATGATCCAAATCATAAGTTAACATTATTATTGACTTAAAGAGGCCATGTTTTCCAAAAAAATCTAAAAGTCAAACTTGGTTTTGATCACAGTTGACTTTTTATATTAGATGAAACTTGAATTTTGTGATCCTTTATGAAATCAAGTCCTTGGGCTAAATTTGACCTAATGGATGGATTCCAAAGGTGTTTTTTTACAGTCTTGAATCATGTCCCAAGGTTTGAGACCATGTCTTGGTCAAAAGTCAAAGGTATTGTTGACTTTTTCTCAAGAATCCTAGTTTATGGTCCAGATGAGTTTGAATCCTTGTATTGCTTATGAATCAAGTTCTTTGAATCAGTAAAATCTTGTGAATGGATGAATATGAAGTATTTGAATTTCTTGAACATATCTTGAGGTCTTGGATCATGCCTTACTTTGAAATTTAACTTGTGGGTTGAATTAGGTCAAAACCCTATTCCTGATTTTTGATAGATGCAAACCCCTGAGGCTATTTTGAACTTATTAATGGAATCATGAGGTTATTTTGAGATTCTTGAACCATGTATTAAAGTATTGGTTCATGCCCAGGTGAAAATTTCTCTTTGGAAGCCTTGGTCGATCAAAACCCTAATTTGGTGACACTGATGGTCTTGAGGCTTGGTTAACTTGGAATGGTGCGACCTTATGTTAAATTCTTGATGGGGAGGATCTCTTGATCCTTCATGGATGTTTGAGAGGCTTGACAAGTTGAATATCATGTAAATTCTTGATTGATCCCTTGCATGAATACTCTGAGAGGGCTCAAAACCCTAATACTTGGTTAAGGTGAATACTCAACAATCTTTGAGAAGATTGGTGAGGTATGAATACATCCATATTATGGTGATGATTTTCAAAATGTTGTGAAGTCTTATGGTCAAAGTTTAGGGTATGAAACATAGGTTATCCCAATTTTTATCTCTGATAAAAAAAGGTATAATTTGTAAATTATGTAAGAAACATATTCATTTACCTTGAACCCATTGAAAAAGCTAGAATCCATTATTCTCTTTATTAACATAGTGAGACCTTCCATAACAATTATGAAGAGGAAGGGAGACAAAGGATCTCATTGCCACAGCTCTTTACCCACCACAAAATTCTTAGTTGCACTTTCGTTAAATAGAACTGGCATAGAGCCTTTGAAGACGAGAGCCTCCATCCACGCTATCCACCTTTCACCAAAGTTCATCTTGGTAAACAAAAACCTTAAAAAATCCTAGCTAAAGAAATCATAAGCTCTCTCAAAATCATTTTTCAAGACCATACACTCCCTTCTCGACAGTTTAGCAAGATCCAATTATTTAATGAACACCACTACTTCATCTGAGATAATCCTTCGAAGGACAAAACTTGTTTTCTCTACTGAAATAAATTTCCCTGTGACCTTCTTTAATCTAGTTGCCAAGATCTTAGATAAGATTTTTTAAAAACAGCTTACAAAACAGATTGGTCTATAATTAACCAAAAATTGAGTGTTTTTTTATCTTAGGGATAAGCGTGATGAATGTCGTCATGGATGCCTTTGATAAAGTAGAAATAGAGTAGAACTTCATAAACAAATGAACGACATCCTTATTTACCTTCTCCAAACAAAATAGAAGAAAACTAAAGCTAAAATTGTTCGTCCTAGGGCTCTTATTATAGTTACAACTCCACATAGCAGCCTTAATTTCTTATTCTATTAAAACAACCTCAAGACGCTTGTTATCTTCAACAAAGAACTTTAACATATCCACACCATTGAGCACCGTTCTAGACTTGTTCACCTCATGGAAATTAGCCTCAAAATAATTTTGAAATTCACTTTTGATCTCGACCACTTTCTCCTTCCTGTCATCAGGAGAATTGACAAAAGATATGAAATTTCTTCTATATATAGCTTTCATGACTTTATAGGAAAAACTAGAGTTCTTGTCTCCTTCCTTCAACCACAAAGCTCTCGATTTCTGCCTTAATAAACTCTCGTTCAAGAAAAGATGATTCCACACCTCCTTAGTTGCTAATTCTATCTTAAAATCTAGAGCATAGTGACATCAATATTGCTAACCTGAAAATCAAGATCGTTCAGCTCTTGCAGTGTAGCTTCCACCTTCAAGTCTAACCAACGAAATACTTCCACATTCCAATTCTTCAAACTAAACTTCAGCAATCTCAAATTGACGTTAGAAATCAGTTCTTTCATATTAGTGTAAATAGGAATTCAATTTATAGGATTCAGAGTGTTCATTTCATTACAACAATCCCACTTACACTCGAAGTACCAGGGTTAGAGAAAAATTTTTATCACTAAGAGAATGTATAAACCATGAAACACCGCCTTTATTTCAATGCAAATTCTGTTAATTCAGTTTACAATTCTTGCTCTGTTGCTTTCATCCTTACTTTAATTGTATTGTCATTTTACTTTTGTTTCTTACTACACTTTTTACTTTCATTATTTTTGAAATCTATATTTTTACACCCATTTATCACTATTTCGATAAATTCAAAAATAACCTTTTTTTTAACTGAAAAACTATAAAACAAAATCTTTAGCACTATGTCCTAGGATTACCTAAATGATCCTATAAGTGATCTTTAATAAGAGGCTAGCGGTTGTTTACGAATTTTCAGTGCAAATAAATTGGCACGCGCAGTGGGATTTGTGCTAAACGTTTTTTTATCTTTTATTGATATTCATAGTTTTCTCTTATAAGTTTATTTCTGCAATTATGAATTTTTCATGGTAACATCAATCCCTAGAATAATCCCAAAATTGTACTAGTACAACCAGCTGTATCGATGGTTGAAGAGCCAATCATCTCAACACTGGTTAGGACAACTGCTCTGGTGGCATCAACGATGTCAGCCGCACCAATACCATCACATGGGGAAACACCGCCATCGCAACCAGAGAATACCCTTTTTAACTCTACAGTTGCATGGCATTTATTTGGGTTCTCAATGCTAATGAGTATTAGAGATTACCTTTATGGTATGCCAACGTCGATGATGGTTAACCTTCATACTAATATGTCAACTTTTAGTGACAATGCAATGGCTACAAGGATATCATACAATCCATATAACACCTCGACTTCGAACATCAACAATGTAGTTCGACCAAGAGGGATATGTTATATCCCTCAAACAGCTATATCTTTAAATACTACTTCTATGATATCTATGAGGCAACAAATGTATGAGAGTAGCCTAGAATTAGTTGAAAACTCACCCTTTATTTTGAAAAGTTGATGTTGTATTGTATTTATGTTAATTTTATATTTGTCTTTGTAGTATTGTTTATAATGTCATGTTGTAGTGTTTTGCATATATTTGTTGATGTAGTTTTATTAAGTTTTTAATTTAAGTATGTGTCATGTCATTTAGTTAGTATATGTTTGTTCATAAATTAAGCTATAATATTTTGTGTTAAATTTGTAATTGCTTGTGTTACTAATGTGTGTTATTTGAGTCTATGACTTGCGTGTTGCTATGTAAATTTTGTATTTGTTGTTTGGACATTACATATTTGTTTTCTATGCGTAAATCTATTTGTATTTGCAGTTTTTTTTTTGTATGTGCATTTACGTGCTAATTGTTTTAATTGTACCAATGTGAATAATTCATTTAATTTCTTAGACTTTATTAGTTTATCTTTTAAAGTAAATAGTGCTAAGTTGTTGTCCTTTAGACTCCTATATTTTCTTTCATTTGTAGCAAGTGTGTGGATGGTTAAAGTGCATGTGTATATGAGTTAAGAACATGTCAAGTGATAATAAGGAAAGTATTTGTACAAATATTTTGAATGTATTTATGTTGTATTACATGGTGTGGTTGCTTAAACATTGATTTTTTTAATAATATTTTATTTTCCCTAAGATGATTCATATCCTCAGGCTAGATTTCCTTAGATTTTCAACTTAGACAACTTATAGATTAAATCCCCTATCCTCACAAGAGAATTAGACATGATTCATCTATGTAGTCGAGATATAATTCTCCTACCCCATAACATAGTCAAGAAAGACGTAAAAAAATTTCCGCTTGAGATAGGTATGTGGCATAGTCGTCGATTATAGATCCGAGTTGGAATCCTTCTCTCAATGTGAAGTAAAGACTTCCTTCCATATGTTTGTGGAAGTTTAAGTCAGGTATTCTCCCTAAGATGACGACTTGTCTCTTCTCATAGAATCAATCAAGAAACCTTCTCTCCCTGAAACATTGACCACAGTCAAGAGTTCCTCACCCTTATTGAGGGGAGCTACGAATGCTCTGATTTCATTCCTGTCAGGATACGTAGGTACGTGATGCGATGTATTAGTGAAAACACTTAGAAATAAATCCCTAGGTCTCTTACCCTTAGCAAACAACGATAACATTAATATAATAAGAGGTTCCTGTAGAGTACTACAGATACTTAAGATACTAATACCTTCCTTAAGTTTAACCAACCCCCGAACCTTAGATTCTCTTTTGCTTTGTTTTTGCATTGCATGTTTATGGGTTATTCGTTCTTTTTCCCCTCCCTCGGATAAATTAAAGACCAACGATGAATTAAGATTTGTGATTCAAGTTAAATAATAGTTTGATATCCGATACTCACCGTGACAGTCACCTAATCAAAAAATTATTATGTATAGTTTGATTGTGAGTATGCATAGAAGAGAGGTTGAATATAATGAGTTTACTTTGTAATTCTGGTTTCATTAAGGTTTTACACTAGAACCTTACTTGAAAAATGATGCATGTATGAGTATATATATATATATATATATATATATATATATATATATATATATATATATATATATATATATATATATATATATATATATATATATATATATATATATATATATATATATATATATATATATATATATATATATATATATATATATATATATATATATATATATATATATATATATATATATATATATATATATATATATATATATATATATATATATATATATATATATATATATATATATATGTATGTATATATATATATGTATATATATATATATATGTATGTATATATATATATGTATATATATATATATATGTATATATATATATATGTATATATATATATATATATATATATATATATATATATATATATATATATATATATATATATATATATATATATATATATATATATATATATATATATATATATATATATATATATATATATATATATATATATATATATATATATATATATATATATATATATATATATATATATATATATATATATATATATATATATATATATATATATAAGATAATGAGCAAAAGGAATGCAAATGGATGGACAAAAAATAATTTTTTTGAGAAAAGGCATCATGTGTGTCGGCCTAATAGTGTAATAGGTCGGCCTATCAAGGTACTCAGATCGACACGTGAAGGTCTAAGGCCGACCTATGAAGGTCTTGTGTCGATTTAAGTGATGCGACCCGAAGGCAGTGACTACATGTGTTATTATTGATGCATGATTGTTGACCTAAGATGACCACTTTGTCAACCTATACTGAAGTTCAAAAATCTCTAGGTCGACCTAAGCTCGCATGTGCCGACTTAAGATGTATTGGTTTCTCAAAAATGTGTTTTTCACAAAACCTATTTTCAATGCATGTATGATGTAAAATCCTTTTCCAAACCATTTCAATGCTTCATAATGCTAAGATGCTCATCTAGAATAGGAGGATATCGTCCAATTTACATTAACGCTAGACTATTCTAGTTTTGACATCATTCAAAATCCAAAAGTAGACGTTAGGAAGCAGTTATTTTGTATTAGTATGAATAGGAATTCAATTTGTAGGATTCAGGGTGTTCATTTCATTACAAAAATCTCACTTACACTCGAAGTTATCATTGAGAGAATGTATGAACCCTAAAACACCACCTTTATTTCAATGCAAAGTCTTTTAATTCAATTTACAATTCCTTCCCAATTACTTCTATCTTTACTTTAATTGTATTGTCATTTTTGTTTTGTTTCTTACCATAATTTTTACTTTCACTTTTGTCAAAATCTACATTTTTACACCCACCCTTTTATCTAACTGAAAAACTATAAAACTAAATCTTTAGCAATATGTCCTAGAAATTCCTAGTTGATCCTACAAGTGACCTTTAATAAGATACTAGCGCCTTTTTACTAATTTTTCAATATAAACAATTATATAAATGCAAAACATGATTTTGGTGTAGCTAATTTTTATTTCAATAATATCTTTTTCATATTTTATTTTAAATCTCAACTTCTATTTTACTAACAGTTATAGGGGTGTATGGATAACCATTTAATATGAACCAACTCATTTTTATGGTTATCGTTAGGACTGACAATGAACCAAACCAACTCGAAAATAGTTCAGAACTCGGTTCGACAATTAAATCGTTGAACTAGAATAATGAACCAAATGAGCTGAATAAGAGCGAAAAACTAAGTTGGTTAACTAAATAGCTGAACTTGAACTATACACAGTTTGACTCATTAGGTTCATGAATTAACTCGATTATATATGAGAAGGATTATATTGTCTTTAAGAATATGTTTAAAGATTTACTCCAAATCTTAACCCTATATTCTCCCTTCATTACCAGTTATGGAGTAAAACTGAAAATTGCATTTAGAATCATCATTTTTTTTTAGGCATAATGTCATTTGTTAAAATAACATGTGTAATAAAGGTCGCTAGTGGTGTAATATATTTTGTAATGGAAGTGTATCAATTTCTATTAATTTTTGATATATTATTTCATTAAATTTGTAAGGTTCTTAAATATTTAGATGAAGTTGTGGATTTTTAAGACAAATTTAAGTTCAAATTTAGTAACTTTTAAATTAGGCTTTCAAATGTATCTCTTGAAAGTTGGGTAGTTTTTAAATTAGTAGAATTTTGAGACAAATTTAAATTTTAATCTGATAGCTTTTATTTTATTTAAATATATATTTTTAATAAAATATTAATTTAAAATGTCAAATATATAAAAAAAATAAGACTTAAAAATTAGATTTTAAATCCACAAAGCACGTGAGATGAACCTAACGAGTTGAACTAAATTGTTCGTGAACTTATAACGAGTTGAATTTGAGCTTAAAAAAGGTTTGTGTCAAACTCGAACCGAAAATTGAGTTGAACCAGTTATTAACGAGTCGAGCTAAGCTGATGAGAGTTCGACTCGACTAAACTCATTTTCAGCCCTAGCTATCAGTTATAAAGCAAACCACTTGTCACAAAAACCAATTTGAAATTCATAACCAGTTTCGAACCATCGGTTATAAATGGATTTTAATTTTAATTCAAATTATCTAGTTAAATTTAAATTTGATTTCCTTCAAATTAATATTAATTTTTAAATTTAAATAATTATACAAATTTTATAAAGTTTAAAAATAAAAAAAATTCAAAACAAATATAATTTTTTTTAGAAAAAATAAATATAAAATTCCAAAATTAAAAAAAAATTCATAAAATTAAAAACAGTTGTTTTTAAAATGTTTTTTATTATGAAAATTAGAAAAATAAAATTTCCAAAAATTAAAAATATTCTGAACATAAAATTTATTTTAAAAAAATCTAATTTTTTTTAAAAAGAATAGTTTTTTACTTAAAAAAAACATTTTTGAAAAAAATAAAAAAAAATTTCTTATATTATTTTTTTCAAAAAATAATTTTTCGAATATAATTTTTTTCGTGAATAGAAAAAAAAAATGCAATAATTTTTTTATTTTAAAAATAAAAATCCGATTTATTTTAAAATATTTTACTTTATGAAATTTTAAAAGTTCAAAAACATATATATGATGATTATGATAAAACATGATAAAAGACAAACATATAAATTTAATATATAATAAAATTTAAATACTCAATAACTAAATCATATTATTATAAGTATTGATTTATATTTGAATATTAAAGTGGATATTCACATTTACATTTTAGTCTTTGATATGCATCTTTTAAAATTGAATAATTTGATACCAATTTAATTAAGAATAATCGGTTTTTTACACCCCTAAATATATGGTTTGCATCCCTCTTTCTTTCAATTTATTTTTAATTTTCAAATTTTTTAATAATTTAAATTAAAATAAAAAAATAAACACAAAAAATAGCATTTATATTTTTATTAGTTTGGACGTTAAGAAATAAAAAGAAGGGGTGCTCGTTTGGATGTTAATGTGTGTGTATCTATACTAATCTATACAATATGTAAACGGAATACTTTGTTTTGTGTGTGTCCTATTTTTCTACTTTTTTTATCCTTGTTTTATTATGTAATTTATTTAATAACTTTCTATTATTAACTTCCATATAACTTATTATTATTAACTTTCACCTAACTTCTTATTATTATCTTCCACATATTGTATTTTATCTATACAATATATAAAGGAAATATTTTGTTTTGGTGTAACCTATTTTTCTATCCTTTTTACCATTGTTTTATTGTGTAATTTATTTAATAACTTTTTATTATTAACTTTCACCTACCTTCTTATTATTAACTTCCACATATTGTATTTTAAAAAAAAATTATTTTAACAAAAAATATTGTTTATATTTTTATGTGCATTAAAAAAGAAGACAGACGGGCACGCGAGTGAATCAATTCCTTCCGACGCTGTCGATCAATTCCGACGCCATCATTCCGGTTATAGAAAAAGCGAAGCGAAGCTAATGAAACAAGTTGTAGCCCAAACCATAATTACAACTCAAAACCATATATATATATATATATATATATATATATATATATATATATATATATATATATATATATATATATATATATATATATATATATATATATATATATATATATATATATATATATATATATATATATATATATATATATATATATATATATATATATATATATATATATATATATATATATATATATATATATATATATATATATATATATATATATATATATATATATATATATATATATATATATATATATATATATATATATATATATATATATATATATATATATATATATATATATATATATATATATATATATATATATATATATATATATATATATATATATATATATATATATATATATATATATATATATATATATATATATATATATATATATATATATATATATATACTCTTCTTCTTTACTTGCTTCATTCACCATTACTGATCATGTCTTCTGGCCGTCCAATTCCCACGGTCGATAGAATTAGCGACCTGCCAGAGTCAATTCTCTGTCACATTCTCTCTTTCCTTCCGATCAAATTCGCTGCAACAACAACTGTTCTCTCAAAGAGATGGAAACCGGTATGGCTCTCTATCCTTATTCTAAACTTTGATTAACGCTAGACTATCCTATTTTTTACATCATTCAAAATCCAAAAGTAGACGTTAGGAAGAAGTTATTTTGTATTAGTATGAATAGGAATTCAATTTATAGAATTTGAGGTGTTCATTACAAAAATCTCACTTACACTCGGAGTTAGCATTGATAGAATGTATGAACCCTGAAACACCACCTTTATTTAAATGCAAAGTATTTTAATTCAATTTAAAATTCTTGCCCAATTACTTCCATCCTTACTTTAATTGTATTGTCATTTTTCTTTTGTTTCTTACCATAATTTTAACTTTCACTTTTGTCAAAATCTTCATTTTTACACCCACCCTTTTATCTAACTGAATCTTTAGCAATATGTCTTAGAAATTCCTAGTTGATCCTACAAGTGACCTTTAATAAGATACTAGCGCTTGTTTACTATTTTTTCAGTATAAATAATTATATAAATGCAAAACATGATTTTGCTGTAGCTGATTTTTATTTCAATAATACATTTTTCAAATTTTATTTTAAATCTCAACTTCTATTTTACTGACAGTTATAGGGATGTGTATGGAAACCATTTAATATGAACCAACTCGTTTTTATTGTTATCGTTAGGACTGACAATGAACCGAATCAACTCGAAAATAGTTCGGAACGCGGTTCGACAATTAAATTGTTGAACTAGGATCATGAACTAAATAAGCTGAATAAGAGTGAAAAATTAAGTTGGTTAACTAAATGAGCTGAACTTGAACTACACATAGTTTGAATCGTTAGGTTCTTGAGTTAACTCGATTATATATGAGAAAGATTATATTGTCTTTAAGAATAGGTTTAAAAATTTACTCTAAACCTTAACCTTATATTGTCCCTTCCATATCAGTTATGCAGTAAAACTGACAGTTGCATTTAAAATCATCATTTTTTTAGGCATAATGACATTTGCTAAAATAACATGTGTAATGAAGATTGCTAGTGGTGTAATATTTTTTGTAATGGAAGTGTATCAATTTCTATTAACTTTTGATGTATTATTTCATTAAATTTGTAAGGTTCCTAAATATTTAGACGAAGTTTTGGAATTTCTGGAAAAATTTAAGCTCAAATTTAGTAACTTTTAAATTAGGTTTTCAAATGTATCTCTTAAAAATTGCATAGTTTTTAAATTAGTAGCATTTTGAGACAAATTTAAAATTTAATCTGATAGCTTTTATTTTTTTTAAATATTTTTTTTTAATAAAATATTCATTTAAAATATTATATATATATATATATATATATATATATATATATATATATATATATATATATATATATATATATATATATATATATATATATATATATATATATATATATATATATATATATATATATATATATATATATATATATATATATATATATATATATATATATATATATATATATATATATATATATATATATATATATATATATATATATATATATATATATATATATATATATATATATATATATATATATATATATATATATATATATATATATATATATATATATATATATATATATATATATATATATATATATATATATATATATATATATATATATATATATATATATATATATATATATAAAATAAGACTTAAAAATTAGGTTTTAAGCCCGTAAAGCAAGTGAGATGAACCTAACAAGTTGAACTAAATTGTTCGTAAACTTATAACGAGTTGAATTTGAACTTAAAAAAGGTTTGTGTCAAACTCGAATCGAAAATTGAGTTGAACCAATTATTATCGAGTCGAGTTGAGTTGATGAGAGTCCGACTCGACTCGACTCATTTTCAGCCCTAGTTATCCGTTATAAAGTAAACCACTTGTCCCAAAAACCAGTTTGAAATTCATAACCAGTTTCAAACAGGTATAAATTGGTTATAAATGGATTTTAATTTTAATTCAAATGATCTAGTTAAATTTAAATTTTATTTCCTTTAAATTAATATTAATTTTTAAATTTTAATAATTATACAAATTTTATAAATTTTAAAAATAAAAAAAAAATTTAAAACAAATATAATTTTTTTGGAAAAAAAAAATTCCAAAATAAAAAAAAACAGTTGTTTTTAAAATATTTTTTTATTATGAAAATTAGAAAAATAAAATTTCCAAAAATTAAGTTTTTAAAATATTTTTTTATTATGAAAATTAGAAAAATAAAATTTCCAAAAATTAAAAATATTCTGAACATAAAAGTTATTTAAAAAAATTCTAATTTTTTTAAAAATAATAGTTTTTTACTTAAAAAACATTTTTGAAAAAAAAAAGTTCTTATAGTATTGTTTTCAAAAAATAATTTTTCGAATATAATTTTTTTCGTGAATAGAAAAAAAATTGCATTAACTTTTTTTATTTTAAAAATAAAATTCTGATTTTATTAAAAAATATTTTTCTTTATGAAATTTAAAAAGCTCAAAAATATAAAAATGATCATTTATATTTTTATTATTTTGGACGTTAAGAAAAAAAAAGCGGTGCTGGTTTGGATGTTAATTTGTGTGTATCTATACTAATATATATAAAGTTTCTTGTTCTTTTCTTTTACGAAAATCAGGATAAGCGAAGCTAATGAAACATTGTAGCCCAAACCCTAATTACAACTTAAAACCCTATATATATACTCTTCTTTGCTTGCTTCATTCACCATTACTGATCATGTCTTCTCGCCGTTCAATTCCCACAGTCGATAGAATTAGCGACCTGCCGGACTCAATTCTCTGTCACATTCTCTCTTTCCTTCCGACCAAATTCGCTGCAACAACAGCCGTTCTCTCAAAGAGATGGAAACCGGTATGGCTCTCCGTCCTTATTCTAAACTTCGATCACAAAGCTTTTAATGACTTTTTGACCTTCCGCAAGTTTGTTTATTCTATCATGTTCTCTTTGCGAGACAAAAACACTTCAATCCAATCCTTTACCTTGAAATTAGGCCCCTCTTCCCGCTTCCGACAAAGGGAATACAATAGAATTTTTAAATTTGTGATTCAGCGAGGAGTCAAGGAACTTAACTTCGACATGTATGATACTTCAAGTTCTAAAGTTGGAATATGTAAAAATATATGATTTTGGTCAAGTGAATTTTCCTTGTCTCAAAACTCTTCATTTGAGAACTGTTGATTTCAAATCTCATAAATATTTAGTGATGTTTCTATATGGCTGCCCTAGACTCGAAGATTTGAATGGAAAATCACAAATCCTCCCGAGATCAATTGACCCCTTGGAAAAATTGAATGCTTTACCTAATTTGGTCAAAGTTAGGATTTTTTGTAATATGGATATTCCAATGACTTTGATTTGTAAGGCAAGAATCTTGCATATACAACGGGTATGAATATTACAAATTTTGCATTGAGTATACATTAATTAAATCTATATATACATAAGATGTCGAATAGAGTATATATTTCTAATGTTCTATTGCCTGCAACTCATGCAGATATGGGGGATGACTTGGAAACCACTTCCCATGTTTCACAATTTGATTCACTTGGAACTTACTTTTCATCATCTCTTAAAGAAGAGGGAGTGCAGGTCATTGATAGAAATACTCCCACATTTTCCTAACCTTAAACATTTTAGCATTCGGTACATATTTACATATAGTTTGGGTGCAACATATATTTGCTCTAAATGTTTGAAGGTTCCACCACATCCCACCATTCCAGAATGTCTTTCCTCAACGCTTAAAACATTTAGCATTCAATGTTCCACAGACTCAACAGGCATCAACTACTGTGAGTTCAATTTTGTAAAATACATTATGCAACATTCAAAAGTACTAGAGACTGTGACAGTCAAGAGTGACTGCCTTAAAAAGAACCAACTGCTTATGAAGTTATCTTCATGCACAGTGAGCTCTACGACATGTAAACTTTTATTTGGTTGATGATGACAGTTATGTCATGGTTATTTTTGAAGAATGTAGCGGTTTTTCATGAAAGAAAGCATATTCTTTTTCTTAGTGTAAAGAGAGAGAAAGAGATCAATTCATGTAATCAAAGTTTTACTTTTAATTTATTTTATCGTGTGGTGTATTCTGGTTGTTGATTCTATGAATACTGGTGATATCTATAACTATGATATATTTTGATTGCTCGAAACTTGAAAGTGTTTGATTTTTTGCTTGGTTAGAGATTTGTTTTGGTGTATGAACATTTAATGTACCTATTAAATTTTATTTTTTAGGGAAGCCATGCACAATTTCTTGGTGTTTTTGTAAGATGAAGTATACCATAAGCTGTCAAATTACAAAAATTGATAAGGCTTTGTTTGAAACATTTTATATGGATTTTCATAGCTGTTGTATGCTATGTCTCCTATGCACTTTTTCTGCTGCGTATGTAACACTAGGAGGTTACATAAGCCTCAATCAATTAATCCATATTAAACAAACAAGCACACAGTGCAAAACGTTTCCAGTTTTCAACAATTCCTTTTCTCTATATGGGTCGGAACATCAGCAACGTGAGCACTTCAGCAATGCTGGTTGTTGTTGTTGTTAAAGAATTAAATTAGAAATTTAAAAGAATCATGCATGGATTAAAATATGATAGATGTTTATTCTCCTTTTTCTTCCTTTTCTTTATATGTCTAACATGATCTACATGTTTGCATTTCTTTTTCCTGCCTTTTTAATTATACCAAAGGGGTGGAATTATACACTTAAAGGGAGTAGAGTATATTCTCTTATTTTTGTGAGGGAAAGTTTAACACCGCCAATCTCTTATCTATCTATTTTATGTCTTTCCCACCTTTCTAAGAGATATATTATCATCATAAAAAGGCGCTGAGTATAAATCTATGTGCTTGCAAGTACAATTGTGTGTAACCGTTAGATGGTTATGGTGGTTTTGATGATGACAATAACTAAGGTCAAAAAATGTCTGGTTAAGTCTTTGGTGAATCTCTAATGATAGTGTCTAACCAATAAAATCATCTCAAGTCTCGTTTGTTGGAAGGAGTAAAGTTTTAGATGAAGTGCTAAATTAATATTGAATTAAGCAAAGCAACTTCAAGTTTCAAAATTTTGGAAGAGAAGAAGGATAAAAGCTTTCCTGATCGGTCTTACACTAAGCACGTGTCTAAGTGATCAATATGATCACATTAAATTAAACTACCACGTGAAGAGTTAAAAGGATAACGATGTGTGTCTAAGTGATCAGTTTGATTAAATTTGACTAGACTACCACATGATGAGTTAAAAGTTTAACCAATCATAAATAAAAGAACGAAAGATATCAAATGATTTCAGGACGCAAACCACAAAGCTTATTTATCTTATGTAATTTTTACGTATTTCATTTGTCACTTACTGTTCATGGACTTTATATATTTTATTCAAAAACCAACTCAAATGAACCAACTCATTTAGACAGCCAGGAAATCTTCTTAAATGTCATCTCATCCAATAAGCAGAAAGAAAACCAATATTTGAAAGATCGCCTTGAAACCTCACATCGTCTAATGAAAGACGGAGAGAAAAAACATATCTAAACTCACATCGTCTAATGAAAGACGGTAAGAAAATCAAATCCAAACTCGCATCGTCTAATGAAAGACGGAGAGGAAACCTGCTGGGGAAACACATGATTAATAGGAAAAATCTGTCATCATCAGATGACTGATGGACAAAGCATAACCGACATATGATCTGAAACCCGAGTAAACCGTTGAGATGTTCGAACACAACTGTTGGACAAATGCCCCTGTGCTGATTACAGAGTAATTCACGTTGTCACAGGAGGCTGATAGAAAATTGGCTTATGCTCCGAATGCATATGCGTATGTTTGAATTTTTCTATGGCGTAATGCTCCATACGAAATGGAAATGCTACGCATTTGAGGATGAAATGCAAAGATGATGCAAATGCAAATGCAGGCACGGGCTGCTGGGAAAGCGCGATGCGAAGGGGGGACCACTCTAGCAAAATAAATGCTAAAGAGGTGAAGCCAACTCCGTTGGAGATAACCAGATGTGCCATGTATGATTGGACTTCTGCTTGGGGATAAGAGACGAAGTTTCCATGCGTACCAAAGGGAATTGGATTTGGGTTATCTGTGAAGGGTCAGGTACGACTAACGCTGGAAAATATCTTGCCTGAAATCAAAAGGTTTCTGGTTGAAGGGTCAAGGGATAGTAGCACGACTTCCCGACATTCGTCTTGAACTTTAAGATTGACTAAACCTGCTTGAATGGCTCTGATGACACGGAGAGGAACCATTCCTTCACTTCTGATTTTCCCCCAGCCTGTGGGATCTCTGTGGGGATGTTCCTCGAAAGGAAAGTGAATTTTTTCATACCCTGATGGACTAAGATAGACTGCCCCAGCATCTTGAACCTCGGAGAGGTGCTTCTGATTAATTTCCCCTTGAATAAGGAATGACCTTCCCCAGTCTTGCAACGACTTTGCCCATGATTGGTTGATTAGTGGAGCAGAATCTCTGGCTGCGAGAGATTTACCGAATCTCGACTTGATTCCCCCGGATTAACTAACTTTGGATGGCTGACCTCACTGGGGATCATTTGATATAGCTTGCCCCGGCCCACGGAGTATTCGGGCGTTCTTCATTCTATCCCGGTCAATCTTTCCACTGTAGGAAACTTTCCGCTGTCAAGCACTTACTCGTAATTAAAACAAGTTGTTCTGCATAAAATATATATTAAATGCAACGCATATGACAGTTTTGAAATCCAATATGTTCACTAGAAAAAGAAACACAGTTTACGGCACATAATGAACAAATCATTTACTAGAATATCAATACCAACATGGTAAGAAGAATCCTTTTTGGAGTCAATTTCGACGCGATCTTTACCGAAGTATGCTTTCAAAACAAACCTGCTTCAATTAGGACTTTTCCGGGTTGTAACATGGTCAGGTTCACGGTTTTGAAAGAAAAGGATAAAGGCGCAAAATTTATTTTAACCCACCCATTCTCCTTGATGTTCTCCAATCCTACGTTCAGCTAATCTGACATAAGCGCTCACCTCTTAAAGGTTGAAAGATAGGAGTGATAGTTCGAGAAACCACGAGTTTCGGGAGTGACAGTCACTCACTTTTCGTCTTTGACACTTGGAGTCACACGACTTGTATTTGTTCGAGGATTTTTTCTTTTCAAAATTTTCCGTCTTTTCCCTAACTTTTTCCTGGACTGACTCTTTATAGTACATTTTGATTTTGAAGTCCAGCGGGATGCCCTAATTATATTTTTTTTGCCTAAGCCATTTGTTTTCAAGTTCGACTTAGCGGGCTTTTGATTCTTTTTCTCTTCTTCTTTTTTTTGAACAAGTCGTGTGACACTGGTTGTCTGACTCGTTGGAGAATAATGTGACTGTCTCACTCCTAAAGTTTAACCGTTGTGGTTTTCTAGGCACGACCTCTAGGGGTGTGATTGTTCCTCTAACGGTAACGATTCTTTTGTAATTTGGAAGCTCGGTCAAATTAGCTAACACCTACCCTACCCCAGGTTAAGATTTAGGGTTTTTCGTTTTCAGAAAGAACTCCTACTACTAGGCTCAAAAGGGGTTAACGAGGGATTATCTTCCTTATATCTCTGGTGTTTAGGGATTTGAAACAATGCCTGTACATCATCAGCAGGGTCTATTTCAAAAGCATACAATCAGAAGCTTGCGCGTCTTTCAACTTCGTCATCCTCCCCGAATTCCGCTTAACCAAGCGTGGGATATCTGTAAAAACAATTAGTGAACACGAATGGATTTAATCAAAACATGCATACTCATTTCATTATCTTTATCGATTGAAAACAAACAGGTTTTACAAATGAGATCTGCATTCTAACAGGAAAGAAAATTACAAATACAAAGAAATGACATGATAAAACAGCAGATTGCCAGCTTCGAGAACCGGGCTTCTTTTCTAAACCACTGACTTGGGAGATGCAACCCTTGAAGTCTTCAAACTCAATCAGATGAGAGGTCGACGTGCACCACTAAATTTCCTTCGGGGAAGGAAATGTACTCTTTGTCCATCAACTGTTGAACCTTGGCCTGAAAGGCTTTGCAATCCTCAGTTGCGTGTCCTATGGATCCTGCATGATAGTCACACTGAGCACTGGGATCATACCCGGGAGGGTATTGCTCTGGCAACGGTTTGATAGCCTTGGGCTCTACCAACGAGCTCTGAATCAGGAATGGCAGAAGCTCACTGTGTGGCATAGGCACTAGATGAAGAGGAGCATTCCTTATTTCCAAATTATTGCTGCGAGGTCTATTCTGATTCTGGCGCTGATCGTTTTACTGCCGAGGAGCGTAAGGTCGTTGGTAGCGTGTTTGCCTTTGAGCAGCAACTGGAGCAGATACAACATTAGCTTCTCTTTCCTTCCCAACATAAGGCTTCTTTGCATCTTTCGAAGAATCAAGAGCAACTTGAATCTTCCTCATTTTGATACCACTTTCGACTCTTTCGCCAGTAATTATCAAGTCTGGAAAGCTTCCCGACATGCAGCTGATAAGTTTCTCGTAATATACCCCAGGCAAAGTAGTGACAAACATGTCAATCAACTCCCGCTCCACCATCGGAGGTTGTACTCTTGCAGCCAATTCGCGCCATCTTTGGGCGTATTCTTTGAAGCATTCATTATTCCTCTGGGTAAGATTTTGCAGCTGAACTCTATTGGGAGCAAGATCACTGTTGTATTGATAATGTTTCACAAACGCTTCAGCCAAGTCCTTCCAGCTTTGGACATTAGTAGGCTCCAACCCCATGTACCACTCCAGTGAAGGACCAGACAAACTATCCTGAAAGAAGTGCATTAACAACTTTTCATCGTCTGAATAGGCAAACATTTTCCGGTAATACGAACACAAGTGAACTCTAGGACATGTAGTACCCTTGTACTTATCAAAGTCGGGCGCTTTGAATTTCTGTGGTATTTTGAGTCTCGGGATCAACCCTAGATTAGCCATGTCGAGGCCCATAGAGTTCTAATTTTCGAAAGATTTCATCTGTTCCTCGAGCAGTTTGAACCTTCTGTCAGTTTCAGGCTGCATCCCAACTTCCTGTCATCTCATCGAAAACACATCAAACTGATTATCCTCTTCAAAATGTGAGCCACAATTCCCATGCACCGTAGACCCGGGTATGTAGCCTTCATTCTCTAAATTCACTCCGCCCGGAGGAACAACAATAGTAGGCCTCTGAATCGGGATATCCCTTCCCACAGTACGGGGTATAGTATTCTCTTTCCTGTGCAACACTCCATTTTCATCTACTTGTGCAATCAAGGGCTGCACCAGAGTTCGAAGTTGGTCTTGTCCGTTGGCCACGTTCTGCATGATCTCCATGAATTGGGTCATCCTATCCTCCAGCTCTTACATCTCAGCTTGCATCTGATCCATAATCTTCTTCTGATTTCTTCGAGTCGGATATCTGTGGACACTGAACTGCTCAAACCTGTTACTAAAATAACACCAAGCGGAGATAAGAACACGAGGCCACCGAGAACAACCTGCGATGCAAATGAAAATGCAAAAAATGCAAAATGCAAACATGTCTATGTTAAATGCAGGATGATTATGCAAATGCAAAGATAAGGGATCAAGATTGTTGTGCTGTTGATCGAGAAGAGTCGGCGCTTCGCTTTGGTAAGAACATAGCGTAGCTCCGATAATAGGACCCAATGATATCAAGAACACAGATCCACCTGCAAAGAAAATCGGGTATTTTGAAAGTCAAGGTTTCCTGCACAACCCAAATCCCTCTCACAGGTATGGACCTATCCACTGATAAGGTTCGACATCCTATGCATTCATCAGCGTCAATGACTTTCAAGAAATGATGATACGTTCACCATTTCTGGTTTAGCATCATCCTCTCCCGAAGAGGCCTCACTTAGCTGAATCCCAAATGATAGGTCCCCAGAGTCGACAACCCTCAGATCCAAAATCCTTTCGAGCCCAAAGGGCCAGAAAGAACATCATCAAAGAGAATCTCGTATGAGCGCGAATTTCATGGCTAGCTGGTGCATGCAAGGCATACAGGCTCACCACTACTTTCCACTTCTAATGCTAAGTCTATACTAAAGCCCGGGTCTGCCTTGTCTCTTAAAGTAACACCCTCCCCACAGTACAACAATAATGATCATGCGGAAAATAAAGTGCGAAAAGCAAATAAAGATAAAACACATATGTACACACCCAAAAAGATAAACAAACAAGCGCTAGGATTGACTCGCATAGGGAACCAATTTCTCAGTCCCCAGCAGAGTCGCCAGTTGTCGCTACTGCGAAAAACGGGAGCCGGCAATGACAGAAGAGTCGCCACCGTGCGTTATTTATCCCAAGAGAGGGAAAGGAAACGGTCAGAGAAAACCTAACAAAAAGAGGGATAAGATCGGTCATCACAACCAAATCTCGGGTTCGGGAGTCGGTTACGCAAGGGGAAGGTGTTAGCACCCCTCACGTTCGTCGTACTCGACGGGATCCACGCTTGTTGTCTATCTAAAAGGGTGTAAATCTATCTATCTAAAGGCTTAAGGGGACAAAGAAAAGAAAAGTGACTCGGCAAAGCAACGACGCTTTGTGCCTACGTATCTCATTTGAAATGAGAAGTCAGAGTCAACGTAGTTCGGCTAACTACGGGTGAAAAGGGGGGAAGGTTGCTCTCCAAGACATCGCGTCTTATGCCTACGTACTTTCATCTGGTATGAAAGATCAGAGCTAACGTAGTTCGGGCTAACGGGGAACACAGGTTTGTTCAACAGTTTTAAACGAGTAGGGTTAACAATCAGTTCTATCAGTTTGGTGTATGCAGCTCGACCTTTGGAGACTTATGCGTTACCGTTTGCGATAGAACCAAGAGTTAACAAAACTCTCCTTATGAAAATGATTTCTCAAACGTTAAAGGCCCCAAAGGGCAAAAAAGAAATTTGAATGATTGTTTTTGTGTTTTTTAGAGAAGAAGTGTTTTGAGTTTGGTTTGTAACTCATATTGCACTAGAGACTATGACTTAGGAGTGAATGCGTCGCATATCACCCAAAGGGTGCTACACTAAACATCCAAGCTATTGAAGTGAAACCCCTCAACAACCTCCTAAGTGCTTAAGGCTCGTAACGCACAATAATCATTAACCTTTATTAGGTGTTTTGGATTGTTTAGGAGATGAGAAGAGAAAGACTCAAACTAAGGGGAAACTGGACCCTAAAGTTATCATACCCAATGCTCCTAAAGTCGGGATGAAAGGGAATGAAATTATCCCAATGTTATCATGCAAAGGATTGAACACCTAATGTTTCTCCTACTCCCATCCTAAACGGAGGGACTAGGAATCCTAGGGGGATCATGGCATAAAGCCAAGTAAACACCACATAACTCAATCACAAGTGAAAAGAAAAGGAAATGAAAATGATTGGAATAAAAGAATAAACCACAAAATACATTAACTTATAAACTAAAAATAAAATGATAACTAAAATAAAAATTAAAAGAAGAAAAATAAGCTAACACAATAAAACAAGAGAAAAATGATTTTTTTTGGATTTTTGATATTTAAAACTATTTTTGAATAAATAAAACAAAACAAGAGAAAATTAAAATAAAAGAAAAATAAAATAAAGTGCTAAAAAGAAAGAATGTTTCCACATAAGGGTTGAAACCCTGACCTTGGTTTTGAAAACACAACACATAACTAATAGGCCACTTTCACGCTTGCATATAGAAATGGAAAAAGAGAAAGAAAAGATAACAAGTAAAAATGAAATAAAAACAAGGCAAAAATGCCCCAGCCGAGCTCGAACTCAGGACATGGGAGTGATATGGCAATGCATTTAACCACTGGGATGGCGATACATCCGTCTATTGATGTCACCCCATAAAATAAAATACTAAAACGCGCGCGTGGCTGGGCAACTTGAGGCAAGCCAAGGCAAAGTTATGGAAATACGTTTTGATCACAACTTAACCAAATCTCAATCAAATTCCATGAAATTAGTCTAACTTGCTCAGTTTTTCATGAGGAACATGATGGTGCAGTTCCAATTCCCAAATAACAAGCTCAACTCAAAACATGATTGCATATGCTAAAAGGATTCTTGAGATGCAATTTGGTATCTCATGGCTAAAACAGGTGCAACCAAAGTCATGTGAGGGTCTGAGCAAACTCTAAATGTGCCAATGAAGTAATTCTAACAAGAAAAAAGGTTCCAACAGCCACAGAGCAAGAAATAGTATGTGAGTTGCAACAATGCTTTTGAAAATGCCATCTTGATGCAATAGTTCAAACCAAGCAAATTTAAACCATAAAACCAGTCTGCACCAACTCTAAACATGTTACCTATGAATTTCATGATTCAAAGAGGACTCAAAACAGATCAAATCAGAAGATAGCACATGGACTACAGTTTAATGTACAAGAGTTGAAATGATTTTAGAAAAGAAGAACAGTTTTAAGGCGCCGCAGAAAAAGAATGATATTGTTGATATGAATGTTCAAAGCATGGTGACATATGATACTAGCAAGCAGTTCATGGCATGATCAAACATGATTCACAAAACATGAAGGAATACATGGTAAAGGCACACACCAGCAAATTACACATTCAAGGCAGTGGACAAACACCAAATAATAGGCATGTTAATGACAGTTTGGCAATAACACAAAAAAATTGGACTAAGCATCATGTTTGAACAGAAGCAACAACAAATCTCACAATTTAAAACAACTCAACTAAACAACAGCCATGACATGAATTCTAAGGCAACACACTGCAGTTCTAAATAAAATAGGTTGACAAACCTAAAAAAAAAAAAAAAAAGAACATGGACAACAAGTATGGACATTCAAAAGTTGCTTCAAAAGCCTACACATAGAACTCCTATAGTCACACTTCTACACATAGATCAAACAACTGTGTTTGTTAAAACAGAAGCAGCAGCACACTCTTTCAAGATGAAAACAACAGCTCATGGTATTACAAGCAAACACAATCCAAGCAGGCTCATTTCCAAAACAGTTCCAACAGTACAAATATGAATTCAAATGTGACAATGCTCAAATCATCCTACTTCATGTGACAGTTGTTACTTCACAAACAGATTTTTAGCATGGCAACAAGTTTTAGCAGTTATGACCACAAACTTAATCATCATCATACAATCAATAATACACCACATGTTTCCATAATGTATGTCAATACTTTTACAAAAGTAGCACCTACACATATTGTTCTAATGACAGCAAGCATGAAACAAACATAACACAGTAGCTCAAAATGGCACAGAGGTACACTTGTCATGGCAATGTCATTCATCAAACTCAATGTGCACTTCTCATGATGGTTATGACCATTTGACAGCAAAATCTACCACAAAACAATGTTGGTCATCAAGAATCAAAACAAGCCTCAATAGCATTACATGAACCAAAGTCTTTACCAAGTCTAAACAAGATTACACCTTAATATTTTTTGTTTTGGAAGTGTATCAATTTCTATTAATTTTTGATGTACTATTTCATTAAGTTTGTAAGGTTCTTAAATATTTAGATGAAGTTGTGGAATTTTTAGACAAATTTAAGCTCAAATTTAGTAACTTTTAAATTAGGCTTTCAAATATATCTCTCGAAAGTTGCGTAGTTTTTAAATTAGTAGAATTTTGAGACAAATTTAAATTTTAATCTGATAGCTTTTATTTTATATAAATATTTTTTTAAATAAAATATTAATTTAAAATGTCAAATATATAAAAAAAAATAAGACTTAAAAATTAGATTTTAAGTCCGCAAAGCAAGTGAGATGAACCTAACGAGTTGAACCTAACGAGTTGAACTGAATTGTTCGTGAACTTATAACGAGTTGAATTTGAGCTTAAAAAATATTTGTGTCAAACTCGAACCAAAAATTGAGTTGAATCAATTATTAACAAGTCGAGCTGAGCTAATCAGAGTTCGACTCAATTCAACTTATTTTTAGCCCTAGTTATCAGTTATAAAGCAAACCACTTGTCACAAAAACCAGTTTGAAATTCATAACCATTTTCGAACCGGTATAAATGGAATATAAATGAATATTAATTTTAATTCAATTTATCTAGTTAAATTTAAATTTTATTTCCTTTAAATTAATATTAATTTTTAAATATAGATAATTATACAAATTTTATCAAGTTTAAAAACAAAAAAAATTCAAAACAAATATAATTTTTATAGAAAAAATGAATATAATATTCGAAAATTAAAAAAAAAATCATAAATAAAAAATAATTGTTTTTAAAATATTTTTTATTATGAAAATTAGAAAAATAAAATTCCCAAAATCTAAAAATATTCTGAACATAAAAGTTATTTTAAAAAATTCTAAATTTTTTTAAAAAAATAGTTTTTTACTTAAATAAACATTTTTGAAAAAATTTAAAAGAAAGTTCTTATATTATTGCTTTCAAAAAATAATTTTTCGAATATAATTTTTTTTTTGTGAATAGAAAAAAATTACAATAATTTATTTTATTTTAAAAATAGAAATCTGATTTTTTAAAGTATTTTTCTTTATGAAATTTAAAAAGTTCAAAAATATAAATATATATATATATATATATATATATATATATATATATATATATATATATATATATATATATATATATATATATATATATATATATATATATATATATATATATATATATATATATATATATATATATATATATATATATATATATATATATATATATATATATATATATATATATATATATATATATATATATATATATATATATATATATATATATATATATATATATATATATATATATATATATATATATATATATATATATATATATATATATATATATATATATATATATATATATATGATCATGATGATGATAAAACATTTAAAAAAAACATATAAATTTAATACATAATAAAATTTAAATACTTAATAACTAAATAAGATTATTATAGGTATCGATTTATATTTGAATAATAAAGTGGATATTCTCATTTATATTTTAGTCTTTGATTTGCATTTTTTAAAATTGAATAATTTAAATACCAATTTAATTAAAAATAGTCGTTTTCTTTAACATTTTAAAATTGAATAATTTAAATACCAATTTAATTAAAAAAGCGAAGCGAAGCTAATGAAACAAGTTGTAACCCAAACCCTAATTACAACTCAAAACCCAATATATATACTCTTCTTTGCTTGCTTCATTCACCATTACTGATCATGTCTTCTCGCCGTTCAATTCCCACGGTCGATAGAATTAGCGATCTGCCGGACTCAATTCTCTGTCACATTCTCTCTTTTCTTCCGACCAAATTCGCTGCAACAACCACCGTTCTCTCAAAGAGATGGAAACCGGTTTGGCTCCATGTCCTTATTCTAAACTTCGATTACAGAGGCTTTAATGATTTTTTGACCTTCCGCAAGTTTGTTTATTCTATCATGTTCTCTTTGCGAGACAAAAACACTTCAATCCAATCCTTTACCTTGAAATTAGGCCGCTCTTCCCGCTTCCGACAAAGGGAATACAATAGAATCTTTAAATTTGTGATTCAGCGAGGAGTCAAGAATCTTATCTTCGACATGTCTGATAAACTACTATGTATCAAATTACCTCTTCACATTCTATGTTGTAAGACACTTCAAGTTCTAAGGTTGGACAATGTAAAATTATGGGATTTTGGTCAAGTGAATTTTCCTTGTCTCAAAACTCTTCATTTGAAAAATGTTGAATTCAAATCTCATAAATATTTAGTGATGTTTCTATATGGCTGCCCTAGACTAGAAGATTTGAATGCAAAATCACAAATCCTCCCGAGATCAATTGATCCCATGGAAAAATTGAATGCTTTACCTAATTTGGTCAAAGCTAGGGTTTATTGTAATAGGGATATTCCAATGACTTTGATTTGTAAGGCAAGAATTTTGCATATAAAACAGGTATGAATATTACAATTTTTGCATTGCGTATACATTAGTTAACTATTGTTTTTAATCTATATGTACATAAGATGTCGAATAGAGTATATATTTCTAATGTTCTATTGCTTGCAACTCATGCAGATATGGGGGATGACTTGGAAACCACTTCCCATGTTTCACAATTTGATTCACATGGAACTTACTTTTCATCATAACTTAAAGAAGAGGGAGTGCAGGTCATTGATAGAAATACTCCCACATTTTCCTAACCTTCAACATTTTAGCATTCAGTTGATATTTATATATAGTTTGGGTGCAACATATATTTGCTCTGAATGTTTGAAGGTTCTACCTAATCCCACCATTGTTCCAGAATGTCTTTCCTCAAAGCTTAAAACATTTAGCATTCAATGTTCCACAGACTCAGACTCAGAAGGCATCAACTATTGTGAGTTCAATTTTGTAAAATACATAATGCAACATTCAAAAGTACTAGAGACTGTGACAATCAAGAGTGACTGGCTTAAAAAGAACCAACTGCTTATGAAGTTATCTTCATGCACAATGAGCTCTACGACATGTAAACTTTTATTTGGTTGATGATGACAGTTATGTCGTGGTTCTTTTTGAAGAGTGTAGCGGTTTTTCATGAAAGAAATCATATGCTTTTTCTTAGTGTATAGAGAGAGATCAATTCATGTAAGTCATCATGTTATGCACTATGGTTTTCAGCTGCTACTCACATGCCATACAAATTCATTCCAGTTGCCATACAAATTCATTCCAGTTTTCTCACTGTTGGTAATCTATGATCCGAAATTCATTACTTTTTCTCAGTTTGTGAATAGATTTACCTATTTGCATCACTGAGTATATGTATCTCTATTGAGGATTTATACTTTACATTGGAGAATAATATTTTTATTAATACATTCATTTTTGTTCTTATAGGAAACTATCCATAAAATTCAAGAATAATGTAATGAAATATTGAGAACCAAATTTAAATTAAGATGGTTGATGCGTTGTTTTTTTTACCATCCAAGAACATGGTTATTTGAAGGCATCAAATTTTTCTGCTATGCACTTTTTCTGCTGCGTATGTAACACTAGGAGGTTACATATGTATCAATCAATTAATCCACATATTAAACAAACAAGTACACAGTGCAAAACGTTTCCAGTTTTCAAAACATCAGCAACGTGAGCACTTCAGTAAGGCTGGTTGTTGTTGTTGTTGTTAAAGAATTAAATTAAAAATTTAAAACAATCATGCATGGATTAAAATATGATACATGTTTATTCTCCTTTTTCTATGTTTCTTCCTTTTCTTTATATGTCTAACATGATCTACATGCTTTCATTTCTTTTTTCTGCCTTTTTAAGTATACCAAAGGGGTGGAATTATACACTTAAGGGGAGTAGAGTATACTCTCTTAGTTTTGTGAGGAGAAGTTTAACACTGCCAATCTCTTATCTATCTATTTTATGTTGTTTCCACCTTCCTAAGAGATATATTTTCATCATAAAAAGGGGGCCGAGTATAGATCTATGTGCTTGCAAGTACAATTGTGTGTAACCGTTAGATGGTTATGGTGGTACAATAACTAAGATTAAATAATGTTTGGTTAAGTCTTTGGTGAATCTCGAATGATGGTATTTAATCAATGAAGTTATCTCAAGTCTCGTTTGTCGAAGAAGTAAAGTTTTAGATGAAGTGCTAAATTAATATTGAATTAAGCAAAGCAACTTCAAGCTTCAAAATTTTGGAAGAGAGGAAGGGTAAAAGCTTTTCTAGTCGGCCTTACACTAAGCACGTGTCTAAGTGATCAGTATGATCACATTAAATTAAACTACCACGTGAAGAGTTAAAAAATTTATTTATCCTATGTAATTTTTACGTATTTCTTTTGTCACTTACTGTTCATGGGCTTTATATATTTTATTCAAAAACCAACTCAAATGAATCATTTGCAATTAAATCCTCTTGGTATGGATACTATGTCTTGAGATACTATCCCATAAATAGGATTGACTACATTTATCTAATCGTCAATATATCACGAATAATACTAGGAATCTGTTAAGCTCTCCTAGTATAAGAAACGAGTCTTGCGATAACCTCTCTTAATTGTGAGTGCAACATTTTATTAGATGTATTTTTCATGATCTAAAAACTAGGATACGTTAGCGTTAATGTATATTGGACGGTATCCTCTTATTCTATATGTGCATCTTAGCATTAGGAAGAATTAAAATTTTTTGTAAAAGTATCATACATAAAAAATGCATTGAAAACAAAATTTTATGAAAGTATTATAGCATAGGTTAACTGTAACACCCCCTTTCTATACCCCCAAATAAAACAAATAATCATTTAGGCATAAATTCAAAATTTCATCAGAGTATATTTATGTTATGGCATAAAAGGGGCATATCACATTATATCAAAAATTCAACACATACAACACCTTCTCAACAGATATGCAACATCGGGGCAACACCCACACAAAAATATTTAGAACAAAGGCGGAAACATCTAAATATTTAATAACTTCCAAAATACGTAATCACATACATGTACATCATTCAAGTTGATTTACAACATCATCGATATTTAACCAGCATGTTTACATAAACATTCGTCAGCAGATACAAACATAGATGTATCACAAAAGAATCAAAATAATCCCTAGCTACCCGGTGCTACATCGCTTCACAAAAAGAACCTCCAGCTTCCTACTCTGCAATGCCTCATAGAGCATTATAAAACAGTAGAAGGGTGAGAAACAATATCATAACAGTTAATGCATAAAATTGTATATATACATATACTCATATTTGTACAAGTTATACTCAAATTATGTTCTCACCACATTAAGCATATACAATTAATCATGCCAATTATCAACAACTTACATAAACATCTACAATCATGTTTATTCACCATACATCATGTAAAGATGATAAATGCAATTCATAGAGGCCAACTCACTACTCTATGCAAACGTAATATGATACCGACTTAATCGTCCATCATATTCTCCTAAGAATCAATTCACAAATCATAGAGGCCGACTCGCTACTCTATACAAACGTAATACGATACCGACTTAATCATCCATCAGATTCTCCTAAGAATCAATTCACTCACGCCCCTCACGGTTACACTATAACTCATCAGATTCACCTAGGAATCGCATTGCTCATCAGATTCTCCGAGGAATCACATCGTTCATCAGATTCTCCGAGGAATCACATTGTTCATCAGATTCTCCGAGGAATCACATTGTTCATCAGATTCTCCGAGGAATCACATTGTTCATCTGATTCTCCGAGGAATCACATCCTTCATCAGATTCTCCGAGGAATCACATTGTTCATCAGATTCTCCGAGGAATCACATTACTCATCGGACTCTCCTAGGAATCCCATCACTCATCAGACTTTCCTAGGAATCACACTACTCATCAGACTCTCCGAGGAATCACATCTCTCATCAGATTCTCCGAGGAATCACATCACTCATCAGACTTTCCTAGGAATCAACAGCACAAGAACGTACTTCATGAGGTTTCGCATGCAAAATGACTCCACACACCTCTTGAAATGCATACATGTTTACAAACATACTCATGCATTCTTCACATTCATCGCATATATTCATTATGCATTCACAATATATATACATATCACAATACATATATACATATTCATCATTCATTCACAACATGCATTTCTATTCAGTTCAAGTAAATGCACCAAATTGCCAAACAGCCACATTCCACACTCCACGAATCACAAACTAGGATTCAAGCCATACGGCTACCCACAACACACATAACAACATATAATTAATCATCTCAAACAAGGAATGATCGCAACCAAACCACACAACCAATCCGCGAATGGAAAACACAAGAAGGAAAAATATGCTGCTGTGTTCGCTAACCTTCGCCTGGCGAAGCCTCTGGCGAACCTTCGCTACTTCGTTCGCCTGGCGAACTTGCCAGCGAAGACCACTGGGATTTATTCTGGAATTACTCGCTAGCACTCGCTAGCATACTCGCCTGGCAAACCTTCGTCACTCTCATTCGCCTGGCGAACTTGCCAGCGAAGACAGGGTGGATGCTATTGACTTGGTTCGCTGCTGCTCGCTGGGCTTCTCCTGGCGAGCCTGCGAAGACAGAACCTCCATGGCTGTTCCAAAACCCAAACTCCACACAACCAACCGATTAAATCCAAACCAGTCTCAGTGGCACAACCCTACCATGACCCGACTAAACTACATCGTCTAATCCGAGTTCTAACCGATTAAAACCTCTTTCTACTCACAAAACCAACTTCTAACCTAAGTGGGAAAAAGAGTAGAAACTCTACAAAATCCAAACACATACACATACAATCATACACATTAAAGAGATGATGGAGTTTCACACCCTTACCTGATTAATCGCAAGCTAGGGTTTGATCTTGATGTTTTCCAAAGTTTCCTCTTCTTTCTCTCCTCTTTCTCTTCTCCTTCTTTCTTTCTCTTTTCTTTCCTTCCTTTCTTACTATCTTTCTTTCTCTTTTATTTCCTCTTTAATATCTTCCTATTATTTTTCCCAAAAATCTATTAACTTAATACCTCATAAAATATCCAACTTATCACTTAAATAGGAAATGTCCAAAATACCCTCCAACTATTTTCTCCGACAACTCCCAAAATCGGGTAAAATAGAATAATATGTAAACATAACATATTTCCACAAAAATTACACATCAAAATAATATTCGCCCAATTAAAATCAAAAAGGACTCAACGAAAAAGGAATAGTCGAAATCGGGGCGTTACAACTCTCCCTCACTTTAGAAATTTTCGTCCTCGAAAATATTACCTGATCCAAAACAACTCTGGATGCGACTCACGCATCTTACTCCCCCATTCCCAAATCATACATGATCGCGCACATGCACACTTTCATACCGCAATCATAGCTATGCCATGTGGCTCCTATGAAACCTTCAATTCGCAAGAATCTCCATTGGAGATTATGGGTACACCGTTTGTACGCCCACTAAGAACAACATCTCGGTCATTCTACCCCGATGATCATTTCACTAGGAACGACGCATAGTCATTCTACCCCAATGGGATCGAATCTCGGATACAAACTTTCATCCAACATCATCATCTTAAAGTCTTCATTCTCATTCACCATCAAATCAACGGAATTCAATCCAACTTCTCTCTTCGGCGGTACATCCTCAACACCTTCCAGAAATACTTTTGGAAAGTCACGCACCACTGGAAACACGTCCAGTTCAACCTTACCCTCTGCTGACACTGATGCAGCCAAATTAAACACTCGAGTCCCGTCCACTAGAAGTTTCTCCAACTCTTCCATGGGCAAGAAACTCTCATCCTCTCCAATGGGGGATAACAATCTACTCTAGTTCCATAACGAAGTCCTTACCATACATAGTCAAGAGACAACTTAATCATACCGAAGACATAGTTACCGACCCCGAAGCGGGCGTCTCAATAACCATATTACCATCACAAGTAAATATACAAAAATCTCAAACACTTAACGTACTCAAAGAGTATTGTCAATAAAGCACGTACCTCAAATCAACGATTCGCTTTGGTAGTGTCTAACTTCGCCAATGCAAATACTTTCCCATTTACTGAAGCTTGCTTCGGTTTAGGACACTTAGCACTGATGTGACCTACTTCTCCACAATTGTAGCATTTCACTACATCCATTCTACAATCCTTAGCATCATGCCCAAGAACTCCACAATTAGAGCACTTGATCTTGGGTTTTCCACACATGAAAGACTTATGACCCATCTCGCCACACTTGTAGCATTTAATGGATCCAGAACTCTCTCCTCCAGATCTCTTAACAAAGTTTTCCCTATGCTTGCCCTTATCAGCTGGCGTCACATAAGGTTCACTCCTTACTTGTCGCTTTTCTTTCTCCTCCTTCAAACTCTTGTAGTGAGTAGAACGAGCTTTACGGTCTTCTTCAAAAATTCGACAACATTCGGTCAAGTCCGAAAATCTTCTAATCCTCTGGTAGCCCACCGCTTGCTTGATCTCAGGACGCAAGCCGTTCTCGTGCTTAACACACTTAGAAAATTCCGCCGTCACCCCGTCATAGTGAGGATGAAATTTTACTAACTCCATAAACTTAGACGTGTAATCCACCACAAACATATTTCCTTGTTTCAACTCAAGGAATTCCATTTCTTTCCTTCCCTTCACACTCTCAGGATAATACTTCCTCAAAAATTCAGCACGAAATAAATCCCAAGTTATATCCTCGTCATCTACTTCAAGCACTTGTCTCATACCGATCCACCAGTCATCGGCTTCTTCCCGTAACATGTGAGATCCAAGTCTCACCTTATTGCCTTCAGCACAGTTCATAACTCTAAAGATCCTCTCGATCTCCTTCAACCAAATATGGGCACCATTCGGGTCAAACCTTCCTTTGAACACTGGCGGCTGGTTCTTTCTAAACTCATCATTAGCGTTCACATTCGGCGCACCCTGCACCGCTCTAGCCATCGCCTCCAATGCCGCAGCCATAGCATTGTCATTGCGACCTGCCATATTCTGATTACTCGCAAAATAACAACAAGGTTAAACAACCGTTAACCAATCAAAACAGCGAGACAGACACAACTGACTCAACACTGGCTCTGATACCACTTAATGTAACACCCCCTTTCTATACCCCCAAATAAAACAAATAATCATTTAGGCATAAATTCAAAATTTCATCAGAGTATATTTATGTTATGGCATAAAAGGGGCATATCACATTATACCAAAAATTCAACACATACAACACCTTCTCAACAGATATGCAACATCGGGGCAACACCCACAAAAAAATATTTAGAACAAAGGCGGAAACATCTAAATATTTAATAACTTCCAAAATACGTAATCACATACATGTACATCATTCAAGTTGATTTACAACATCATCGATATTTAACCAGCATGTTCACATAAACATTCGTCAGCAGATACAAACATAGATGTATCACAAAAGAATCAAAATAATCCCTAGCTACCCGGTGCTACATATCAGAGCCATTGACCAAAAAGAATGAAGACATCGCTTCACAAAAAGAACCTCCAGCTTCCTACTCTGCAATGCCTCATAGAGCATTATAAAACAGCAGAAGGGTGAGAAACAATATCATAACAGTTAATGCATAAAATTGTATATATACATATACTCATATTTGTACAAGTTATACTCAAATTATGTTCTCACCACATTAAGCATATACAATTAATCATGCCAATTATCAACAACTTACATAAACATCTACAATCATGTTTATTCACCATACATCATGTAAAGATGATAAATGCAATTCATAGAGGCCAACTCACTACTCTATGCAAACGTAATACGATACCGACTTAATCGTCCATCAGATTCTCCTAAGAATCAATTCACAAATCATAGAGGCCGACTCGCTACTCTATACAAACGTAATACGATACCGACTTAATCGTCCATCAGATTCTCCTAAGAATCAATTCACTCACGCCCCTCACGGTTACACTATAACTCATCAGATTCACCTAGGAATCGCATTGCTCATCAGATTCTCCGAGGAATCACATCGTTCATCAGATTCTCCGAGGAATCACATTGTTCATCAGATTCTCCGAGGAATCACATTGTTCATCAGATTCTCCGAGGAATCACATTGTTCATCAGATTCTCCGAGGAATCACATTGTTCATCTGATTCTCCGAGGAATCACATCCTTCATCAGATTCTCCGAGGAATCACATTGTTCATCAGATTCTCCGAGGAATCACATTACTCATCGGACTCTCCTAGGAATCCTATCACTCATCAGACTTTCTTAGGAATCACACTACTCATCAGACTCTCCGAGGAATCGCATCTCTCATCAGATTCTCCGAGGAATCACATCATTCATCAGACTTTCCTAGGAATCAACAGCACAAGAACGTACTTCATGAGGTTTCGCATGCAAAATGACTCCACACACCTCTTGAAATGCATACATGTTTACAAACATACTCATGCATTCTTCACATTCATCGCATATATTCATTATGCATTCACAATATATATACATATCACAATACATATATACATATTCATCATTCATTCACAACATGCATTTCTATTCAGTTCAAGTAAATGCACCAAATTGCCAAACAGCCACATTCCACACTCCACGAATCACAAACTAGGATTCAAGCCATACGGCTACCCACAACACACATAACAACATATAATTAATCATCTCAAACATGGAATGATCGCAACCAAACCACACAACCAATCCACGAATGGAAAACACAAGAAGGAAAAATATGTTGCTGTGTTCGCTAACCTTCGCCTGGCGAAGCCTCTGGCGAACCTTCGCTACTTCGTTCTCCTGGCGAACTTGCCAGCGAAGACCACTGGGATTTATTCTGGAATTACTCGCTAGCACTCGCTAGCATACTCGCCTGGCAAACCTTCGCCACTCTCATTCGCCTGGCGAACTTGCCAGCGAAGACAGGGTAGATGCTACTGACTTGGTTCGCTGCTGCTCGCTGGGCTTCGCCCGGCGAAGCTTCGCTGCCATTCGCCTGGCGAGCCTGCGAAGACAGAACCTCCATGGCTGTTCCAAAACCCAAACTCCACACAAACAACCGATTAAATCCAAACCAGTCTCAGTGGCACAACCCTACCATCACCCGACTAAACTACATCGTCTAATCCGAGTTCTAACCGATTAAAACCTCTTTCTACTCACAAAACCAACTTCTAACCTAAGTGGGAAAAGAGTAGAAACTCTACAAAATCCAAACACATACACATACAATCATACACATTAAAGAGATGATGGAGTTTCACACCCTTACCTGATTAATCGCAAGCTAGGGTTTGATCTTGATGTTTTCCAAAGTTTCCTCTTCTTTCTCTCCTCTTTCTCTTCTCCTTCTTTCTTTCTCTTTTCTTTCCTTCCTTTCTTACTATCTTTCTTTCTCTTTTATTTCCTCTTTAATATCTTCCTATTATTTTTCCCAAAAATCTATTAACTTAATACCTCATAAAATATCCAACTTATCACTTAAATAGGAAATGTCCAAAATACCTTCCAATTATTTTCTCCGACAACTCCCAAAATCGGGTAAAATAGAATAATATGTAAACATAACATATTTCCACAAAAATTACACATCAAAATAATATTCGCCCAATTAAAATCAAAAAGGACTCAACGAAAAAGGAATAGTCGAAATCGGGGCGTTACATTGACACATAGAGCTTTCAGGTCGACACATAGAAGGAAAACTTTCCTATGTATCGACACATCCATCCTTTAGGTCGACACACATGCTGCAGTATTGAAGCTTGTAGACTCTATTCATTATTGACTCTTATAGGTCTACACAAGAATTTCATAGGTCGATACAAGACCTTCATAGGTCGACTTATAACTTTCATAAGTTGACTCATACAATGCATTTTTCAAAAATTTAAAATTTTCTCCATTCTTTTGCATTCCTTTTGCTTCCAAACTTGCATGCATATAAATACTTGATACATGCATAATTTTTAGTAAAGTTCTAGAATAAAACCTTGTCATACCCCAAATTTTGACCCCAAGATTCTATCATTATCTTAGAGCATCAAACATTGTTTCCTAACACTAACTTTTTTCAAGCTTATTTTTTTTTAGTTCATATGAATTAGGATTTTGCACATGTCGAATCAAGATGGTTATTGCTTGATCAATCAATGTTTTGGATTGATCATCATCAAATCAAGTTCCCATAAATTCAAGGAGCTTATATTTAACAAGAATCAAGTGTTAATTGATCTCACTGCAAGGCAATTGAAGTCCAATCTCATCTGGCCCCAAATTAGGTTTTTCTTAGGAAAAGTCAACTGTGCCTTTGACTTTTGGTTCAAGAATGATCCCAAGCCTTGGGACATGATTCGAAATGATCATATACCTCATTGAAGCCTACTCATGATGTTTGAGAAGTCTCAAGATGCAATTTCATTGAAGATCACACATTTGAATTCATCTTATTCAAAATTCATCTAACAAAGTCAACTCTTTGACTTTTAGGGTTTTTGGTTCAAATTGAAGAATCCAAGCCAAATTACATCAAGATATGTTCAATAAATGAGTTTTCTCATGAGAAATCAAGATTTGAGAGGTTTCTTGCAAAAGAAGAAAACTTAGACAACTTGAATTTTCTTTTTAAGTGTGGAAAAATCCTAGTTCTGGTGTCAACTTTAGAAGGCCATAACTTCGAATCCATACATCCTTTTTTTAAGTTCCAAATATCAATTTGTAGATCTCCTCATGTACTACAGAAGTGTCATAGTGAACAATGAGTAAAAGATGCTTAGATTTTGAGTTATGAAGCTTCAAAGTTTGGAAGAATTTCAAAACACTTAATTTTTTTCAAGACAACTTTGTTACTCCAATTTTCAGTAAATTTCATGGCTATTTTTCACCATGATCCTTTGAGATTCAAGAAATTCTCAAAACATGAAAGTTGTAGGGCATGTTTAGGAATTTTCAAAAAATATTAGAACTCCTTCATAGCATTTGTGTGCTAGGAGTTTCGAAGAGAAGACGTTGGAGTCCAAAACTTGATTTCTAGGTCATGACCTCATGGGTTATGTCGCTACTGCGAAAAACGAGGCCGACAATGACAGAAGAATCTCCATCATGCGTTATTTATCCCAAAAGAGGGAAAGGAAACGCTCAGAGAAAACCTAACGAAAAGGAAAAGGAATGGTCATCGCAACCAAGTCCTGAATTCGGGAGTCTGTTACGCAAGGGGAAGGTATTAACACCCATCACGTCCGTCGTACTCAACGGGATCCACGTTTGTTGTCTATCTAAAAGGGTGTTAATCTATCTAGCTAAAGGCTTAAGGACAAAAGAAAAGAAAAATGACTCGGTAGAACACAACAGTTCTATGCCTATGTATTCCCGTCTGGAACGAGAAATCAGAGTCAACGTAGTTCACCTAACTACGGGTGAAAGGGGGAAAGGTTGCTCGCCGAGATATCGCATCTCGTGCCTACGTACTTTCACACGACATGAAAGATCAGAGCAAACGTAGTTCGGGCTAACAAGACCACAGATTGGTTCAACAGTTTTTATCCGAGTAGGGTTAACAGACGGTTCTAGCAGTTGGTGTATGCAGCTCGACCTTTGAAGACTTAGGCGTTACCGTTTGCGGTAGAACCGGGAGTTAACAAAACTCTCCTTACGAAAAAGGGTTTCCAGGGATTAACGGTCCAAGAGGACAAAAAGAATTTGAATGTTTTTTTTTTGTCTTTTATGAAGAAGTGTTTTTGAGTTTTGTTTGTAACACATGTTGCACTAAAGACTTGGACTTAAGAGTGAATGTGTCACATGTCACCCAAAGGGTACCACACTAAACATCCAGGCTATTGAAGAGAGACCCTTCAACAACCCTTTCTCAAGTGTTTAAGGCTCATAGCGTACAACACATGTTATCCTTTATTAAGTGTTTTAAAGATGTTTGAAGATGAGAAGAGAAAGTACACAACTAAGGGGAACTAGACTCAAACCCTAGAGTTGTCATGCAAAGTTATCCTATGATTGAGGTTAGAAGGGAACTACCTATTGTTATCATGCATGGTTAGAACCCTAATGTCTGTCATAACTCCTCTTGAACAAGAGAAGTTAGAGTCCCTAAGGGGAGCATGGCAATGAGAAAGCAACAGCAAAACAGATAAGCTGAAAGAAGCAACTGTAAGTAAGTTAGAGTCCCTAAGGGAAGCATGGCAATGAGACAAATTTAAATTTTAATCTGATAGCTTTTATTTTATTTAAATATTTTCTTTTTAATAAAATATTCATTTAAAATATGAAATATATATAAAAACTAAGACTTAAAAATTAGATTTTAAGTCCGTAAAGCAAGTGAGATGAACCTAGCGAGTTGAACTAAATTGTTCGTGAACTTATAACGAGTTGAATTTGAACTTAAAAAAGGTTTGTGTTAAACTCGAACAGAAAATTGAGTTGAACCAATTATTTACGAGTCAAGTTGAGTTTATGAGAGTCCGACTCGACTCGACTCATTTTCTGCCCTAGTTATCAATTATAAAGCAAACTACTTGTCACAAAAACCAGTTTGAAATTCATAACCAGTTTCAAACCAATATAAATTGGTTATAAATAGATTTTAATTTTAATTCAAATTATCTAATTAAATTTAAATTTTATTTTCTTTAAATTAATATTAATTTTTAAATTTAAATATTATACAAATTTTAAAAATAAAAAAAATTCAAAACAAATATAATTTTTTTTGGAAAAAAAAATTCTAAAATAAAAAAAAAACAGTTGTTTTTTAAATTTTTTTATTATGAAAATTAGAAAAATAAAATTTTCAAAAATTAAAAATATTCTGAACATAAAAGTTATTTAAAAAAATTCTATTTTATTTTAAAAAAGAATAGTTTTTTTATTTAAAACACATTTTTGAAAAAAAAAGTTCTTATATTATTGTTTTCAAAAAATAATATTTTGAATATAATTTTTTTCGTGAATAGAAAAAAAATTGCAATAACTTTTTTTATTTTAAAAATAAATATCTTATTTTTAAAAAAAATATTTTTCTTTATGAAATATATATATATATATATATATATATATATATATATATATATATATATATATATATATATATATATATATATATATATATATATATATATATATATATATATATATATATATATATATATATATATATATATATATATATATATATATATATATATATATATATATATATATATATATATATATATATATATATATATATATATATATATATATATATATATATATATATATATATATATATATATATATATATATATATATATATATATATATATATATATATATATATATATATATATATATATATATATATATATATATATATATATATATATATATATATATATATATATATATATATATATATATATATATATATATATATATATATATATATATATATATATATATATATATATATATATATATATATATATATATATATATATATATATATATATATATATATATATATATATATATATATATATATATATATATATATATATATATATATATATATATATATATATATATATATATATATATATATATATATATATATATATATGATAAAACATTAAAAAAGACAAACATATAGATTTAATACATAATAAAATTTAAATACTTAATAACTAAATAATATTATTATAAGTATCGATTTATTTTTGAATAGTAAAATGAATATTCACATTTATATTTTAGTCTTTGATTTGCATCTTTTAAAATTGAATAATTTGAATACCAATTTATTTAAGAATAGTTGATTTTTTTTTACTTTTTAAAATTGAATAATTTGAATATCAATTTAATCAAAACAATTAGTTTTTCTTACCCTCCTAAATATCTATACGAGGGTTTGCATCCCTCTTTCTTTCAATTTGTTTATTTTTCTACTCTTTTTAGTAATTTACATTAAAATAAAAAAATAAATACAAAAAATATCATTTATATTTTTATTAATTTGGACGTTAAGAAAAAAAATATGTTTGCTCGTTTGGATGTTAATGTGTGTGTCTCTATACTAATATATATAAAGGTTCTTGTTCTTTTCTTTTACGAAAATCAGAAAAAGCGAAGCTAATGAAACAAGTTGTAGCCCAAACGCTAATACAACTTAAAACTCGTTGCAGCTATACTGATAATCCTATACTCTTCTTTGCTTGCTTCATTCACCATTACTGATCATGTCTTCTGGCCGTTCAATTCCCACGGTCGATAGAATTAGCGACCTGCCGGAGTCAATTCTCTGTCACATTCTCTCTTTCCTGCCGACCAAATTCTAATTGATTCAATTGATGTGAAATGAAAAGAGCAACTAAATATTTATACCAGACAAAACTATTATAACTGATAAAAACCACCTTACAAAAATAATAGACAAATCATAAAATATGCAGCAAACAGCGAGCGGCCAACCCATGTAGAGTGCAGGGTCGACCTGAGCTAACCCGTGGCAAACAGACGATGCAAAACACACAGTTATGCATCGACCGGAACAAGGCATGTGTCGACGCATAGCCTGAATTCTCAGATAAATGGAAATGCTAACAGTATGCGTTGACCGGTAGGTCGACCATACCTGACCCGAAGAAAATGCAAGTTTGAGACACTTATCATGAGTCGACCGTAGCAGAGGTATGGTCGACTCAAAGACCTGTATTTTTAGAAAATGCCTAATTTTATGTTTTTGACACTCTTAGATGATACCTATAACCAACCAATGAGGTTTAACTCGTATGACGCATATTTCAACAACACTAAATGCAGTACTCGAGATATTTTTTACAAGCAAATGAAACATGAGAAATAAGATATGCTTATGCATCATGGTGATAACGCCAAACATCTAATCTTCCATGCGGCTAAGTTTTGATATCATCGACACCCGCATATCTAGTATATGAGGCTTTGACCTCACATACAATTTCGATGGCTCTAGCCACAAAGATGGAACAGGCATAGGCGTGCTAATTATTTCTCCTGGAAAAATTCCAACAAAATTTAAGTACAAGGTTGAAGGACTTTGTTCCAACAACGAGGTTGAGTATGAAGCATTAATAGCAGGACTTGAGATTTTGTTAGAATTGGGGGCAACTCGAGACGAAATAATGGGAGACTCAGAGTTGGTCATAAAACAAATTACAAAGGAGTAAAGGAGTACAAATGTGTTAAGGAAAATCTTATCATGTACTTTGTAATAGCCAATAGACTACTGAAGAAATTTGAAGTGGTAAGCATTCGACACATACCTCGACTAGAGAATCAAGTGGCTAATGACTTAGCTCAGATTGCTTCTGGGTATAGAGTTTCGAAGGAAAATTTACAAGAGGCAATCGAAGCTAGAGGTAAAGCCGTGTCTGTTGGATTATGCCCATCAGATCTAGAAGTGATGAAGCGTGGATACGCTGATGAAAAAAATTTCGAGACTTTTGCAGTAGACAGCTTGACGGACAAAGACTAGAGGAAGCCTTTAGTTAAATATTTACAAAATCCAACAGCGCCCACAAAGCGGAAGGTCAGGTATCAAGCTTTAAGTTATGTTCTTCTAGGATATGAGTTATTTAGAAAGGCCCCTGAGGGAGTCTTACTTAAATGCCTTAGTGAATCAGAGGCGTATCTGGCCCTTTCGACTGTTCATAGTGGGGCATGTGGGGCACATCAAGTAGGCCACAAGATGAAATGGCTATTGTTTCGACAAGGCATGTATTGGCCTACCATGCTAAAGGATTGTATTGAATTCTCCAAGGGCTGCCAGGAATGCCAAGTTCACGCTGGCATATAGCATATCCCTGCAAGCGAGTTGCATTCCATAGTCAAACCATGATCTTTCAGAGGTTAGGCTTTGGATTTAATTGGAGAGATTCGACCAGCATCCTCCAAGAATCAGAGATACATTTTGGTAGGAATTGACTACTTTACAAAGTGGATCAAAGCGATACCTTTACCAAATGTGGATCAAGAGGATGTGATCGAGTTTATTCAAAAACACATCATTTACAGGTTTGGGATCCCATAAACCATCATAACAAATCAAGGATCAATCTTTACTGGTCAAAAGATGCAGGGGTTTACTAAAGAGATGGGTTTCAAACTCTTAACCTCTACACCTTATTATGCTCAGGCTAATGGTCAAGTCGAAGCAGCTAATAAAGTGGTGATTGGTTTGATTAATAAACATGTGGGAAAGAAGCCTAGAAATTAGCATAAGACATTGGACCAGATCCTCTGGGCATGTCGAACCTCTTCGAAAGAAGAAACTAACACTACTCCATTTCGATTGACTTTTGGTCACGATGCAGTGTTACCCGTTCAGATCTACCTGCAGTCGACTAGGATTCAAAGACATCATGAAATTCATTCCAAGTCTTATTAGAATATGATGTTAGATGAGTTGGTAGATTTGGACGAAGAAAGACTTAAAGCTCTAGAACTTTTGAGGAGAAAAAAGAAAAGAGTAGAGAAGTCTTACAATAAAAAGGTTAAGATTAAAACCTTTTCGCCTGGAGATTTAGTTTGGAAGGTAATCCTGCCTATGGATCGAAAGGTCAGAGCCTTGGGCAAATGGTCCCCAAAATGGAAAGGCCTGTTTCAAATTACGCAATTATTTTCTAATGGAGCCTATGAAGTTGAAGAATTAAACAAGGATAAAAGAATCGTGAAAGTAAATGGCAAGTATTTGAAAAAATATAAACCAGCGCTTCAACATATCAAAATCTCCAAAGAATAATTCGATGTAAAAACGCAGAGCCAATATATATATATATATATATATATATATATATATATATATATATATATATATATATATATATATATATATATATATATATATATATATATATATATATATATATATATATATATATATATATATATATATATATATATATATATATATATATATATATATATATATATATATATATATATATATATATATATATATATATATATATATATATATATATATATATATATATATATATATAAGATAATGAGCAAAAGGAATACAAATGGATGGACAAAAAATAACTTTTTTGAGATAGGGCATCATGTTTGTCGGCCTAATAATGTAATAGGCCGGCCTATCAAGGTACTCAGATCGACATTTAGAGGTCTCAGGCTGACCTATGAAGGTCTTGTGTCGATCTAAGTGAGGGGACCTGAAGGCAGTGGCTACATGAGTTATTTTTGATGCATGGGTGTTGCGGTGGAAATATGATATCAAACTATTAATTAATTTGAATCGTATTCTTAAATCACAACCGCTCTTTGATTTATCCGAAGGAAAAGGTCAAAAGAGGAAAAACCTTTTTTTGCATCGTAAACACAATGCGGGGAGAGACCTAGGTAAGGGGTTGGTTAAGCTTAGGGAAGGTACTAGCACCCTAAACTTCTGTAGTACTCTACAGGAACCTTTTGTTTATTGTATGCTATTTTTATTTTTATTATCTGTTTGAAATATATACTGAGCTAAGGGATAATGTGACCTAAAAGAGACCTAAGGGTTAGTCCTAAGTTTACTCGGCAAGACGTCGCATCTTGTGCCTACATATCCTGACGGGAATGGAATCAGAGTAATTGTAGTTCCCCTCGAAAGGGAGGTTAGAAACGTCTTGACTGTGGTCAAGGTTTCAATGGGGAGTAAACGTATCTTAAGGACACGCTTACGTGGAGTATTGAAACTCCTAATTTTACGTTGAAATTGTTAATTGAAATGAAAGAGTAAATTAGGGATTCCACGGCGGGAAACCCTAAACAGAGTACGGAGACTCTTTGACCTAATGCTAGGGTAAAGGGTATTTTTGTCCACGGCGGGACACCTAGGCTATTAGGGTTTTGAAACATTCAAAGGGTAAGGCTATTGACTCGGCGGTCAAACGGTTAGACCTAATCCTTCGGAAGGTGAATAACGGTAAAACATGCAAACAATCAAAATATTATACGGCAGAAATTAAAATGCGGAAAGGTAAAATCACGCGTAAATTACATCCATGGAACAGATACAGACATGATAAATATTAATCGGCAAATAAATTCAATCTGCGGAGAAAACGGAGAACGCTAGTGAAAGATTAAACATAAGTATGACAAATAATTAGACAATTAATATTGAAAGGAGAATAACATGCAATTTGAAATTGTTGTCATATTAATTTTTAAAAAAAAGTAGTTTGGTTTGAATCTTGTTTAAAAGAGAAATTTAGTTTTTTTTTATTTTAAAAAGATTTAGTTTTAAAAAAAGGTTTTTATTTTAATTAAAAATTCACTTTATTAAAAAAACAGTATTTATTTTATTATTAAAAAAAAAAATCTAGGTTCCTATTAAAAAAATCTTTAACTCATTTAAGAAAAGTTTTTTTATTTATTAAAAAACAGAAATTTTTAATCCATTAAAAAACAGAGTTTAATTTTATTTTATAAAAAAGAAAAGTTTATATTTTTTTTTTTTAAAAAAAGGCAGAGTTTAATTTATTTTCTTATCAAATTCACTAAATAAAATAATAATTAAACTCCAACCTAGAAACTAAATTTTACTTAACAATGATTTTTGAAATTTTTTTAAGTTTTAACGTACCAGGGTTTTCCTTTTAAACTCATTATTGAGAAAATGATGGTATTTAACAACCGGTTATGTTAAATACTAACATTAAGCTAATACCATAATAATAAATAACTAATAAAACAAAACTAATAAAAAAACAAATGGAAGATGGAACGGTAATAAAAGTGGTGGCTTTTGGATGCTGCTATTCATTTGCCTTAGGGTTTTTCCACAACTTCTCTCTTCTTCTCCTTGGCTGAAATCGCCGCCGTAGCCATGGTTGCTTATATGGAGCTTCTCCTGTCCTCTCCTTTTCAATGCATGTCCCTGAAAAACATCCAAACTGAATTATTGAAATCAAATCTTACCGATGGACGTTGCTCTTGCAGACGATGACGGCAACGACAGTTTCCGACCGGTGGTGAAAGATCTGACCAGAGGTTCCCGCTGATGATGTTGCAAATAACTGAGGCGAAAGGTTGTAACGGTGACGGTTGTCGATTGCAAGCTTTGGCCGATGAAGATTTGCTCTGAGGCCGTGGTCCTGTTGCTCGCCGGACGACGTTGGTAGCGGTTCCGAGATGTCGACCGTCTGAGTTTCAGTTGTCTTAAAACGCTCCTCTTCCTATTTCAATGTTCAGAGGTGATGATGATGGATTTATGAATCCTCTGAGCCTCACTCCTTGCGCCGCGTTTGAGTTAGTTTTTTTTTTGCTTCCTCTTTTTTTTATCCTTCGGATGTTATTTATATGATTTGTGGGCTTGTGATGGTTTGGTAACTACGAAAATGATGGACGAAAAGCTGGCCGAGATTTACGGTCTTGACTTTGTCATTGATAAACGGCTCATTCTGCTGTTGGCATCCGCGAATCCTTTTGAACTTGTTTTGTTTGACTGGGCTGTAAGTTGTTTTATGCAGGAATTACGGTAACTTTGTTGGATATGCAGATTTTTCTGATATGATTTTTGTGATTTTCAGATATTGGATTGATTTGGAGTTGCTGTCATATATTGTCCTGATTTTTTTTCTGATACGGTTTTCGGTTTCTGCTGTGCTTTCCGTTTCAGGTGCTGAATTTTTGGCTTTTTCGGAGGAAACCGCTTGCGGATTTGTTGGCTTGTTTTCGGTATTTTTGTGACTTATTCTGATATGGATCCTGACTTGGATTTTTCTCTGAGATCGATTTGGATATCCAAATATTTACCTGAGGAAATGGATATCTGGATTTTGGATTTATCCGAATATTTACTTTGATAGATGGACATTTCAAACCCGGATTATGTTGGCTCAAACTCTGTTTTTCGAAAAAAAGTCACTTTTTCAGCAAAATCTTTTATCGGCCAAAACTTCTTTTTCACTCTTTCTCGGCTGTCCCAAAAAATAAGAACTGATATTATCGATCTAGTGCCGATATCGAGTTTGGAAATGGGAGTTCGGTTGCGGCATCCGTCGTGCCCTCCCGACACCCGGTGATGAAATTTTTCTGAGGGTGTCAAAATAATTTCTAACGCATTTCTCTACTGCTTTGTTGTGTCGGTTTCGCAGGTATCGAAAGAACAATGGAGGCTCGGAATACTCAGAAGAACTTTAGGAAAAAAAATAGGAAATTATGAATAAAATGTATATATTTTTTTAAGTCTCTTTGTAAATTGTAATAGAAATTAAATATGAATAAAAATTCAATATATTTCTATCCAAACTGCTTTCCAATTCCATTTTTCCTAATTTTAACTTTGTCATCCGAATCCACCACAAAGAAACATCCGAGTAAATTGAACTGACTAAGTTTCTCTGAATAAATTCTGTCAATCACGGATAAATCTTAATCCAATGGAATATTCTTCACTTAAACGAAACCGTATGAATAAATTCCAAGAAAAATCAATTGCATTAACCTTATCATTCTAACCTGTGCCGCTTCACTTAGAACACGATGTAATCTTCAATTCTCAACTCAAATTTAAATTACGTCTGATGGTAAATAATGCACAAATTACCATTTCGCCCTTTTCACAGTTAAAGCACACCCGATGTCATTTCTGCAAAATAAACAGACTACACCGCTTGTTAATAGTTAGCTGATGCGAAATGAGATGTTATATGACATGAATATACTAATCTGAGGGTAAAATTTGGGGTATTATAGTTGCCCCTATTTAAATAGCTTCACCGAATGATTTGAGCGACCGAGACTCGAGAAATCACGGTGGAGGGATTTAAATATAGATAACCGAAATTTTTTCCCTTAGATGCGGCGATATGCAATGCTATGGACAAAACAACAGACTAATGATGCTGATAATGCCATGAATCTAGTATGATGCGTATGATGGAATGATAAACGCAATGACGCAGACGACACGACTACACAGGGGACGGACGCGAAGAACAAAAACACATTGGGGAATATGACGCGCTAGGACTACAATACGGCCCCGGGGAATTCTAAAGCGATGGCCAACCGGTGCGAGCACGACCAATTGTCGCTTTCAGAACGGGAACAGTACGAACGGGATCCTCAATGGAGATGGCACCGATGAGACGACCTCAACTGGGAAAATTTAAGAGTAATTGTTCAACAGGTTCAAGCGTGACCGGCGGATACTATAGGGTAAAACTTAAACTAGATCTACACGACTGCAAGATCGATCAACAAAATGCTGGAGCATTGAGCAAAGAATAACATCCAAGCTTTCTGTAAACCTATCCCTCGTGACAGATTAAACGGAGCTTTCGGTGATCCGTAAAAATAGATACAGGGTAAAAACCGGCTGTATGCCAAAATAAATGGACTTTAAATAGGAAAGACCCTGATAAGCTTCTCAGGAGAGAACTGTCACTTATCGTTGGAAGGGACCTAGATGGCAAAACTGGATAAGCTCTCAAATAAAGAGATTGTTGCTTATCTAAGGATAATAGGCTGAAAATTAAAATTAAACCTCTTCACATCTCAGGTTTGTGCTCCCTAATCATGATTCAGTTTCTTCTTTTACTAAGGATAAAATGAACTTCTTCATGTTCAAGGTTTGTTGCTCCCTGAATATGATTCAGCTCCTTCTTTTACTAAAGGGTAAAATGAACTTCTTCATGTTCAAGGTTTGTTGCTCCCTGAATATGATTCAGCTCCTTCTTTTACTAAAGGGTAAAATGAACTTCTTCATGTTCAAGGTTTGTTGCTCCCTGAATATGATTCAGCTCCTTCTTTTACTAAAGGGTAAAATGAACTTCTTCATGTTCAAGGTTTGTTGCTCCCTGAATATGATTCCGTTCAAACCTCTCCTTTCTTCCTTAATGACACAGGAAATGGAAGCCCAGCTGCTTGATGGAGATGGCCACTTGCTGCTACTCATGATGAAGATAAGATAAGCTTCTCAGGCGAGAAAAATGACTTATACACAAAATTAGCGACGATAAGTTTCTCGGGTGAGCCTTGCTTGTAGAGGTGGTAACAGGTAATGTAAATTGTAAATAAAGTTGTTGTATAGAGTGCAATGATGATAAGCTTCTCGGCTGAGAACTGTTGCATACCGCTGCTGAAGGCTGTTACGATAAGCTTCTCAAACGAGAACTGTTGCATAAGCATTGGGCAATGTCGTGATAAGCTTCTCAGGAGAGAACTGTTGCTTGTCGATTGTAACATGTAGGATTGTAAAGTGTTATACCGATAGGCTTCTCGGGTGAGAACAGTTGCATATCGGTTGCTGTAAGATGTACTGATAGATTTCCCAGGTGTGAACCGTCATGTACCAACAAATGATTATAACGGATTTTCTTGAAAGATAGCGCAAAATAAATGCATATCCAAGTATGTTCGGTGGCCGATGGGATCGAGGTCCGATCTAGAAGTGGACTAGAAATAACTGACAAACAAGACTCCATTGAGGAACTGAGCTCAAACGGGGAGTACCTTATCTTTGCGCGGAAAGGTAACAGAAATAACCATCGTCCACGAGGGTCGAACTCAATGGGGATTAACTGGAACCATATAGTTTTTTTTGCTTAGGGATGACGATCTACTTGGAGAGAGCGGACAAACCCAGTTACTTGGCAGTAACAACAAAGGATGACGCAACTAACCGACGTGAAAATGCCACTGCGTATGTCAATGTGTATGAAAATGTCATGTAATGAGTATGCTATGTTTATGCTTATGCTTATGCTGACAGACGAGAGAGGAGACACAAGATGAAATAAACATCTCATCAGGAATACCCGGAGACCTCTGCAACAATACATCTATCGAGGGATAGGAAAATTTGATGGTGGAACCAAATCTTGCTTCAAAGTTCTGATTTCTGTGGGGAGAATTCATCCGACATCCCGGGGAGGAATTTCTGAGAAACATAAGGCCATTTCACCGAGGAACATCTATCATTTGAATGTACCGGGGAAATTTCCGCAGTCTTGAGAGCCACTGGAGATTTAACAGATTAACCCAAAGTGCTGGCAGCTTAATGTCTCGCTGGGGACTATCATTGGGAAAATTTTGGTAAGATCCCTGCTGTCTCAAAGATTACCGGGGATTACCGGATTGGTTTTTGCGATGATGAGATTTACTGGGGAATGAAGACCACCGGGAGTAAAAAATTCATCGGGTTCATGAAGCATGTTGCGAAACCATAGTAGTTTTGACTTTAATGGACTTTGCAGTAGTCGCCTTTTTGACAAATGATGCCCCAGAGTACCTGCTTTAGGAGGAAGTCATTCCAAGAGGATTTTACAGAGAACGAGAGACAGGCTGCCCCCCTGTTTTCAAATTCTTGGAGAGATTTATTGTATCTCAACATAACTGGCTTAGATCGATGGTGCCATGACTGAATCTTCCAGGATTAGCTCTTACGAATGTCAGGCTTATATCAACAATCTACTTGGAAGTACAACTTCCCCTGTTTAGCAGAATCTTCAAGTTCTATTGCAGTCAATTATATTTGAGTTTCTAAAATATCACGCAATATCAACATGCGTGAAATGCTAATTCTGACACTATCAATGCAACATGTATATTTGTCTTGAAATTTTTGTTTTTGTTTTCAAAAAGAGATATCGCAATAGTTCGTGACTGAATCACTAGCTAGGATATGTATTTGATTTATAATGCCAACATAAAAAATTGAGCATAGCTCATAGGAGTCAGGAAACATCATCTCGTCGAGTATGCTTTCAAAAGGAAATCCTACTTCAATTAGGTCTTTTAAAGGTTGTATCGTGGCTTGGTTCGCGGTTTAATAAACAAAGGATAAAGGCTCAAAATTGTTATTTGTACCCACCCATTCTTCGTGATGTTCTCCAATCCTAATTCAGTTAACTGGATGCGAGCACTCATATCTCAAGCGGATTCGTTATGGTCGAGAACTCATTAAGGCTTTAGTCATGGCAGTCACTCACCTATTTCTTTTGGTGGTTGGGTCACATGACTTTGTTTTTTTATTGGGGATTGTTTATTGTAATCCCTTTTTTTTTTTTGCTTTTTGCATATTCCCTAACTTTTGCCTGGACAACTTCTTTTGGATTTGACGTTGGAGTCCAGCGGGATGCCCCAGTTTTGCCTAAGTCTCTTTCATAGGTTATGACTTAGCGGGCTCTTATATTTTTTTGAACAAGTTGTATGACTCTTTTGAAAGCTTGTGACTGCCCCACTCTTTAAGTGGTCGAGGGATATTCATTGCATTTTTGACTTCCTAAGATTCGAAGGTTCACTCCTCCTTTTTGAAAGTCTAAGCGCTCGATCAAGTCAACTGAAAAACTACCCTGCCCCAGGTTAAAATAAGGGTTTTAATTTGGAAAAGAAGAAAACTCCTACTTCATGGCTCAAAAGGGGTAAATAGGGATTATCATCCTTATATCTCCATTGTTTGGGATTTGAAACAATGCCTTACATCATCAGCAGGTTTCAATTGAAAGCATATGACCAGAGATTTGACGTTTTCAGTTCATCATCCTCCTCCCAATTCTCGATCAAAGCGAGGGATCGGGTAAAGTTTGCATTATAAGTTTATGAAAAAATATTTTTGTGAGTGAAACGAATGGATTTATTCAAGACAAATATGTGTTGCATTAATTAATCAAAATAATAAGTTCGTACATGCTAATTATACTGAAAGAAACAGAATATAAATGAACAAAATGAAATTGTCTAAAGAAACTTATGAAGTCTTCGTATTCAAGACCGGCATGGTGGTAATGGTTTATTCTGGCGGGGTCTCACTGGAATGGGTCACCTTGCTTGCCCCTGCTACGTTGATCTGAGCTACATCAGGAATACGACATTTCAATCGGACGAGTCGTCAACAAATTTAACAACCCCATGGTTAGGCAGAGGGTTACTTTTGACATTAGGCTGCGGATCGTTGAAAGACAAAATCTTCTTTTCCATTAGGTCCCTCACGATATTTTTCAAAGCATAGCAGTTCTCCAAATCATGACATGGCGCACCCTCATGAAATAAACAATGAGCGGCAGCGTTGTAGTTGACTGGAAAAGGATTGGGTGGTGGTCCCAAAGCTCGAGTGGTAATCAAACCTCACTGTACTAAGTAAGGATACAACTCAGTGAATGTTATTGGGATCGGAGGACAAGGCTTATATGGTCTCTTATTCCTCTGTTGTTGATTTGCAGGAGCATTGGACGCTTTCTGATAATTAGGCGGAGGTTGCTGATAAACCGGATGCTGACAGATCGGAGCCGGTTGCACAGGCTGATAGGTAGGAAACTGATGATTGAAGGGAGGTGCCACAGTAGCTACATATGGTTGTTGAGCGTACTGCACTGGATATCCTTGAACATAATTTTGATGATGTTGCCAAGGTTGATGAGCAGCCATTTTAGGTTTATGCCTGCTCGAGGGACTCCTCTGGCGTGTAGCTCCTTTATGATGGTCAGAGCTCGGAGTTTTACACTTTGGAGGACCACCTTGTTGAATTGGTTGAGCAATAGTAGGAGGCACCAAACTGGATTGACGACCATGAGGAGGTATATTCTCGACAGTAACAGCTGGAAGAGGATCTACAACGGTGTTGGTAGCCTCAGAAACAACGGCAGGCGGAGTATCTAACTTTGCATTAAGAGCTCGTAGCATCTCCATAATCTGCCCCACACTCTCTCGAAGATCTTCGAGTTCATAGCTGACACGGTCGATCTCTTGAACTTGTTCTTCCATCCTTTTCCGAGCTTGGGCTCTAGTATTGTACTGATGCGGAGGACTCAAGGTGACGAAACTGGAAGGCGAGAGAAACCGAGTGTGAGAAACCGGAAGACACATGGGATGCAAGAATATGATGCTAAGAATGCAAAATGCGAATGAACAAATCCATGGAATTCAAATATTTACGAATATTGCGGAATATCAAGGAACTTTTTTATTTATTTATTTGAAAATGGATTACAAATATTATTCTTGAAAGAAAGTCTTTACAAAAATAGCTAAATAAAAGCTAAGAAAGTCCCAAGGAAGCTTTGTCCACAACTTCAAGGCGTAGGCGGACATTCGGAGGAAAATAAATCCTCGTAGAGTTTCTCTTTTTGTAGGAAAGTACCTCTTCATTCTTCGGCTGAAGCTGCTTTTGAAGTTCGGCATTTTAACTTTTACTAGTCATATTATCCTTAATATCAGATACCGTCAAGCATATGGCTGTAGAAAGGTCTTGCTCCTTAGGATTTACCTCTAAGAAAAGGACATGAGATCCATCCAAGATAGGTAACCCCACCAACTAAGAGTACTCCTCCAAGGCAGGTGATAGCTGATAATTCGAGCATGTAAAGCAAAGATAATCCGGACCCTAGAACTGTATCAAAGTAGAAAAAAAAATCCTTTGTCTACTTGAAGTTTCAAACAGGAATAGCAAACTTCCATATTTGTTTCGGAATCCTTCTTGATCTTGAACTAAAACTCCTAACTTCCTTAGGTCATCCAACTTAAGACCCTTAAAAGAATATTTCAAAGTATTTTTTTTATTGTAATTCATGGTATCCTGCAATATTCATAAATAAGGTTTGAATTCCATGAATGTAATGCTTTATGGATGCAATGCACACATATTCACAAGTCTTAGGTTAAAGGTACGTGAATGGAGTTAAGGTCTACCCATCCCCATAAGGTATGTACTAAGGTTAGTTGTACCTGCAGAACAAGGTTCTAAGAAGTTCCCAAAGTCATCAGCCCATCCTTCGGATATTATCAACTTTACAACTGACTCGGAGGTCGATAATATTCTCAAGAGAACCTCTTTTGAGTGTAGCATCGCGTAGTAACTATTGTAGGACTACCCCCACATAGTTCCCGCACTACGTCCTATATAAGGCCAAGGTGGTGTTAAGGTACTACGGTCCCCAGTATCACAGACTCCGATCGAAAATGGTAAAAGTTTTCACAACTAACTCGTTCAACCGAACCATTTTCGAAAGGGTCTCAACTGAGCGGTGATTCTCGAGTCAACTTGGTCGGGACTCACTCCCGGCAAGCTTCGTCGAATATCTCACCTTCCTATAATAAGGTCACTCAAGTCCGGGAGTAGGACTTATCTCACAACACAGATATCCCAAGCAAGGTACAGTTATATATACAGATAACTAATAAAATAAAATATCATACAATGAACAAGATAGACGCAACCCTTAAAAATTAGGAGGATCCCCAGTGAAGTCGCCATTCTCTGTTGCGGTGGAAATATGATATCAAACTATTAATTAATTTGAATCGTATTCTTAAATCACAACCGCTCTTTGATTTATCCGAAGGAAAAGGTCAAAAGAGGAAAAACCTATTTTTGCATCGTAAACACAATGCGGGGAGAGACCTAGGTAAGGGGTTGGTTAAGCTTAGGGAAGGTACTAGCACCCTAAACTTCTGTAGTACTCTACAGGAACCTTTTGTTTATTGTATGCTATTTTTATTTTTATTATCTGTTTGAAATATATACTGAGCTAAGGGATAAAGTGACCTAAAAGAGACCTAAGGGTTAGTCCTAAGTTTACTCGGCAAGACGTCGCATCTTGTGCCTACATATCCTGACGGGAATAGAATCAGAGTAATTGTAGTTCCCCTCGAAAGGGAGGTTAGAAACGTCTTGACTGTGGTCAAGGTTTCAATGGGGAGTAAACGTATCTTAAGGACACGCTTACGTGGAGTATTGAAACTCCAAATTCTACGTTGAAATTGTTAATTGAAATGAAAGGGTAAATTAGGGATTCCACGGCGGGAAACCCTAAACAGAGTACGGAGACTGTTTGACCTAATGCTAGGGTAAAGGGTATTTTTGTCCACGGCGGGACACCTAGGCTATTAGGGTTTTGAAACATTCAAAGGGTAAGGCTATTGACTCGGCGGTCAAACGGTTAGACCTAATCCTTCGGAAGGTGAATAACGGTAAAACATGCAAACAATCAAAATATTATACGGCAGAAATTAAAATGCGGAAAGGTAAAATCACGCGTAAATTACATCCATGGAACAGATACAGACATGATAAATATTAATCGACAAATAAATTCAATCTGCGGAGAAAACGGAGAACGCTAGTGAAAGATTAAACATAAGTATGACAAATAATTAGACAATTAATATTGAAATGAGAATAACATGCAATTTGAAATTGTTGTCATATTAATTTTTTAAAAAAAGTAGTTTGGTTTGAATCTTGTTTAAAAGAGAAATTTAGTTTTTTTTTTATTTTAAAAAGATTTAGTTTTAAAAAAAAGGTTTTTATTTTAATTAAAAATTCACTTTATTAAAAAAACAGTATTTATTTTATTATTAAAAAAAAAATCTAGGTTCCTATTAAAAAAATCTTTAACTCATTTAAGAAAAGTTTATTTATTTATTAAAAAACAGAATTTTTAATCCATTAAAAAACAGAGTTTAATTTTATTTTATAAAAAAGAAAAGTTTATATTTTGTTTTTTTTAAAAAAAAGGTAGAGTTTAATTTATTTTCTTATCAAATTCACTAAATAAAATAATAATTAAACTCCAACCTAGAAACTAAATTTTACTTAACAATGATTTTTGAAAATTTTTTAAGTTTTAACGTACCAGGGTTTTCTTTTTAAACTCATTATTGAGAAAATGATGGTATTTAACAACCGGTTATGTTAAATACTAACATTAAGCTAATACCATAATAATAAATAACTAATAAAACAAAACTAATAAAAAAACAAATGGAAGATGGAACGGTAATAAAAGTGGTGGCTTTTGGATGCTGCTATTCATTTGCCTTAGGGTTTTTCCATAACTTCTCTCTTCTTCTCCTTGGCTGAAACCGCCGCCGTAGCCATGGTTGCTTATATGGAGCTTCTCCTGTCCTCTCTTTTTCAATGCATGTCCCTGAAAACACATCCAAACTGAATTATTGAAATCAAATCTTACCGATGGACGTTGCTCTTGCAGACGATGACGGCAACGACAGTTTCCGACCGGTGGTGAAAGATATGACCAGAGGTTCCCGCTGATGATGTTGCAAATAACTGAGGCGAAAGGTTGTAATGGTGACGGTTGTCGATTGCAAGCTTTGGCCGATGAAGATTTGCTCTGAGGCCGTGGTCCTGTTGCTCGCCGGACGGCGTTGGTAGCGGTTCCGAGATGTCGACCGTCTGAGTTCCAGTTGTCTTAAAACGCTCCTCTTCCTATTTCAATGTTCAGAGGTGATGATGATGGATTTATGAATCCTCTGAGCCTCACTCCTTGCGCCGCGTTTGAGTTAGTTTTTTTTTTGCTTCCTCTTTTTTTTTTATCCTTCGGATGTTATTTATATGATTTGTGGGCTTGTGATGGTTTGGTAACTACGAAAATGATGGACGAAAAGCTGGCCGAGATTTACGGTCTTGACTTTGTCATTGATAAACGGCTCATTCTGCTGTTGGCATCCGCGAATCCTTTTGAACTTGTTTTGTTTGACTGGGCTGTAAGTTGTTTTATGCAGGAATTACGGTAACTTTGTTGGATATGCAGATTTTTCTGATATGATTTTTGTGATTTTCAGATATTGGATTGATTTGGAGTTGCTGTCATATATTGTCCTAATTTTTTTTCTGATACGGTTTTCGGTTTCTGCTGTGCTTTCCGTTTCAGGTGCTGAATTTTTGGCTTTTTCGGAGGAAACCGCTTGCGGATTTGTTGGCTTGTTTTCGGTATTTTTGTGACTTATTCTGATATGGATCCTGACTTGGATTTTTCTCTGAGATCGATTTGGATATCCAAATATTTACCTGAGGAAATGGATATCTGGATTTTGGATTTATCCGAATATTTACTTTGATAGATGGACATTTCAAACCCGGATTATGTTGGCTCAAACTCTGTTTTTCGAAAAAAAGTCACTTTTTCGGCAAAATCTTTTATCGGCCAAAACTTCTTTTTCACTCTTTCTCGGCTGTCCCAAAAAATAAGAACTGATATTATCGATCTAGTGCCGATATCGAGTTTGGAAATGGGAGTTCGGTTGCGGCATCCGTCGTGCCCTCCCGACACCCGGTGATGAAATTTTTCTGAGGGTGTCAAAATAATTTCTAACGCATTTCTCTACTGCTCTGTTGTGTCGGTTTCGCAGGTATCGAAAGAACAATGGAGGCTCGGAATACTCAGAAGAACTTTAGAAAAAAATAGGAAATTATGAATAAAATGTATATATTTTTTAAGTCTCTTTGTAAATTGTAATAGAAATTAAATATGAATAAAAATTCAATATATTTCTATCCAAATTGCTTTCCAATTCCATTTTTCCTAATTTTAACTTTGTCATCCGAATCCACCACAAAGAAACATCCGAGTAAATTGAACTGACTAAGTTTCTCTGAATAAATTCTGTCAATCACGGATAAATCTTAATCCAATGGAATATTCTTCACTTAAACGAAACCGTATGAATAAATTCCAAGAAAAATCAATTGCATTAACCTTATCATTCTAACCTGTGCCGCTTCACTTAGAACACGATGTAATCTTCAATTCTCAACTCAAATTTAAATTACGTCTGATGGTAAATAATGCACAAATTACCATTTCGCCCTTTTCACAGTTAAAGCACACCCGATGTCATTTCTGCAAAATAAACAGACTACATCGCTTGTTAATAGTTAGCTGATGCGAAATGAGATGTTATATGACATGAATATACTAATCTGAGGGTAAAATTTGGGGTATTACAATGGGTGTTGTCCTAAGATGATTATGTATCAACCTATACTAATGTTCAAACTTCTATAGGTCGACCTAAGAACGCATGTGCCGACCTAAGATGTATTGGTTTCCCAAAAATGTGTTTTTCAATGCTTTTTTCACAAAACCTATTTTCAATGCATGTATGATGTAAAATCATTTTCCAAACCATTTCAATGCTTCCTAATGCTAAGATGCTCATCTAGAATAGGAGGATATCGTCCAATATACATTAACACTAGACTTTCCTAGTTTTTGACATCATTCAAAATCCAAAAGTAGACGTTAGAAACCAATTATTTGTATTAGTATGAATAGGAATTCAATTTGTAGGATTCGGGGTGTTCATTTAATTACAAAAATCTCACTTACACTCGAAGTTATCATTGAGAGAATGTTTTAACCCTGAAACACCACCTTTATTTCAATGCAAAGTCTTTTAATTCAATTTACAATTCTTGCACAATTACCTCCATCCTTACTTTAATTGTATTGTCATTTTTCTTTTGTTTCTTACCATAATTTTTACTTTCACTTTTGTCAAAATCTACATTTTTCCACCCATCCTTTTATCTAGCTGAAAAACTATAAAACTAAATCTTTAGCAATATGTCCTAGAAATTCCTAGTTGATCCTACAAGTGACCTTTAATAAGATACTAGCAATTGTTTACTAATTTTTCAGTATAAACAATTATATAAATGCAAAACTTTTATTTTAAATCTCAACTTCTATTTTACTAACAGTTATAGGGGTGTGTATGGATAACCATTTAATATGAACCAACTCGTTTTTATGGTTATCTTTAGGACTGACAATGAACCGAACCAACTTGAAAATAGTTCGGAACTCGGTTCGACAATTAAATTGTTGAACTAGGATCATAAACCAAATGAGCTGAATAAAACTAAGTTGATTAACTAAATGAGCTGAACTTGAATTATACATAGTTTGACTCGTTAGGTTCATGAGTTAACTCGATTATATACGAGAAGGATTCTATTGTCTTTAAGAATAGGTTTAAAGATTTACTTAAAATCTTAACCCTATATTGTCCCTTACATACCAGTTATGCAGTAAAACTGACAATTGCATTTAGAATCATCATTTTTTTGAGGCATAATGACATTTGCTAAAATAACATGTGTAACGAAGGTGGCTAGTGGTGTAATATTTTTTTGTAATGGAAGTGTATCAATTTCTATTAATTTTTTATATACTATATTTCATTAAATTTGTAAGGTTCCAAAATATTTAGATGAAGTTGTGGATTTTTTAGACAAATTTAAGCTCAAATTTAGTAACTTTTAAATTAGGCTTTCAAATGTATCTCTTGAAAGTTGTGTAGTTTTTAAATTAGTAAAATTTTGAGACAAATTTAAATTTTAATCTGATAGCTTTTAAGTCCACAAAGCATGTGAGATGAACCTAACGAGTTGAACTAAATTGTTCGTGAACTTATAACGAGTTAAATTTGAACTTAAAAAACGTTTGTGCCAAACTCGAACCGAAAATTGAGTTGAACCAATTATTAACAAGTCGAGCTGAGGTGATGAGAGTTCGACTCGACTAGACTCATTTTCAGCCCTAGTTATCGGTTATAAAGTAAACTACTTGTCACAAAAAGCAGTTTGAAATTCATAACCAGTTTCGAACCGATATAAATCGGTTATAAATGGATTTTAATTTTAATTCGCGTTAAATTTAAAATTTATTTTCTTTAAATTAATATTAATTTTTAAATTTAAATAATTATGCAAATTTTATAAAGTTTTAAAAAAAATTCAAAACAAATATATTCTTTTTAGAAAAAATAAATATAAAATTGAAAAATTGAAAAAAATTCATAAAATAAAAAACAGTTGTTTTAAAAAAAATTATTATGAAAATTAGAAAAATAAAATTTCCAAAAATTAAAAATATTCTGAACACAAAAGTTATTTAAAAAAATTCTAATTTTTTTTAAAAAGAATAGTCTTTTACTTAAAAAAAACATTTTTGAAAAGAATAAAAAAAAGTTCTTATATTATTGTTTTCAAAAAATAAATTTTCAAATATAATTTCTTGGTGAATAGAAAAAATAAATTGCAATAACTTTTTTTATTTTAAAAATAGAAATCAAATTTTTTTAAAAATATTTTTCTTTATGAAACTTAAAAATTTCAAAAATATAAAAATAGTTTATAAATAATATATATATATATATATATATATATATATATATATATATATATATATATATATATATATATATATATATATATATATATATATATATATATATATATATATATATATATATATATATATATATATATATATATATATATATATATATATATATATATATATATATATATATATATATATATATATATATATATATATATATATATATATATATATATATATATATATATATATATATATATATATATATGATAATGATAAAACATAATATAAAAAAACATATAAATTTAATACATAATAAAATTTAAATACTCAATAACTAAATCATATTATTATACGTATCAATTTATATTTGTATAATAAAGTGGATATTCTCATTTATATTTTAGTCTTTGATTTGCATCTTTTAAAATTGAATAATTTAGATACCATTTTAATTAAGAATAATCAATTTTTTTTACACCCCTAAATATCTATACCACGGTTTGCATCTCTCTTTCTTTCAATTTGTATAATTTTCTACTTTTTTAATAATTTAAATTAAAATTAAAAAATACACACAAAAAATACTATTTATATTTTTATTAGTTTGTACGTTAAGAAAAAAAAAAAGAAGGGGCCTCGTTTGGATGTTAATGTGTGTGTATCTATACTAATATATATAAAGTGAAGCGAAGCAAAGCGAAACGAAGCTAATGAAACAAGTTGTAGCCCAAACCCTAATTACAACTCAAAATCCAATATATATACTCTTCTTTGCTTGCTTGCTTCATTCACCATTACTGATCATGTCTTCTCGCCGTTCAATTCCCACGGTCGATAGAATTAGCGACCTGCCGGACTCAATTCTCTGTCACATTCTCTCTTTCCTTCCGACCAAATTCGCTGCAACAACAGCCGTTCTCTCAAAGAGATGGAAACCGGTATGGCTCTCCGTCTTTATTCTAAACTTCGATCACAAAGCTTTTAATGACTTTTTGACCTTCCGCAAGTTTGTTTATTCAATCATGTTCTCTTTGCGAGACAAAAACACTTCAATCCAATCCTTTACCTTGAAATTAGGCCGCTCTTCCCGCTTCCGACAAAGGGATTACAATAGAATTTTTAAATTTGTGATTCAGCGGGGAGTCAAGAATCTTAACTTCGACCTGTCTGATAAACTAGGACAAGGAGGACGTATCAAATTACATCCTCAAATTCTCTGTTGTAAGACACTTCAAGTTCTAAGGTTGGAAAATGTAAAAATATGTGATTTTGGTCAAGTGAATTTTCCTTGTCTCAAAACTCTTCATTTGAAAGATGTTGATTTCAAATCTCATAAATATTTAGTGATGTTTCTATATGGCTGCCCTAGACTAGAAGATTTGAATGCAAAATCACAAATCCTCGCGGGATCAATTGATCCCATGGAAAAATTGAATGCTTTACCTAATTTGATCAAAGCTAGGATTGATTGTATTAGGGATATTCCAATGACTTTGATTTGTAAGGCAAGAATTTTGCATATAAAACAGGTATGAATATTACAATTTTTGCATTGTTTTTAATCTATATGTACCTAAGATGTCGAATAGAGTATATATTTCTAATGTTCTATTGTGTGCAACTCACGCAGATATGGGGGATGACTTGGAAACCACTTCCCATGTTTCACAATTTGATTCACATGGAACTTTATTTTTATCATAATTTAAACGAGTGCGGCTCATTGATACAAATACTCCCACATATTCCTAACCTTCAACATTTTAACATTCGGTTGATATTTATTAATAGTTTGGGTGCAACATATAATTGCTCTGAATGTTTGAAGGTTCCACCAAATCCCACCATTGTTCCAGAATGTCTTTCCTCAAAGCTTAAAACATTTAGCATTAAATGTTACACAGACTCAGACTCAGAAGGTATCAACTACTGTGAGTTCAATTTTGTAAAATACATAATGCAACATTCAAAAGTACTGGAGACTGTGACAATCAAGAGTGACTGCCTTAAAAAGAACCAACTGCTTATGAAGTTATCTTCATGCACAATGAGCTCTACGACATGTAAACTTTTATTTGGTTGATGATGACAGTTATTTTTGAAGAATGTAGCGGTTTTTCATGAAAGAAATCATATATTTTTCTTAGTGTAAAGAGAGAGAGATCAATTCATGTAATCCAAGTTTTACTTTTAATTTGTTTTATCGTGTGGTGTATTCTGGTTGTTGATTCTATGAATACTGGTGAAATCTACAACCATGATATATTTTGATTGCTCCAAACTTGAAAATGTTTGATTTTTTGCTTGGTTAGATATTTGTTTTGGGGTATGAACATTTAATGTACCTATTATATTTTATTTTTTAGGGAAGCCATGCACTATTTCTTGGTGTTTTTGTAAGATGAAGTATACCATAAGCTGTCAAATTACAAAAATTGATAAGGCTTGTTTGAAACAGTTTATATGGATTTTCATAGCCGTTGTATGCTATGTCTGCTATGCACTTTTTCTGCTGCGTATGTAACTCTAGGAGGTTACATATCATGGGAGTTCTTGTACTCTTTGGAAAGCTTTTATATTCTAATTCAACTTTGATATTTTTATTTGGCCTTGATTCAATCAAATGCCTCCAAATGCCTCCAATGTTGGACAAAACATCACTGCAAGAAAATGTGCATAGTGACGTGGTAATCACGTGGGAAAAAAAACACGTTACCAAGTGATTCCCACGTCACTAAATTATTTAAATATTAAATTACTCAGACCTAAAATCTGCAATCAAAAATTAGAATTTTAAGAGAGAAGTTTGAATTTTTAAAAAATTCAATTGTGGCGTTTAAAACACATGGGAACTGAAAATTCAAAAATATCCTTTTATTTCCCATGTGAATAACAAGTCACAAATTACCCACATGAAACTCACGTCACAAAACTTCAAATAGTAAATGTCCCAGCTTTTCCATTAACTTTTCAGTAGCTGGAATTGGTGACTTCAAATAGTAAATGTCCCTGCTTTTCCATTAACTTTTCAGTAGCTGGAATTGAATGTGACAACTTTCCCACATGAGTATCACGTCGCAACCCACTGCCATAATGACTCTTTTACCGTTACCACTATGCCAAAAAAAGCCTTTAGCAGCGCTTTTTTTGGCCTTTAGCAGCGCTTTAAAGCGCTGCCTAAAGTGGCGTTGCTAAAGGTAAAGAGCGCTTTTTCCACAAAAAAAGCGCTGCCAAAGACATCACTTTTAGCAGCGCTTTTTCACCCCTGTAGCAGTGCTTTTTAAAGCGCTGCATATTCTCCCTCCCCCTCCCCCCCCCCCCCCCCCCCCCCCCCCTTTAGCAGCGCTTTATAAAAGCGTTGTCTTATACCCCCCTTTAGCAGCGCTTTCTTAGACCCCTCCTTTCCCAACCTATAGCAGCGCTTTTTTATGCCTATTTTTTCCCCTTTAGCTGCGCTTTTTTATGCCTATTTTTCCCCTTTAGCAGCGCTTTCTTGTAAAAGCGTTGTCTATACTTCACGTTTTTGAAATTTTTTTTTATAAAAAAAATCACATTTTTTATATCTTTTTCAACAAACCTGCTTAAACAATTAAATTCCCTGCTTATAATTCAGGCCTTAAATATAACTTTGTAATTCAACACTTGGCCTTAAATTGTATTTCAACACTTGGCCTTGATATAAGAATTACTAAACATTGTAATTCAACCCTTGGCCTTTAATTCAACACAATAACTACAAATCCGATACAATATACAATATACAATATACAATTTACAATATACAATTTACACATAATTACAAATCCGATAACTTTACAAATAGATACATTAAATAGATACAAATACAAATAGATACATCAAATAATTCTTAACTCAAACACAAATTGACACCAATCCTCCTTTATTTCTTCCAATCTTGCTCTCGAGTAAGTAGCGCATTTGAATTCATCAAGATACTACATAATATAACAGAACATGCACGATTTAATACTAATTACTCAGATGAAATATTAGTTAATTATCAAAATGAATCATATAACTCATGAATTGATCCATACCATGATTGGAATCTCTAATTGACCAGAAAGAATGATTTCCTTCATAAAGCGCAGTACAAAATATCCGCAGTCAATCCCACCACGTTGACGAGGACACTGTATTAGGAAAAAAGAGAACGAACATTTATCAGAATATATAGTTTAAATAGTTTTATAAGTAGAACCACTATAATAGTGAAACATGGGAAAATATACCTCCACTCAGATCCAGTTGATGTTGCTAGCCCTGCTTTTTGACACTGTTGCATCTCTCTGTGATCTGAATATTTGTATAACTCTAACATAATATAAACGATATAATTAGAACAATGTCACATAATAAATAATCATATATAATTATTCAGAACAGTATATATCATCACTTACTGATCAACCATGTTCTTCAGATTTTCATATTTGTTTGTATCGCCATCCAATGAATCTATATAATACACGATTTCTTTAATCGGATTAATGGCGACCAACAACCAGTGACCACTATAAAATAAGACAACAGTTTAGACGGAAATGTTATATAATATGGCAAAAATCGAACAATTATAATAAATGAATTTAGAATAAAAACTAACCCATGGCCAGTATTATACGGCAACATAAACAACTTCTCCGTATTCGCACTCATAAATCTCTGGACAGTGTACTCTTTGACTGCTTCTGCTGTCTGGTCTATTATCCTATAGTTGACACTATTAGCAGATAAGAATGCGAATACGGAAGTCAATCCCGCGGGTACCAAAAATTTGTCATACAAGAACATAAAAAAAATATAATCAACATTAGATTATTCAGTTAAACGAGCAAATTTTAAAATGTTCAATTATGTAATTAAAATGGATCGGAGTACCTGACGTAGGTATGCATAACCCCGACGCCCAATTCTAAATGTTTGAAAACCTGGTCGAAATCCTCCTTAGCAAGTGTTTCGTGAAATTCAAAATCGAAAATACCTTGATCCATATGTATTAGACGGATGCCGCCCTCAGGCACATCTGTTGTCCCTACATATGTTTCAAGGCACATCCTAAATCGAGGAACAAATGCTCTTTTTGTCTCGACCTTTTTTTTGGGCACCTTGGAAGTTTCAGGCCTGTTTCCCTTGCTGACTTGTTGCGGCTGCTGATCATGAACCTAAAAGTCATATATTTATAAGTTCAGTAAATAATTTATAATAAAATAATCACTTAAACTGTAGTACTAGTACCTGTAACTTTGATGCAGCAGAATCGGCTTCCCGCACAATAATTCTATCATCTTTTGTTTTGGATTTTGTGGGAGTCTAAGATCATCATGTCAATAATAAAGTGTAAATGTCAGAATAACTTTCATGTATGGGTAATAAAACATTGGAATATTACAAGGTTCAACCTACCTCATCATCTACGAAAATGAGATTCGCCGGCCATGCTACATTAGCTCCTATTGCGTCTCCCACCACTGTTGCGTCTGATACATCGTCTGGTATAGGCAACAACGCCCCCCCCTCTAATGCAATATCAACCGATACTTTCAAAAATCCAGCAGGGAGGGGTTTATGGTGAAGTAGGTCTCCCAGGTTGTTATGCACCTTTCCCTTGCCAACCATGCGATAAGTCGGCGACGATAAATATAGTCGACAAGGTGATATGCCCTAAACAAATAATGATCAGTTAATGTGTCAATTAAGAAAAATGTGCTAAATTAATTTCAATGTAATATATAGAATTACCTCTGGAAGCTTCTGCGGACAACCGATACTATCTTTGTCACTAGTAGCTTTACCGGCCTCTGGAGCGCGCCTTTCGGACATGTATCTCTTCTTATCCTCCTGTAACTCACGAATTTGAGCTTTCATCTCCTCCAAAGTAGCCATCACTTTTTTATTGGTTGGATTTTTTTTCCTTGGCTGCATATACAGTTTGGAAGGAGTGACACCAAATCCCTTGCCCCTCACACGCCCAGAGTACTCAGGAAAATTCAACACTTTGCTCAATAAACTCCTGCAATCACCATCTTCGGCAGGAGTTATAGTCTGGGATAGGGACTCCTGAAATATAGATAAAAGCATATTAAAATATTTTATACACTTTGTTCAAACACTTTGTTCAAAAACTAATGTTGTACTTACACATTGTTCAAACACTTGTTGAATTTCTTCTTGGACGGATCCATCCCTTCCCACCCGGGCAGCCTTCCATACGACATGGTCCGGAAGAGATGTCGCAACACTTTTCTCCTCTTCCAACTAAGCATTAAGACGAACAATAAAGCATTATATCCTATTATGTATACTTACTATTTTTTGTAAATAGATCATATTAAAGCATATATATGCACTTACTAATTTTTGTTCTAAGCATGCATATCCCAAATGCCCCTTTCTGTATGGATACGCAGGGTTTGATGCTCGTTCCCGATTTACGCCACTCTTAACCTGAAAATACAAGTTTAAGTCATATCAGTTTGTTTGTGGAATAGGTATATATACTATACATTGTTCATGATAAGTTGTACTTCAAATTCTTTGGTTCTTCGCTTCGCAACAAATGTCTCCCATTCTGCATCCGAAATCAAATCGGCGTACTTCGCTGGACGCTCCGAGTCTACAAATTTGCCATCAGAATCTTTAATAAATTTGTTGGTTAAAAATGCTCTAAATCCCCTCAAGCGTTTTCCGGCCAACTGAATACAATATTTTCTCATAGAATCATCAATATTAAAGGATCTCTACAAACAAATACACATACATTTAACATGTTAGTATAATTAATTTAAAGATGTAACTGTCAACATAATTAAAAATGATCAAATCTCATACTTGGATCTCGCTCCAAATTTTATCCTTAGCCGCTTTTAATGCAGGAAGTCTCCAGTTATCGCAAGTAATCGGAACTTGCGAACGTACAAGTGCTCCAATATAACTCGTCAGCAGCGTACCGTTAGGCTCAATCAACTGATCTCTTTCATTCCAACGGACATCGTACTTTACGCCTCTATCTCTCGCACGGATGATTCTTTTCATTATCGTTATGCCTCTTTTAATTTCGCGTTCAACGTCTTTGGGTGTTTCTTTTCCATCATGTGATGTTTCTTTTCCATCATGTGATGTTTCCTCGTTGTTGGCCATAATATACCTGTAATTCAGAATAACAACAACAACAACAAATATCAACAACAATAACAACAACAAATATCATATTAAACAACAACAACAACAAGCTATATCAAATATATATATATCAATAAAAACCACAAAAACAACCTACATATTTTAATAACAACAAACATACAAACAATCTACAATCTACATATTATATCAACAACCTACAATATATATCAAATATATATATCAACAAAAACAATCTACAATATATATCAACAACAAACAACAAATATCAAATATCTATATCAACAAAAACAAACAACAAACAACAAACAATCTACATATTATATCAACAAAAACAAACAACAAATATCAAATATATATATATTAAACTATATATATCAACAAAAACAACCTACATATCAACAAAAACAAACTATATATATCAACAAATATCAACAAATATCAACAAAAACAAACTATATATATCAACAAATATCAAATATATATATTCAGAATAACAAACAATATATCAACAAAAACAATCTACAATATATATCAACAAAAACAAACAACAAACAATCTACATATTATATCAACAACAAACAACAAATATCAAATATATATCAAATATATCTCAATAACAGCAACAACCATCAACAACAACAATGGCGAAAACAATGGCGAGAACACAACAGCAAAAACCATCAACAAAACCATAAGAACAACAACAATGGCGAAAAGATTAAAAAAATGGAGAAAAGCAGAGCAAGCTTCACGTACCGTAAGGATGATCGGACGGTGAATGCAGACGGATGGAATACCTCAGAAACGCACGGTGAACGGCCGGTGATGGTCGGAAGGATGATCGGACGGAAGAAACGGACGGTCGGACGATGAACAGTGGGTGGTTGGTTCGTTTTCGTTCGCCAGAGAAAGAAGGAAGTGTGTTCGCGACTGTTCTGATTCTATTAAAATTCTGGAGGGTATTTTAAAAGTATAATATCAATACCTATAGCAGCGCTTTTAAAAGCGCTTTCATAGGGTGCATTATCAATTCCCTATAGCAACGCTTTATATAAAAAGCGTTTTCATAGGGCCCCCCTATAGCAGCGCTTTTTAAAAGCGCTTTCTTAGGCACCCCATTTAGCAGCGCTTTTTAAAAGCGCTTTCTTAGGCACCCCATTTAGCAGCGCTTTTTAGAAGCGCTTTCTTAGGCACCCCATTTAGTAGCGCTTTGTAAAAAAGCGCTGCCTTTGGTAGGCGCTTTTTTTCTTTTTTTTTTATGGCCCTTTAGCAGCGCTTTTAGAAAAAGCGTTGTCTTTGTATGCGCTGCTAAAAGTCAATTCTGGCGTAGTGTACGTTGTCCTTTTGTGTGAGCAACGGATATATTTTAATATGTGTAAGGTTCCGACGTGGATAGCATGTGGCAACTTTCCCACATGCGTATCAAGTCGCTAGGGTTGGCAATGAACCGAACCAACTCGAAAATAGTTTGAAATTCGATTCGACAATTAAATCGTTGAACTAGGTTCATGAACCAAATGAGTTGAGTATGAGCGAAAAATTAAGTTCGTTAACTAAATGAGCTGAACTTGAACTCTACATAGTTCGACTCGTTAGGTTCATGAGTCAACTCGATTACATATGAGAATAATTATACTGTCTTTAAGATTAGGTTTAGATATTTACTCTAAATCTTAGACAAATTTAATCTTCAATTTAGTAGTTTTTGAATTAGACTCTCAAATGTATCTCTTGAAAGTTGTGTAGGTTTTGAATTAGTAGATTTCGAAGATAAAGTTAAATTTCAATATGATAATTTTTATTTTATTTAAATATTTTATTTTTAAATAAATATATTTATTTAAAATGTCAAATATACTAAAAAATATATATATTTAAAAAAAATAGTTTTAAGTCCGTGAATCATGTGAGTTGAACCTAATGAGTTGAACCAAACTATTCGTGAACTTATAATGAGTCGAGTTTGAGGTTAAAAAAAAGTTCGTGTTGAACTCGAACTCGAAACAATTTTTAACGAGTCGAGTTTGAGCTTAAAAAAAAGTTCGTGTTGAACTCGAACTCGAAACAATTCTTAACGAGTCGAGCCGAGCTGAGGTGAGTTCGACTCGACTCGACTCATTTCCAGCCCTACACGTCGCAAATGAATGACTCCTTGTTTGTTCCGACGTGGCCACAACGTGGCAAGATTCACACTATGTTATCACGTCACAAATGGCAATCACGCATGTTTGTTCCGACGTGGGAATCACGTGGGTAACTTCCCACGTGTTCACCACGTCACAAATGTCCCTATATATTAATTAGCCACATTTTCCCTTCAGCAACCTGTTTCATCTTCTTCATTGTTTCTTCATTCTTCCCCAATTCTCTCTTCTTCACCATTGTTGCCTCCCTCACAACTCCATTTCTAACCAATTTTTTTTCAAAAAATTTAAGTTGATTGGTATGTATCTAGTTTTTGTGAATGTTTTACCGTTTATTTTATGTTTATCTTATTATTAATTGTTGATTTTTTTTTTAGATCTAAGATTTAAGAAGTTCAATTGGAAGCTTTGATAGAGTTAGCACATTGAGGTATTTATGCATTTCAATTTGTTTATTTTTGAGATTTTGGTGATATATTATTGTGTTGTGTTGTTGTTGATATATTATAAAGTTTTAGATTTTACAATATTGTGTTGTTGATATATTTTTGAGATTTTTTGTTTATTGTGTTGTTGTTGTTAAAGCAAAATAAATAAAAATAATTTTGTAGTAGAATATATATTTTTAGAATATATATATTTTGAATTAAAAACATAATATATATATATATATATATATATATATATATATATATATATATATATATATATATATATATATATATATATATATATATATATATATATATATATATATATATATATATATATATATATATATATATATATATATATATATATATATATATATATATATATATATATATATATATATATATATATATATATATATATATATATATATATATATATATATATATATATATAAATAGAATATTTTTTAGAAACAAATTATATATGTAATATATTTTTAATTTTTAAAAACAGAATATTTATAATATTTTTAGTAAACAATATTGTAAATAGAAAAAATTAAAAGATATTTTTTACAAAACATAAAGAATATGTATTATATTTAAAATGTGCTATTTTTAAATGTATTATTTTTTGAAAAAGTATTTTTATTAAAAAATAATGAATATATATGTATTATATATTTTTTAAATGTGTTATTTTTAGTAAACCAATTATATATATTATAGAATATTATATTATTGAATAGTTATTATATTTTATTAACTATAATATATATTATTTTAGAAATTATTTTAATTAAAAATTATTTTAGTAAACATAATATATTATTTTAATTAAAAATTATTTTAATTTTAAATTATATATTTAATATTTAATATTTATTTTAATTTTATAGTTGTTTTCAGTTAATATTTTTTTATTATTATTAAATTTCATAGTGAAGTGAATCCCATGTCACTAATTAGTGACGTGGGAATCACAAGGGAAAAAAATTAAATTAGTGTCTTGTTTCCCACGTGAAAATAAAGCCACAAATTAGTGACGTGGGAGTTACATGGGAAAAATATTCAACTGGTGTCAGTTGCACGTACAGGTCAAATTGATAAAGGTGGGTTCCCACATGATTTTCACGTCACTAATTAGTGACTTAGTTTTCACGTGAGAACTTTTCCTCTTTTTTTTGTTATTTGCGACGTGGGATATATGTCACAACTTTGTGACCTGTTTTCCACGTGCGAACAAGTTCCCACCATTGCATTTTCGGCGTGTTTTACCCATGTCGCAAATGTTCAGTAGTGAAGTGATTTTTGGATTTGTGACGTGAAAATCACTTGGGAAAATGCAATGTTTCTTATAGTGCATGATGCAGATTCTGCGTAAAAAATTTCTGAGTGTCAAAATTCAAAATCTTGTGAAACCCTAACTTTAATGCTTCATATCTCAAAATCTAGGCATTTTTTTAGGGTACTTCTGCTTTGAAATCTTGTTGTAAGTAAAAATATATATCATTTGAGCTTTGTATGGGAGAAAATGGTTGCTTGGATAACAAGTTATGGCCTTGCAAAGTTGGGTAAAAATCAAGTTCATTCCATAACTTAGTGAAATTTCAAGTTTCTCAAGGTTACCCCTTTTGCAAGTAACATCCCATTTCTTGATTTATCTTGATTGATCATGATCCAAATCATAAATTAACATTGTTCTTGACTTAAAGAGGCCATGTTTTCCGGAAAAAAAAATCCAAAAGTCAAACTTGGTTTTGATCACAATTGACTTTTTATATTATATGAAACTTGAATTTTGTGATCCTTTATGAAATCAAGTCCTTGTGCTAAATTTAACCTAATGAATAGATTCCAAAGGTGTTTTTTACGGTCTTGAATCATGTCCCAAGGTTTGAGGCCATGTCTTGGTCAAAAGTCAAAGGTATGGTTGACTTTTTTTCAAGAACCCTAGTTTATGATCCAGATGAATTTGAATCCTTGTATTGCTTATGAGTCAAGTTCTTTGAATCAATGCAATCTTGTGAATGGATCAATATGAAGTATTTGAAGTTCTTGAAACATATCTTGAGGTCTTGGATCATTCCTTACTTCAAAATTCAACTTATGGGTTGAATTAGGTCAAAACCCTATTCCTGATTTTTGATAGATGCAAACCCCTGAGGCTATTATGAAATTATTAATGGAATCATGAGTTTATTTTGAGCTTCTTGAATCACGTATTGAAGTATTGGCTCATGCCTAGGTGAAAATTTCTCTTTGGAAGCCTTACTCGATCAAAACCCTAATTTGGTGACACTAATGGTCTTATGGCTTGGTTAACTTGGAATGGTGCAATCTTGTGTTAAATTCTTGATGGGGAGGATATCTTGATCCTTCATGGATGTTTGAGAGGCTTGACAAGTTGAAGATTATGTAAATTCTTGGTTGATCCCTTGCATGAATGCTCTAAGAGGGCTCAAAACCCTAATCCTTGGTTAAGGTGAATACTCAACAATCTTTGAGAAGATTGGTGAGGTATGAAAATACATCCATATTATGGTGATGATTTTCATAATGGTGTGAAGTCTTGTGGTCAAAATTTAGGGTATGACACATAGGTTAGCCCAATTTTTATCTCTGATAAAAAACGTATAATATGCAAATCATGTAAGAAACATATTCATTTACCTTGAACCCATTGAACAAGCTAGAATCCACCATGCTCTTTATTAACATAGTGAGACCTTCCATAACAATTATGAAGAGGAATGGAGACAAAGGATCTCATTGTCTCAGCTCTTTACCCACCACAAAATTCTTAGTTGGACTTCCGTTAATTAGAACTGGCATTGAGCCTTTGAAAACGAGAGCCTCCATCCACGCTATCCACCTTTCACCAAAGTTCATCTTGGTAAACAAAAACCTTAAAAAATCATAGCTAACGCGATCGTAAGCTCTCTCAAAATCAGTCTTCAAGACCATACACTCTCTTCTCGACAGTTTAGCAAGATCCAATTATTTAATGACCACCACTACTTCATCTGAGATAATCCTTCCAAGGACAAAAGTTGTTTTCTCTGCTGAAATAAATTTCCCTGTGACCTTCTTTAATCTAGTTGCCAAGATCTTAGATAAGATTTTCTAAAAAAAAGCTTACAATACAGATTGGTCTATAATTAACCAAAAGTTGAGTGTTTTTATCTTAGGGATAAACGTGATGAATGAAGTCGTGGCTGCCTTTGATAAAGTAGAAATAGAGTAAAACTTCATAAAAAAATGAATGACATCCTTATTTACCTTCTCCAAACAAAATAACAGAAAACTAAAGCTGAAATCGTTCGTCCTATGGGCACTTATTATAGTTATAACTCCACAAAGCAGCCTTAATTTCTTATTCTATTAAAACAACCTCAAGACGCTTGTTATCTTCAACAAAGAACTTTAACATATCCACACCATTGAGCATCGTTCTGGACTTGTTCACCTCATGGAAATTAGCCTCAAAATAATTGTGAAATTCACTTTTGATCTCGACCACTTTCTCCTTCATGTCATCGGAAGAATTGACAAAAGAGATGAAATTTCTTCTATATATAGCTTTCATGACTTTATAGGAAAAACTAGAGTTCCTGTCTCCTTCCTTCAACCACAAAGCTCTTGATTTCTGCCTTAACAAACTCTCGTTCAAGAAAAGATGATTCCACACCTCCTTAGTTTCTAATTCTATCTTTAAATCCAGAGCATCTAAGGTAGTGACATCAATTGCTAACCTGAAAATCAAGATCGTTCTGCTCTTGCAGTGTAGCTTCCACCTTCAAGTCTAACCAACGAAATGCTTCCACATTCCACTTCTTCAAACTATACTTCAGCAATCTCAAATTGACGTTAGAAAGCAGTTCTTTCATATTAGTGTAAATAGGGATTCAATTTATAGGATTCAGAGTGTTCATTTCATTACAACAATCCCACTTACACTCGAAGTACCAGGGTTTGAGAAAAAAATTATCACTAAGAGAATCTATAAACCATGAAACACCACCTTTATTTCAATGCAAAGTCTGTTAATTCAGTTTACAATTGTTGCCCAGTTGCTTTCATCCTTACTTTAATTGTATTTTCATTTTACTTTTGTTTCTTACTACAGTTTTTACTTTCATTATTGTCGAAATCTACATTTTTACACCCATTTATCACTATTTCGATAAATTCAAAAATAACCTTTTTTTTGTATATGAAAATCTATAAAATAAAATCTTTAGCACTATGTCCAAGGATTACCTAGGTGATCCTACAAGTGAGCTTTAATAAGAGACTAGCGGTTGTTTACAAATTTTCAGTGCAAACAAATTGGCACGCGCAGTGGGATTTGTGCTAAACTTTTTTTTTATCTTTTATTGATATTCATAGTTTTCTCTTATAAGTTTGTTACTGCAATTATGAATTTTTCTTGGTAACATCAATCCCTAGAATAATCCCAAAATTGTACTGGTACAACCAGCTGTATCGATGATTGAAGAGCCAATTATCTCAACACTGGTTACGACAACTGCTCTGGTGGCATCAACGATGTCATTCGCACCAATACCATCACATGGGGAAACACCGCCACCGCAACCAGAGAATGCCCTTTTTAACCCTACAGTTGCGTGGCATATATTTGGGTTCTCAATGCTAATGAGTGATAGAGATTACCCTTATGGTATGCCAACGTCGATGATGGTTAACTTTTAGTGACACTGCAATGGCTACAAGGATATCATACAATCCATATAACAGCTCGCCTTTGACCATCAACAATGTAGTTCGACCAGGAGGGATATGTTATATCCCTCAAACAACTTTATCTTCAATTACTACTTCTATGATATCTATGACACAAAAATGTATGAGAGTAACCAAGAATTAGTTGATACTTTTACCCAACAAATGGAATCCATATTTATCCCTTTGATTACAAACACAAAACAAACCTATGAGTTGTTGGCTAATCAAATGGGTCAAGTTGTTGATTTCTTTGGCACGACTGACCCCATAGATATCAAACATTAGATAGGACAAGACGCCTAAGAATGTTATGATGGAGGTCAATGTAGGTCAGAGGAAGGGTTTTCGACCAACAGAACCTCCCCCAAACAGGGAAGAGGAAGAAAAAATAGAACAACATAACCCCATGCCTTAAATGGTCTAAAGAAATCAGGACACTGACGAAGTTCTTAGACATGTCCTACAAAATAACTTTGGGGCACAACAATATAACAAATGTGGTCGAACAGATTTTATCCCAAAACGGCCTCAATGTGGGATTTCATAGGCCTAACTTCATACCTCCTTTGTCTGAATACCTTCGACAAACACGGTTTTCCAGGGGTTAGAAAGTCCTAAAATTTTCCAAGTTCACTGGAGACACTAGTGAGTCGTTAGTTGAACATGTTGTCAGGTACCAAACTGAGGCTGGAAACATATCGAGCAATGAGAATTTGAAAATGAACCACCTTGTCCCAAGGCTTTCACCTGGTTGAATTAATTCCAAGCACACACTTGTTGAACCCAAGATTCACAAACACGATCCAACATCTTACACCATTCCCTTGCAAGGAACCACCTTGTCCAAAGGCCTTCACTCGATCGAATCTGTGTTTGCGTGATCTTGTCTAAAACCTTCAAATCCTCAATGATCTTGAAGGAAAACCCTAACTTGGTTTTCTTATTTGAAACACACAAATAACCTAATCCAATATTCTTATTTACACCAACCTAATTGGATGTTATCAATCATAATCTAGATGGTCATTGTCATGCCCTAATTTTTGACCCTGAGATTCTGTTTTTCGTTTCGCATCGTCTGAATAGCATATCACGCATTTTATCATACATTATATCCAATTTATCAGCTAGTATAAACTTGTTGGGATTACAGCCGAATTGATCAAATAAAAATCAACTGTGTGTAAAATCAGTGGACAAAAAATTTCAAGATCGAGCCTGCAAACGTCAGTGATATTAATCTACGTTTCGCGTAGTTTAACCTAGCGTGCTCATTTAAATTTTTCGATCATCTGTAAATTTTATTTCAAAATCTGATCAAACGCTGTATTTTTTCGAGTCGTTTATTTCACGCTGATTATTTTGGTGTGTTCATTTTATTTTTTCAAGCACTTTTCTGCCCGACTTTTTATTTCGTTTTTAAATCATTTTTATTTAAACAATCATTTAATTTATTTAGATATTTAATGAAAAAAATTTATTTTTATTAATTAATTTTATTTTTAATTTGTTTATTAGTATTTTCTGTTTAAAAAAACCCAAAAACATAATTTTTAATTCTTTTTATTTTTGTCTTATCATAAAAGACACGAAAACATGATTTTTAATTCTTTTTATTCTTGTCTTATCATAAAAAACACAAAAACATGATTTTTAATTCCTTTTATTCTTGTTTGTCATAAAAAACACAAAAACATGATTTTTATTTCTTTTTATTCCTGTCTTATTATAAAAAAGCAAAAATACATTGTGCTAATTGTTATTATCATTCTTGTCTATTTTCTAGTCCTATATATATGCATTAGAAAAAAATAAAAGGTACACAAAAAAGGAAAAAAAACAAGCAATCACAAAAAAAAAACACTCATACCTCATCTTCCCCACACCCAAACTGCAAAGTTTTTCATAAACCACGACGTGGCATCGAGAGAAAGAGACAGAGAGGGCAGCGACGCGAAGGAAAAAGCCATTTGATTGAGGTAAAATTGAAAACTCACCCTTTATTTTGAAAAGTTGATGTTGTGTTTATATTTGTCTTTGTAGTATTGTTTATAATATCATGTTGTAGTGTTTTGCGTATATTTGTTGATGTAGTTTTATTAAGTTTTTAATTTAAGTATGTGTCATGTCATTTAGCTAGTATATGTTTGTTCATAAATTAAGCTATAATATTTTGTGTTAAATTTATAATTGCTTGTGTTACTAATGTGTGTTATTTGAGTTTGTGACTTGTGTGTTGCTATGCAAATTTTGTATTTGTTGTTTGGACATTACATATTTGTTTCCTGTGCGTAAATCTATTTGTATTTGCAGTTTTTTTTGTATGTGCATTTACGTGCTAATTGTTTTAATTGCACCAATGTGAATAATTCATTTAATTTTTTAGACTTCATTAGTTTATCTTTTAAAGTAAATAGTGCTAAGTTATTGTCCTTTAGACTACCATATTTCCTTTCATTTGTTGCAAGTGTGTGGATGGTTAAAGTGCATGTGTATATGAGTTAACAACATGTCAAGTGATAATAAGGAAAATATTTGTACACATATTTTGAATGTATTTATGTTGTATTACATGGTGTGGTTGCTTAAACATTGATTTTTTTTAATAATTTTATTTTCCCTAAGATGATTCATATCCTCAGACTAGATTCCCTTAGATTTTCAACTTAGACAACTTATAGATTAAATCCCCTATTCTCACAAGAGAATTAGACATGATTCATCTATGTAGTCGAGATATAATTCTCCTATCCCATAACATAGTCGAGAAATACGTAGAATCTTTTCCGCTTGAGAGAGGTATGTAGCATACTCGTCGATTATAGATCCGAGTTTGAACCCTTCTCTCAATGTGAAGTAAAGACCGTCTTCCATATATTTGTGGTGGTTTAAGTCGGGTATTCTCCTTAAGATGACGACTTGTCTCTTCTCCTAGAATCAATCAGGAAGCCTTCTCCCCTTGAAACCTTGACCACAGTCAAGTGTTCCTACCCCTTATTGAGGGGGACTACGAATGCTCTGATTTCATTCCCGTCAGGATACGTAGGCACGGGATGCGATGTATTGACGAGCATACTTAGAAATAAACCCTTAGGTCTCTTACCCTTAGCAAACAACGATAACATGAATATAACAAGAGTTTCCTGTAGAGTACTACATATACTTAAGATGTTAATACCTTCCTTAAGTTTAACCAACCCCCGAATCTTAGATTCTCTTTTGCTTTGTTTTTGCATTGCATGTTTATGGGTTATTCGTTCTTTTCCCCCTCCCTCGGATAAATTAAAGATCGACGATGAATTAAGATTTGTGATTCAAGTTAATTCATAGCTTGATATCCGATTCTCACCGCGACAATCACCTAATCAAAAATTTATTATGTATAGTTTGATTGTGTGTATGCATAGAAGAGAGGTCAAATATAATGGGTTTACTTTGTAATTCTGCTTTCGTTTAAGTTTTACACTAGAACTTTACTTGAAAAATGATGCATGTATGAGTATATATATAAGATAATGAGCAAAAGGAATGCAAATGGATGGAAAATAAAATAAAATTTTTGAGAAAGGGCATCATGTGTGTCGGCCTAATAATGTAATAAGTTGGCCTATCAAGGTACTCTGATCGGCACGTGAAGGTCTCAGGCCGACCTATGAAGGTCTTGTGTTGATCTAAGTGAGGCGATCTGAAGGCAGTGGCTACATGAGTTATTATTGATAGATGAATGTTGACCTAAGATAACGATGTGTCAACCTATACTGAAGTTCAAAAATCTATAGGTCGACCTAAACACGCATGTGCCGACCTAAGATGTATTGGTTTCTCAAAAATGTGTATTTCAATGTTTTTTCACAAAACCTATTTTCAATGCATGTATGATGTAAAATCCTTTTCCAAACCATTTCAATGCTTCCTAATGCTAAGATTCTCATCTAGAATAGGAGGATATCGTCCAATATACATTAACGCTAGACTATCCTAGTTTTGACATCATTCAAAATCCAAAAGTAGACGTTAGGAAGCAGTTATTTTGTATTAGTATGAATAAGAATTCAGTTTATAGGATTCAAGGTGCTCATTTCATTACAAAAATCTCACTTACACTCGAAGTTATCATTGAGAGAATGTATGAACCCTAAAACACCACTTTTATTTCAATACAAAGTCTTTTAATTCAATTTACAATTCTTGCCCAATTACTTCTATCGTTACTTTAATTGTATTGTCATTTTTATTTTGTTTCTTACCATAATTTTTACTTTCACTTTTGTCACAATCTACATTTTTACACCCACCCTTTTATTTAACTGAAAAACTATAAAACTAAATCTTTAGCAATATGTCCTAGAAATTCCTAGTTGATCCTACAAGTGGCCTTTAATAAGATACTATCGTTTGTTTACTAATTTTTCAATATAAACAATTATATAAATGCAAAACATGATTTTGGTGTAGCTAATTTTTATTTCAATAATACCTTTTTCAAATTTTATTTTAAATCTCAACTTCTATTTTACTTATAATTATAGAGGTGTGTATGGATAACCATTTAATATGAACCAACTCATTTTTATGGTTACCGTTAGGACTGACAATAAACCAAACCAACTCGAAAATAGTTCGGAACTCGGTTCGATAATTAAATCGTTGAACTAGGATCATGAACCAAACGAGCTGAATAAGAGCAAAAAACACTAGTAGAAAAAATGCTTGTTAAGTCGGTTAAAAATGACTTTTTAAGTCGGGTCCGAAACTGACCTAAGAATTGCCGACATAAGAAGTTTTGACTTCTTAAGTCGGATTTGGACCTGACTTAAGAAAATGTTAATAGGTCGATTTAACTACGTCCGACTTAATAAGTCTAAATTTTTAAAAAGCCCTTATCCAATTTGTACCCGACTTAAGAACTTCTTTTCTTAAATCAGATATATTTAACCGACCTAACAAGTTTGGTTTTTTTTTAATATCAATTTTTTTGGGATAGCATATATATATATATATATATATATATATATATATATATATATATATATATATATATATATATATATATATATATATATATATATATATATATATATATATATATATATATATATATATATATATATATATATATATATATATATATATATATATATATATATATATATATATATATATATATATATATATATATATATATATATATATATATATATATATATATATATATATATATATATATATATATATATATATATATATATATATATATATATATATATATATATCCCGATTCGACCGACTTTTTGATAACAAGAAGGAATATATATATATATATATATATATATATATATATATATATATATATATATATATATATATATATATATATATATATATATATATATATATATATATATATATATATATATATATATATATATATATATATATATATATATATATATATATATATATATATATATATATATATATATATATATATATATATATATATATATATATATATATATATATATATATATATATATATATATATATATATATATATATATATATATATATATATATATATATATATATATATATATATAGATTAACATGATGCAAATATAGGCATAGAAAAAGAATTAGTAAAAGCAGTCAAACCACATTTGACTCAAGGATGATAATAGTGCAAATTAGAGACAACAAAAGAATCAGTATCTGAAGCATAAGGTTATGAAATCCAATGCTAGCTTGAGCTAATTTAACTCTATTGCCTTCAACTCACTGTCTGTTTCATATTTCCAGCTTTGTGTTATCTCACACTTCAACAAATACAATGAATACAATACTAAATTCTACAGAACTAAGACAATGAATACGGTACGATACAGGATTTTAATACAAAGAAACCATTTCATTTTCACCATTATAAACATAGTTTGAAGATATACAGAATAGCAGACAGATGGAGCAGATGAGAAGTTGTTTTCCTACTCATATTTTGTACAATACAGGATTCTAACAACCTATGTTTTCAGACTTTAACTCATGCCAAAGCTTTATTTTACTGCTAAGGTTGATGATGAAGAAGCATTAATCACGGATGAAGAAGGGATACCGCAATGTCTTTGGCTAGCAGGTAGTGAAGGATTTGAAGAAGCCTCCTGCCTGCGGGAATGACTTCTCATTTTCTTACTTTCTCCTTCATGAAACTTGTCTAATGAAACTTGTCCAACCTTTGTTTCATTTAGGCTGGTTGGAAGAACACAGTTGCAGAGAAAACCTTCATATTGAGAAACAGAACTTACCATTAGCAAAAGAATATTGTAAACAGTTAATGTAATATAAACAAGTACATATTATGCAGCAAACAATATAGAGAACAGAAAATGTGTTTGGTTCGCTGTTTTTTTCATAATATATGCTATGTTTTGAAGGAAAACAACATAGCAGATAAACACACCAATGACAAAATAGAAGAGATAAAGTAGCAGTGTTGGATACCGAGGGGAAAATCCGCAACGGCTTCAAACTCCTCTTCCGCAAACTCGGCATGTTTGATCCAGAAGCAGATAAGTTTCTACACGACATCACAATACGACAAGCGTTAGAGTCTTACACAAAAACTAGCACCACTAAGGTTTGTTTTGGAACCGAAAGCACAAGCAGAGAAAAGTGTTACTTGCACCAGTTGTCCGTGCAACACAAGCGGAAGTCCCGTAGCGCACCCCACGACCCTGGATAATGAAATTAGAAGTCGGCGAACTGTCGAACTCCTACAGCTGTTACACAGTGTTGTTTACTTCGGAGACAGTTGGAACGATGAGTGTCAAATACACGAACTGCATTGATAAAAACCATGTCAAAGACTCATAATCCATTTAAAAACGGGAGGCCGTTGGCGGCGAGAAAACTCGACACAAGAATTACACAACAATTTCCAGGAAATAACATACCAGAGTTGCTGAAATAACAACTCGGAATTGATTCCAACACCAATATTCTCGCCAAAGCAATTCTAAGGCTATGCCGAATCCGCGAACTTTATTCGAGGTTTTCAGAACACTTGGACGTCGCCATTGATGTCGCAAGAGAAACTAACAGTCCGACAAGTTCTTCTTTGCTGTCATAGAATCAACAAAATTATTTAGCATAAGTGTCATCACTTGCTAATTCTTCATACAAACTTACTGAAGTTGGTGATATGCCATGAAAAAAAACCTACAACCGAGAGCTTCTTCACAAACCAAGCCGAGATAGAAAGATGCATGATTTATTTTAATTTCCAAGTTTTTATATATTGTAATAAAAAATGAATTTCAATGTCAAACACATAAAGAATCGTAGGCTTTCTGTTTTAACAAAAAGTACATCAATATCAAAAGACTGTATGCAATTGCATCTTAATATAACACAGACCAATGAGTACGGTGACACAGCCCCCTGTGGAATGAAACAAGTTATGCTACTGGTTACAACTATATTATGAATCTGGTCCTTCATATCTTGCACCTGCTCGCATTGTATTGCTTCCTTTCCAATAGACCAGATCTGTTATTCAATAAAACAAAATCATTGTTAACAGGCTTCCTGATATTGATATTAAAACTGCCATTGTTTTTACCTTTGCAGTTCGGTCAAGTGAACCACTGTAAAGTCGGTCACCAGATTCTGAAATAGTCAAGTTTCTCACGACCTTGGTATGTTCTTGGATCTCTTGCAACAGAAGTAATAAGTTATCTTTTAATGTCCACACCTTCAAAAATTACAAAGTATTCTCATGTAAGTTATTCAATCATAGTAAAGTTTTCATACGAAGCCAAGAACCAAACATTTTTCTAATGACCAGGTATATATTATAGCCATTAAATCTTTCAAGCAAGTGGCGAACACCATGTCAAGAAAATTTACTCCTTTTTGTGAAACCTTGTATGTTTTTTTAACACATTTAGCTCAATTCTAGCACCAAATTAAATTAAGCTATAATAGTTAAAATAAGAAATATATCATCTGACAGACTGATATAAGACTTATATGGTTGTTTCAATAATTGTAATCACGACATGTTAAAATTTACACAGGATATGAAATCCTAAATTTTATTACCTTGATTCTTCCATCTGTATGGCCTGATATAAATTTATCCTTGAACCAAATGACAGACAAAACTTCTCCATTATCTCTGCAATCTACTTGAATTAGCTCTTTATGTCTCCAAATGTCTTGTTACACTAAAGAATTTTAAATCATCTACTATGCATACACTTGAAAATGGTTTAAGAATACACCAAACTTAACTGTTTTAGACTGATTCTCATCAACCAAAACGTTCAGCATTTCAGATGCCAAGGGAGAAAATCTCTTTAGCTCTCTCAAACCTTTTAAGATATCCTTGGCGTAGGAAGCAGTTAGATCACGTACCCCATCTGAAATTTACAATATCAAGTACAATCATCATACATTGCTGCTTTGCATAAATGACGTGCGGGCTTTTGAATACAAATATAGAGAAGCCAAAATAATATCATCTTATCTAAATCTGTTGAATACTGTATGAGTAATTTATGATGCTAACATAAAATGCAAATTCGATACTATTTTCTTTCATAGACTATTTTTATTCTCTTATTATTATCATCTTTCTGATCTAATTTATTTAAATCAAGGTTGTAAAAAATTGCTATGTTTGTGAAACTTACCAGAAAATTGAAGAAAGTTGTTGATAGCAAGCATATAAAGGATTCGGTGTTCTATGTCCTTGGCAGAATTTAATTTATTTACAATCTGCTTTAGCAGACATACACGGGCTCCTCCCTGTATCCCTGTATCTGGTAGAATGGTCAGCATGTTTATGAGCCATGTAGCAGATATTAAGCAAGCTGAACGCAGTTCTGGAATTCTGCTCTTCATGCCATCTGCCAAAGCTTCAAAAAGTATACCAAACTCGTGGCTAACTAGAACAGACGCAATTTTTCTTTCCCAATCATCTGCTACCTTATCTTCTTCCTGTTGATTCCGAGTACACAATTATATTTAAAATAACAGAACCGAAAAAAAATTAGATATCAAAAGAACGTTAGGGAAGCAGAAAAAAGAAACTCAAAATACTGCAAGAGTTTCAATGAACTTTACTGGAATTGTTTCGATTTTAGAAAAGAGATTGCTGATATGATCCTCCTGTACAACACTTCTCGGACTTTTGTCAATACCTGCACGTTTAAGAAGGACTTCTTTGATAAGGGGCTTTCCAAAGGAGTTTAACCTCCCCTGCACGTTTAAGAAGGATTGAACATCGCTCAGACCAAATATATCTTAGTCTTGTTCTATTTTTCAATGTTTGACAAAATATATGACAGCATATATGTCGAAACCGAAACATACCCGATTGTATTGGATCTTGCATGTATCCAATGAAGTTTGTGAAAGTTCAAGATATCTTTGCTTGAGGAAACACAACAATGCTTCAGCTCTATCAGCTAAACTAAAGTTTTTGTCTTCCAAATCTGTTTCATCCATGAGATCTTTTACTTCTTTCCATGACGACTTTGAATGGCTAAGACAAGCTTTACGTCTCCATGTATACATCGACGATTCAACCCTGTCTGCTAGATCAAGTGTTTCATGTTTAGAGCTTATTTTCAGACCGTCAAGAAGACGTTTAGGTGAGAACATGTCTGTGCTACATATTAGTTTGTCGACATAAAGGATCACGGTTCAAACCAGGCGAAGGAGAAAATACTGATGTAATAACAACTAATATACTAATCGGCAAATGAATCTCACCTCCACAATTGTGCCATCTTCTAAATATTGCACATTCGGGGCGAATTCTTGTATGTAATCACACACTGATAAAAGAACCTTCATTTCTCTTTTCCACATGGCTTTCTTCTCGGGATTCAGCGGCTCCAACTTTAAACTCTGTCCGAATACCGTTGCTGTCGAAATTCAAATTCAAACAAGTTCAGTTACAAATCATTCGATAAATTAATAGCATTTCGATTGCTTATCGCATTATGATATGGATAATGTTATAAGCATAAAGGAATTACCATAGAGATTTGTAATGGCATTGGAGATCGTAATTGCTGTGTTAACACCTTTTCCTCCACCGACATGTCTTCTCCTAGAAGAAGCTTCGCGAATCTTTCCTTCATCATTTCAACCTCACCTGATTAATGTAAAAAAACCTAAGTTCATTCTTTCCTACACAGAACCGCAACACAAAATCACACAGAGTAGAAGGAAAAAGGAAGAGGCTTACCACGGGTGTTTTGATGTTGTAGTGATGAAGTAATTTCCCAGAGTGCCTTGTGTCTTCCGATAGTATAACATTGGCTGAGCTTAACACTCGAAGAGCCCTGAATATGATGTCTTCAAGATTTTTGATCGGTGTTTCGACAAGATAAAGGTCGGTTTTCAGATGTTGCGGGCGACGATTATCCGGTTTGTGTTCCTGCAAATGAAGATTCAAACTCAGTGAATGATGCGAACAAAAAAAACAATTGAATGAGTTAACCCTAGAAATGGCGTGAAAATGAAATTACATGTTTATCTGGATGGTGAGTGAGATGGAGGTCGGAGATGGAGTAGAAGGATAAAGGGGAGAAGGCGAGTTGCTTTGGAATGGAAGTGAAAACTTTAATGAAAGAATGCAGTGGAATTGGTTTGTTGAATGAAAGGTTTGTTGTGAAGAATAAGGGTTTGTAGTGAGAGAAGGGTTTGAATAAAATGTCTTAGGTCAGGTGGGTAATATCTGACTTAATAAATATGTTTTTAAGTCAGTTAGTGAACACAGGCGACGTAAGAAATTTAATACGAATTATATTTTTTTTCTTTAATTTTTTTAAAGTCAGTTCTAAATGTAATTGACCTAACAATGTTACAAATATTTACGAAATTGCCACCGCATCACTTCTTAAGTCAGGTGGCTGGTGAACTGACTTAACAACCTCTACTATAAAGTTATTTTTCTTTTAGTGAAACTAACTTGGTAGCTAAATGAGTTGAACTTGAACTATACATAGTTTGACTCGTTAGTTTCATGAATTAACTCGATTATATATGAGAAGAATTATATTGTCTTTAAGAATATGTTTAAAGATTTACTTCAAATCTTAACCCTATATTGTCCCTTCCATACCAGTTATGCAGTAAAACTGACAATTGTATTTAGAATCATCATTTTTTTAAGGCATAATGACATTTACTAAAATAACATGTGAAATAAAGGTTGCTAGTGGTGTAATATTTTTTGTTTTGGAAGTGTATCAATTTCTATTAATTTTTGATGTACTATTTCATTAAGTTTGTAAGGTTCTTAAATATTTAGATGAAGTTGTGGAATTTTTAGACAAATTTAAGCTCAAATTTAGTAACTTTTAAATTAGGCTTTCAAATATATCTCTTGAAAGTTGAGTAGTTTTTAAATTAGTAGAATTTTGAGACAAATTTAAATTTTAATATGATATCTTTTATTTTATATAAATATTTTTTTAAATAAAATATTAATTTAAAATGTCAAATATATAAAACAAAATAAGACTTAAAAATTAGATTTTAAGTCCGCAAAGCAAGTGAGATGAACCTAACGAGTTGAACTGAATTGTTCATGAACTTATAACGAGTTGAATTTGAGCTTAAAAAATATTTGTGTCAAACTCGAACCAAAAATTGAGTTAATGAGAGTTCGACTCGACTCAACTCATTTTTTAAGAAGGACTTTTGTCAATGAGGATTGAACATTGCTCAGACCAAATATATCTTAGTCTTGTTCTATTTTTCAATGTTTGACAAAATATATGACAACATATATGTCGAAACCGAAACTTACCCGATTGTATTGGATCTTGCATGTATCCAATGAAGTTTGTGAAAGTTCAAGATATCTTTGCTTGAGGAAAAACAATAATGCTTCAGCTCTATCAGCTAAACTAAAGTTTTTGTCTTCCAAATTTGTTTCATCCATAAGATCTTTTACTTCTTTCCATGACGACTTTGAATGGCTAAGACAAGCTTTACGTCTCCATGTATACATCGACGATTCAACCCTGTCTGCTAGATCAAGTGCTTCATGTTTAGAGCTTATTTTCAGACTGTCAAGAAGACGATCAGGTGAGAACATGTCTGTGCTACATATTAGTTTGTCGACATAAAGGATCACGGTTCAAACTAGGCGAAGGAGAAAATACTGACGTAATAACAACTGATATACTAATCGGCAAATGAATCTCACCTCCACAATTGTGCCATCTTCTAAATATTGCACATTCGGGGAGAATTCTTGTATGTAATCACACACTGATAAAAGAACCTTCATTTCTCTTTTCCACATGGCTTTCTTCTCGGGATTCAGCGGCTCCAACTTTAAACTATGTCCGAATACCGTTGCTGTCGAAATTCAAATTCAAACAAGTTCAGTTACAAATCATTCGATAAATTAATAGCATTTCGATTGTTTATCGCATTATGATATGGATAATGTTATAAGCATAAAGGAATTACCATAGATATTTGTAATGGCATTGGCGATCGTAATTGCTGTGTTAACACCTTTTCCTCCACCGACATGTCTTCTCCTAGAAGAAGCTTCGCGAATCTTTCCTTCATCATTTCAACCTCACCTGATTAATGTAAACAAAACTAAGTTCATTCTTTCCTACGCAGAATCGCAACACAAAATCACATAGAGTAGAAGGAAAAAGGAAGAGGCTTACCAGGGGTGTTTTGATGTTGTAGTGATGAAGTAATTTCCCAGAGTGCCTTGTGTCTTCCGATAGTATAACATTGGCTGAGTTTAACACTCGAAGAGCCCTGAATATGATGTCTTCAAGATTTCCGATCGGTGTTCCGACGAGATAAATGTCGGTTTTCAAATGTTGCGGGCGACGATTATCCGGTTCGTGTTCCTGCAAATGAAGATTCAAACTCAGTGAATGATGCGAACAAAAAAACAATTGAATGAGTTAACCCTAAAAATGGCGTGAAAATGAAATTACATGTTTATCTGGATGGTGAGTGAGATGGAGGTCGGAGATGGAGTAGAAGGATAAAGGGGAGAAGGCGTGTTGCTTTGGAATGGAAGTGAAAACTTTAATGGAAGAATGCAGTGGAATTGGTTTGTTGAATGAAAGGTTTGTTGTGAAGAATAAGGGTTTGTAGTGAGAGAAGGGTTTGAATAAAACGTCTTAGGTCAGGTGGGCAATATCTGACTTAATAAATATGTTTTTAAGTCAGTTAGTGAACACAGGCGATTAAGAAATTTAATACGAATTATATTTTTTTTCTTTAATTGTTTTGAGTCAGTTCTAAATGTAATTGACCTAACAATGTTACAAATATTTACGAAATTTCCACCGCATCACTTCTTAAGTCAGGTGGCAGGTGAACTGACTTAACAACCTCTACTATAAAGTATTTTTTCTACTAGTGAAACTAAGTTGGTAGCTAAATGAGCCGAACTTGAACTATACATAGTTTGACTCGTTAGGTTCATGAATTAACTTGATTATATATGAGAAGAATTATATTGTCTTTAAGAATATGTTTAAAGATTTACTTCAAATCTTAACCCTATATTGTCCCTTCCATACCAGTTATGCAGTAAAACTGACAATTGTATTTAGAATCATCATTTTTTTAAGGCATAATGATATTTTCTAAAATAACATGTGTAATAAAGGTTGTTAGTGGTGTAATATTTTTTGTTTTGGAAGTGTATCAATTTCTATTAATTTTTGATGTACTATTTCATTAAGTTTGTAAGGTTCTTAAATATTTAGATGAAGTTGTGGAATTTTTAGACAAATTTAAGCTCAAATTTAGTAACTTTTAAATTAGGCTTTCAAATATATCTCTTGAAAGTTGGGTAGTTTTTAAATTAGTAGAATTTTGAGACAAATTTAAATTTTAATCTCATAGCTTTTATTTTATATAAATATTTTTTTTAAATAAAATATTAATTTGAAATGTCAAATATATAAAAAAAAAATAAGACTTAAAAATTAGATTTTAAGTCCGCAAAACAAGTGAGATGAACCTAACGAGTTGAACTGAATTATTCGTGAACTTATAACGAGTTGAATTTGAGCTTAAAAAAATATTTGTGTCAAACTCGAACCAAAAATTGAGTTAATGAGAGTTCGACTCGACTCAACTCATTTGGTCTAAAAATAATTTTTCGAATATAATTTTTTTTGTGATTAGAAAAAAATTGCAATAATTTATTTTATTTTAAAAATAGAAATCTGATTTTTTAAAGTATTTTTCTTTATGAAATTTAAAAAGTTCAAAAATATAAAAATCGTTTATAATATATATATATATATATATATATATATATATATATATATATATATATATATATATATATATATATATATATATATATATATATATATATATATATATATATATATATATATATATATATATATATATATATATATATATATATATATATATATATATATATATATATATATATATATATATATATATATATATATATATATATATATATATATATATATATATATATATATATATATATATATATATATATATATATATATATATATATATATATATATATATATATATATATATATATATATATATATATATATATATATATATATATATATGATGATGATGATGATGATGATGATGATAAACCATTTAAAAAAAACATATAAATTTAATATATATAATAAAATTTAAATACTTAATAACTAAATAAGATTATTATATGTATCGATTTATATTTGAATAATAAAGTGGATATTCTCATTTATATTTTAGTCTTTGATTTGCATTTTTTAAAATTGAATAATTTAAATACCAATTTAATTAAAAATAGTCGTTTTTTTTACTTTTTAAAATTGAATAATTTAAATACCAATTTAATTAAAAATAATTAGTTTTTTTTACACCCCTAAATATATATACACGAGGGTTTGCATCCCTTTTTCTTTCCATTTGTTTATTTTTCTACTTTTTTTAATAATTTACATTAAATTAAAAAAAATACACACAAAAAATACCATTTATAAAGTTTCTTGTTCTTTTCTTTTACTAAAATCAGAAAAAGCGAAGCGAAGCGAAGCTAATGAAACAAGTTGTAACCCAAACCCTAATTACAACTCAAAACCCGCTGCAGCTATACTGATAATCCTATACACTTCTTTGCTTGCTTCATTCACCATTACTGATCATGTCTTCTCGCCGTTCAATTCCCACGGTCGATAGAATTAGCGACCTGCCGGACTCAATTCTCTGTCACATTCTCTCTTTCCTTTCGACCAAATTCGCTGCAACAACAGTCGTTCTCTCAAAGAGATGGAAACCAGTATGGCTCTCTGTCCTTATTCTAAACTTCGATTACAAAGCTTTCAACGACTTCGTCACATTTCACAAATTTGTTTATTCAATCATGTTCTCTTTGCGAGACAAAAACACTTCAATCCAATCCTTTACCTTCAAATTAGGCCGCTCTTCCCGCTTCCGACAAAGGGATTACAATAGAATTTTTATATTTGTGATTCAGCGGGGAGTCAAGAATCTTAACTTCGACCTGTCTGATAAACTAGGACAAGGAGGACGTATCAAATTACATCCTCAAATTCTCTGTTGTAAGACACTTCAAGTTCTAAGGTTGGAAAATGTAAAAATATGTGATTTTGGTCAAGTGAATTTTCCTTGTCTCAAAACTCTTATTATAGTTACAACTCCACACAGCAGCCTTAATTTCTTATTCTATTAAAACAACCTCAAGACACTTGTTATCTTCAACAAAGAACTTTAACATATCCACACCATTGAGCACCGCTCTGGACTTGCTCACCTCATGGAAATTAGCCTCAAAATAATTGTGAAGTTCACTTTTGATCTCGACCACTTTCTCCTTCTTGTCATCGGAAGAATTGACAAAAGATATGAAATTTCTTCTATATATAGCTTTCATGACTTTAAAGGAAAAACTAGAGTTCCTGTCTCCTTCCTTCAACCACAAAGCTCTCGATTTCTGCCTTAACAAACTCTCGTTCAAGAAAAGATGATTCCACACCTCCTTAGTTGCTAATTCTATCTTAAAATCTAGAGCATCTAAGGTAGTGACATCAATATTACTAACCTGAAAATCAAGATCGTTCAGTTCTTGTAGTGTAGCTTCCACCTTCAAGTCTAACCAAAGAAAGATTATATACGGACGTTGATGGATTTGAAGACTTTGCCAACCCGGGGCAAGTTATTTTCCAAGAGGTTTGATTCGTACGAGTTTGGCTTCACCTAAAGCACAAATTGGAAAACTCAGCTATACCGCCAATCAGGGGCAGTTACATCGAGATTCAGCGAATCTCTCTGAGAGTTTGAAAACAATGGGGCATTTGGGCATCATGTTTTCTATAAAATCCTCTCGAGGTGTTTTTTCTCTTAAGCTTTGTGACTTGGGGAATTTGAAATTTTAAGCGAAGCGGACGTTTATTTCATCCCCAAGAATCTCAACTCCGACATGTTCAACAACTATGATGACCCAGGATATTTATTTTATCCCCTATGAAACTTCAGTTTGGGTACCTCCGTCTACAACTTCATACAACCTTATCAAGATGTTATACACCAAGTAGATTCGATCTCTATTCCCTCAAGAGAATTTTTAAAGCCTTGAAGCAGGAGTGTGATCCCATATTTGGTTCTCTTTCTATCCCCAGTGGGGCTTCTATCTTTGAAGAGTGATTAGATGTTTGCTTCGAGATGTTTATTTCATCTCCGTTTGTTTTGTCAGCATTGGCATATGCATAGCATATAGATAGACAACATGGCATGTGCATTTTTTTTTTGCATTTCTTTGTTTTTGTTTTATCGCTTTGGCTGAAGTTATCCCTAGATGTTTGGGTGTGTCTTTTCCTTTCAAATAGATTCGTCAACCCTAGGCAGAAAGAGCACAATGTTTCAATTTTCCCCATGGAGTTCAATCCTCATGGAAGATGGTTATTTTAGTACAATTCCATTTGAGTTCATATCTCAATGGTCGAGTCTTGCTTTATAGTTTCTCTTCGGCTATGTCCCGAATTGAATTCCGGTCTTTGGCAATCACATTGTGGACGTCTCCGACTTTTGAACATGGATTAAGTGTGCATTTATTTTGAACCCTACTCCCCAAGAAGAATATTCCTAAAGACAGACATTTCTTCAACAATAAGCATCACAGGATTTTCCCAAACATCTACATTCTGGACTGTAATAATCTCTTTATTTGAGCAACTCGTTTTGATCAGGATCTTGTTCAAAACGACAAACGACAACGACAATTTCTACAAGACAGATCATTTACCCTTAGTGGGTCCTTCAACATTATTGATTCATCAGAGAAGACAGTTACAGACATCTCTCTTTATTTGAGAATTCATAGAACATTTTACAACTACAGCAAGAAATACTCTCCGGTAATGATTTCCCCAATGAGTTCATCACAAGAATAAATTCTATCAAACGACATCTCTTCTGAGAAGTTCAGTAAAGTTTATCACAATTGGTGTCTCTTTATTTAAGAATACCAACTGGCCTATATCTTTTTCAGAGATCATCGTTGAAGCTTTACAGCCTCCAATACCGTCTTTTGGACGAACACTTTTTCTTAGGCTGCTATACGTTTGGTAGTAAGTGATCTCTCTTTCTTTTGGTTATTACCCTTTTCTTAGGCTATCATATGTTTGATAGTAGGTAATATACCATCCTTTTTTGGGTCAAATACCTTTGCTTAGGCTGCCAATATTGGTAGTAGGTCATCTTTTCCTTTGTGTTTACCTTTCCTTAGGCTATCATATGTTTGATAGTGGGTAACACATTTTGTTTTGGTCAGACACTTTTTCTTAGGTTGTCATACGTTTGGAGGTAAGTTATCTCTCCTTCTTTGGGTTATTACCCTTGCTTAGGCTATCATACATTTGATAGTAGGTAATACGCCTTTCTTTTTGTGTTCACTTTTCCTTAGGCTATCATATGTTTGATAGTGGGTAACACATATTGTATTGGTCAGACACTTTTTCTTAGGCTGCCATACGTTTGGTGGTAAGTGATCTCTCCTTCTTTGGGTTATTACCTTTTCTTAGGCTATCATACATTTGATAGTAGGTAATACACCTTTCTTTTTGTGTTCACCTTTCCTTAGGCTATCATATGTTTGATAGTGGGTAACACATATTGTATTGGTCAGACACTTTTTCTTAGGTTGCCATACATTTGGGGGTAAGTGATCTCTCCTTCTTTGGGTTATTACCTTTGCTTAGGCTATCATACGTTTGATAGTAGGTAATACACCTTTCCTTTTTGTGTTCACCTTTTCTTAGGCTATCATATGTTTGATAGTAGGTAACACATATTGTTTTGGTCAGACACTTGTTCTTAGGCTGCCATACATTTGGTAGTAAGTGATCTCTCCTTCCTTGGGGTTATTACCTTTGCTTAGGCTATCATACATTTCGTAGTAGGTAATATACCATTCTTTTTGGTCAGATACCTTTGCTTATGCTATCATACGTTTGATAGTAGGCAGCGCGCGTTTCTTTGCTTCAACCGGATGTCCTTTGTTTAGGCCGTCGCGCGTTGGTAGCGGGCTACCCTTCACTTTCAGGATCTCGTTTCACTGCCCAAGCTACTGTACACCTGGTGGTATTTTTATATCTATCTTCATTTTGGCGAATCCACAATGTTGATTGTTGTCTCTTCTCGTGGCGTCTCGCGTCGTTGGGTCCGTTCCTCGTGTGTCGTGTCCAGTTTATCCCCTGTGACATCATTTCCTCACAGGACCCTCTGTCTTGCACTTTCATATCATCGCATATCATATGCATTCGGTGGCTTCTTAAGGCCAAATATTCGTGCAATTTTTATATTTAAATCCCTCCTATCTCGTCGAGACGAAGATTTTAATCTTCATATCTCCGAATAGAAGAAATTTAAATAGGGGCATCTGTCGCACCCTAATTTTTGACCTTAAGATCCCACCTCCGTGTGTTTTGTTCCTGCTTGCTCTACTTGTGTGTATATGTTTATTATGACTAACTGACTTGTGCAGATGCATTAATTTCAAATGGAGACGATACTCGTCATCACCGTCAATCATGTCGGAGCATAACCCTTCTGATTAAAGGATCCTAGGATGTCTCGATGGGTCTGATATTTTCCTACTAAGGATCAAGATTTTTTATCAAGGTTCCTCAAGAGATATGGTGCTTTAATCTCCAATTGGAGTTTGTTGGGCTTCGGTGTGTCAGACCATTTGGTTTCGAGCCCAAATTGCAATATGAGATGTTGTTTTGGAAATTTTTGCCATCATGAAGAGTTTCATGGTTTCATCAAGATATTCCAAAAATCAAGTTTTAAAAGCCATGGCTCGATAACATAACTGTGATTTGAACACCACCAACATATTTAGGCTACATTGTTTTATGCAATTGAAGGTCATAAAAGGGTAAAAGATTCGTAAAGTTTGAAGATCTCAAGATTCAGGTCCCAATACCTATGAGTGTTAGTGAGGAATAACTCATTTGAGCTCACAAGTAAATTCGAAAGTCTGTGCATCACGTTAGCTTCAAGAATTGCAAAACTCCAATTTAAAGGTGAATGCAAGATTGAAATATCTTCACAACTAAGCCAATTCAATTAGAATGGGTACAAGAAATCACAAGCTTACAAATCCAACGTGAAAGCCAAATGACAAACTGTTCATTTTGAGACCATTTCTTTTCTTCATGAATGTGGAAAACTCCTTTTTTTTTTTAACCCAAGTGTTCATAGCAAGGCAAGCTCATCCCAAGTTTAATATTAAATCCTCAATCAAAAATGCAGTGCACAATGAGATATAATAGAATTTTTGACTTAAGGTATTTGTACTGTTCATTTCTTATGTACGGTTGATACAAATCCAGCTTGGCATCAAACAAATGACAAAAGTATTCATGACAAGAATGAGGAACAGCTGCTACAAAACCAGACCAAGACAGCCTAAAACAAGTTTTCTCTAAAGATTACAATACGGTAAATTTGTTCATCCTTGACCATCGTATGATCCTAGCACCAAGAAGCTCACTTCGTCTTCCCAACTTCTCAAGCTTTCGGTTACTCCGATATTGCCGCACGGTTGTTATAGGGAATTTCGATGCTAGGAAAGAACCCAAGGTTGTGCAACTATCAACATGAGAACCTAATGAGTATCATGTAAGACCATAAGAAGGGTGAAGTTGAAGTGGAAAAAGAAATGAATATAACGACTTGCGTAGAAGTTGATGCTTCTAGAATACCAGGGCTGGGACTAATTGCACAGAAACGTTTGTTGAGGATAGCAAGCTCTTCCAACTTAGATGGTGGATCTATACTTGCAGAATCATTATACATTAAGACAGTTGTGGATGAAGAAAAGACTTGGATGTCCTAGGAAATATAGCATCGGATTCCAATTCTACCGATAACGCTAAACTACGTGTCAGGTGCAGAAGCTTCATCTTATCATCACAAAACGGTAACTCTGCCAACACAAAAATCGAATTACACATTCAACTGGAAATAAGTTGCAGATAAGCTAGTTTGGATTCTACTTTCCCATATGAACCAACACGCTAATAAATAAGGAATTATAATCACGAAGTCATAACCAACGTCTGGCCGAACTTACTAGATAGCATGTCACTCCGGAGCCCATGAGCTTCTTCTTTGAAAGAGTAATGGATGGAATAAAATAATTGAAGCTGCCACTGCCTCTTCAACACTTCCATTTAAGCCACCAAAAGATGCGGCTAACCTAACAACGCAAATCGAACAACAATTAGAACTCTCCGAATGTTCAAAGGCCAGTATCACATTCTACATAATAGTATCAAAAGCCACCATACCAGAAGGTATCAGGAATTAGCGGTGCCGCAACGATTCAACATAACAACCACCTATATCAGACGATCTGGAACATAAGTATCAACTGTCAGAAATTATTAAATCAATACTCTGAAGAAGGAATTGTCGTCAAAGCTGAGCGGAACTTACGACCAGAGTGTACAATGTTGGATTTCGTGAGCTGTAGCTAATGGAGGTAATGGCTGTGACACTGAAGCTCAGCAGCTACGCTCTTAGAATTTCAAGCAAATCCGAAGTCAGCAGTTTACACTTGGAGTTGAGAACCTGTCAAAACCATGAAAGTTCCGCAAACGTTTAATTTTCATCACGCAGCCATCAAGATATATCTAAACGGGAGCATTCACGCTCCTGCAACCTTTGTTTCTTAAGGAAGACACTACTTACGTTTGCCACTAGAGAGGAGTCTTCGGTTCGCCCCTTTTGAGTGTTGTGGTTTGTAACACCCCTTTCTATACCCCAAGAATAATAAGACAGTTAAACGATTAATTACGTATGCAAAAAATTCATCAGAGTATTTTAATGTTATGGTATAAAAGAGTGCGTCACATTATCACGATTCGACCACATGAATATTAATGTTTAAAAATAAATAATTCAAAGGGGATAAATCTCAACTATAAAAATACACGCATGGTTCCTGAAAAACAATCCTCATATTCATGTTTAATTTAAGCGGAAAACTAAAACATGAAATTACTTAAGACATGATAAAATACATATACACGTCAACAGGTTGTTCACAACATCATTCACAAATACATATATAATGCATTACAGGAATACCCTACAAGCCTATCTACCTGATGTTACATATCAGAGCGACCGACTCAAGAGAAAAAATGAGCTATACTCCGAAGGAAACCTCCAGCAGTCCTAATCTGCAATGCCTCATAGAGCACCATAAAACAACAGAAGGGTGAGAAACATTACCATAATAATAATGCATATAATTATGTATGCAAACAATATAAATTACATATCACATTCACACTCTATACACACACTCACCACTCCCACATCAACACATCATGTATATACATACATATACCTTCCTAATCAATCACACATACGTCATAATTCATTTATCACAATTCACATAAACACTCATATACATGTTTATTTCACCAATGCATCATGTAAAGATGACTATGCAACTCATAGAGACCAACTCATGACTCTATGCATATGCAAATGCGGTACCGACTCGTTCAGCAGATTCTCCAAGGAATCAAGAATAACCATCGCTCACACCCTACAAGGGCACACGAGGTTCTGCAGATCCTACACGGGATCAAAATATAACCATCACACATAGCGAGGTTCTGCAGATCCTACACGAGATCAAGGGTAACCAAACCGTCGCTCACACCCCACAAGGGCACACGACGATTTCTGCAGATTCTACGCGGAATCAAATATAACCATCGCACATAGCGAGGTTCTGCAGATCCTACACGGGATCAAGGGTAAGATAACTCAACCATCGGTCACACCCCACAAGGGCACACGACGATTTCTGCAGATTCTACGCGGAATCAAATATAACCATCACACATAGCGAGGTTCTGCAGATCCTACACGGGATCAAGGGTAAGGTAACTAAACCACCGCTCACACCCCACAAGGGCACACGATGATTTCTACAGATCCTACGCGGGATCAGACACACAAGAATGCAATCATGATGCTACACATGCAAAATGACTCAATCAACTATAGACCATCGCTCACACCCCACAAGGGCACACGATGTCTCTGCAGATCCTACACGGGATCAATCAATACAAAATGCATACATGTTTACAAACATAATCATGCATTCATCACACACTACCACACACATATTTACTAATATGTTTTTCATATATTCATCACATATTAACGCGTACGCTCAATATACGGTCACAATGTACTTATCCTACAATCACCATTCGCCTCACACCGTTCCATACTCAATTCACTCCCACAACTCACGATTATCGTTCCAAACGGCAACAACCTCAATTCTATTCTTCATGCATTTTACTCAAGTTAAACAACGCATCACTTATGCCAAACGGCCACATGTTCACAATAAAACTTAATCTAGGATTCACGCCACACGGCTACCCACAGCACAACATATCATAGCACATAGCTAGTTGCTACATACCAATATCAGACGCAACAACATTGAGTGAGACCAAACAAAACCAAACTGAAGTTGTCACGTTCGCCACCATTCGCCTGGCGAAGCCCTGGCGAACCTTCGCTGCAACGTTCGCCTGGCGAACTTGCCAGCGAAGACCACTGGGAGTTGTTCTGTAATTACTCGCCAACACTCGCCAGCACACTCGCCTGGAGAACCTTCGCCACGTCCATTCGCTTGGCGAACTCGCCAGCGAAGACAGGGGAAATGGTTCTGACTTGGCTCGCTGCCATTCGCTGGGCTTCGCCTGGCGAACCTGCGAGTTCAGAACTTCCATGGCTGCCCTAAAACCCTAACTCCTCAAACCGACCGATTCTAACCCGATCGTCCCCACTAGACTTAGCCCAGCAATACCCGACTAATCTACTCCGTTCACTCTCGATTCTAACCGTCCAAACATCGATTCTACCGATCGAATCAACTTCTGCCCTAAACGGAGAACGAGTAGAAACTCCGACAGATTCAAACATACACACACATAATCGTATACATTGATTAAGATAGTAAGATTTCACACCCTTACCTCGATTAATCGGAAGCCGGAAGTCGTTCCTGAGCATTTCTGAGCTTTTCCCCCTTTTTCCTTCTACTTTCTCTTTTTTCTCCACTTTCCTTTCATGTTATCTATATTACATGTTCGTTCCGCTTCATCGTATTTATAGTCTTCTTTCTTATTTCTTTTTCCAATATATTTCGTCTCTTAAAATATTTGTCAACTCATTTACTCATAAAATGTCTCGTCTTGATATTAGTTAGAAAACATCTGTTAAATCCTCCTGATTCTACCAAATAGAGTAACTCAGTTGAATCCAATAATTCACTTAAATCCTACAATCCAATTTACCAGCACTATTAATCAGTTATTAAAATCGGGCTGTTACATAGTTCACCCCTTTGAAAGCTTCCGATCCACCGGTTCCGCCCATCGAACTTGAAGCCTAAAACAGAACACCGCAGTCTTTTTTTTTCCAACCCTGTCAAGCAAACTAGCAGACCATTACAACACATTGATTATAGAACAAATTCAAAACTGCAAGGGGGTTTAACCAAATGCACAACTTACAATGTTATCAGTTTTCAGAGTTGCTACTACTCTAAGCCAAAATCAACTCAGTTTGCTCGAAATTGTTGTGTTCCAATCCTGCATTCGAAAAACAGAATTAGAATTTGACTAGGGACGTTGCCAGGAGATAACGCTTAGGAGATATGATAAACCCTCACCTTATCATCACAAACATGTTTGGACATGCTTGAAGATACCACTTCAAACCAAAGGCAATGATCACCCTACTGCAAGAAGAGCCAAGTTTTAGTTTTGAAGCTCAAGAGCAACTCACGTAGTCAATAATTTAAGAAAGGAAAGAAGTTAACCGCATAAAGAGAGCTTTCAAGTCCAAGCCATCGCCATTCTGCAACAACATATTACGACACGTCAGCATAAATCCAAAAACGATAAATTCAGAAGGAAATCAAAACGTGTCTCAACACAATCTGAACATAATCAAGTAGAAGAGGAAAGTTTTAATCTATCAATTCGAAAACAGAAGTTTTCCAACAAGTTCATACATTTTCAATCTGTTTCCAAATTGGTTGACGACAAAACATTTCAGAAAAGGAATATCCATCAATTTGCTGAATATATAAAGAGCACAAGGAGATTTGAACACGAACACTCAGAAAACGACATTCATATAAAAAACCTCAAATCAAAGGAGAGGGAGAAAAAAGAGGACTCATCTTCAATTGCGGAATCCGCCTCGCCGGAGATTGAATCGTCGGAATCTTGAGATCCACCGTCCTCCGTTTGATTACATCCTCGAAGTGGTAAACTCGTTCTCTATCTAACTCAATTTCGATTTTGATTTGGTTCAACTTTGATTGTTGTTGCTTGTTTTGCTTTGAATTTCATGAATCTATTCTGAGGATCCACCTCGAATCGATGAGTGAATCGGAAAGAGGAATAGGGATAGAACAGAAGGAGAAAGAGAAGGGAACGAAAACGATGAAGGCGAAGATGGATTGAGGGAGAAGCTGATCGTGATCTGGGTGTCACGGTGAAATTTGGATACCAAACTATTGATTAGTTTGAATCGTTAATTCAATTTGCAACCGAACTTTGATTTGTCCAAAGGAAGGGATAAAGATCGAAATTCCCACAATGCAATGCAAATGCAAGGTTAGAGAGTTTTAGGTTCGGGGGTTGGTTAAAATTAGTGAAGGTGCTAGCATCCTAAGTGTTGTACCCCAAAATTTTCCCAACCCCTTTTACACTTGGTTTATGTTTCACTGCATTAGCATAGCATAGTTCTAGCATTTGCATATCATTACATTAGCATTTGGCAGGGGATCAAGTGAGATATATATAAAAAAAAAGAGCCTGGCCAGAGGTTTATGCAAGCTTGAGAAGTCATCAAGACCATTAGTCAGGAGGCTGAATTCTTGAGAAGTTCAAGCGCTCGTTCGAAGCTCATTTCCTAACTGGGGAGCATTTTGAAGATCACCGGAGGTTTGTGAAGCCTGGATCTTGGGTATGGAATATGGATAGAGCTCATGAAGTTGTAGAGTGTCTCAATACCGTTAATTTGAGTACTAGAAGTCCTCGAGCGGATTTACAGAACTCAAGTTATGAATTTTACAAATTACGGGTCATCGGAGACGTCTGAAATTTATCAGTGAAAATCGACCAACTTCCGTGCAACCTTTTCCTCTGAAGGAAGTTTCAAATAACTTTTTGATGAACATGGAATTTATTCCTCATGATCTTAGCTTTCCGACAAGTACTGGAAGTCTTTCATCTGATTTGCAGAGCTCAGGTTATGAATTTTGCAAGATAGGGGTATTTCGGGAAAATATGATTATAGGTCATATTATTGCGAGTCAAGTTCACCAAGTTGCGTAACTCGAATGAACTTTTTTCCAACATGAAAGTTGCTCCAAATGGGGTCATTTGGTCAATTAAAATTCAAGGATTTGATGAGCTAGCTCGTGGCGGGAGTTTAGTGAAGGTCGTTTCGGTGAAAACGCGCGAAAAGGCATAGTTTGGTATGGCGCCAAATTTTATTCGGACCGAGGCATATTTGTGCTTATTTTGAATGGAAATTACGTTTTAAGAATGATGGCATTATTAAATTTTCCATTTGAGGGTTTTATCAAGGCCTATTTCGGGATTACTTACGATTCAAGTTACGCGACGGATCTTGGGCTTGGGCTTAGAAACAAGGGATTTTTATGAGCCTAGAAGCTTCCTTATGATGCAAGTATTATAAAAACATGAACCAAAGGCCAAAAAAAAGACTTCTTACACATTTTTTCTTCCACCATTTTTTCTTACACATTTTTTCTTCCACCATTTCTTCTTACACATTTTTTCTTCCTTCCATTTTTTTTCACATTTTGCCACCCTTTGAATATTCAAATTTCATATCTTTCTTTCTCTCCATTTTTTTTCCATTCCATTATCACAATTAATTCCATACCATTCACATACTTTCTTCCTCATTTTTTTGACAAACTTTTAGTGCAAAGTTGGTGTGTTACATGTTCATTAAAGAAACTCCATGAAAAATTCCAAATTTATTCTCTCCACCATTTCAAGCAATTCTAATGATCAAAGCATCTTTGGAAAATATTAGTGAGTGATGGTATACAAGTTTCTTGAAGCTTTGGAGGTTGTGGAAGGCCATAGAAGTCACTTTTTGAAGGTTTAGGTCATTCGACATAACTCATGATTTATGAGTCTTTCTTGCATTATTGTTGTTGCATTACATTGCTCTCATCTCCTACATGGATTCTAGTACAAAAAAGATGGTTTTTATGACAATTTTTTGGTTCTTGAGTTTTTCTTGAGGTGCCACGTTTTGGGAGTTAGAGAAAGTTTCAAGAAAATCTAAGACCATATTTGGATTCCTTGAATTTTTTCCTTCAAGTTTGACTAAAATTTTGTGCGAAACGGATAATTATTGATGGAGTTATGGTGCTTCAAAGTAGCAAAAAACTCGTGTCCATGGATCTGCGGGTTACTATTCACAAGGTTGAAAAATTTGATTTGGAGAAGAAGGTGTTAGCACCGTCGGATGCATTTCCAAGTCAAGGTTTCTTCCATTCATCCAACGCCTCTCACTGCGCCACGCAATCGGCCACATAAGCCTCATGACACTTTTACTTATTCATGTTATTTTCTTTTATTTTCCTATATTGCCATGTTTCTTTTATTTTTTTCTGTTTTATATGCTGACTTCAAATAATCATAAAAAATAGGAAAATTAGTCTTTTTGATCCCCACTTTTTTCTGCGTAATCCTCAAGATGTCTGAAATTTTACAGAATTGGAACCATATTTTTTCCATTTTTCTTCATTTTATTATATTTTTTTTACATTTTAGTTGTCAAAAAATTAGCAATGCTGGTGCTATCATTTTGTGAATTTTGTTTGATGTATCAAAACATTGTTTAAATGTCAATCCTTTTGCAGGGATCTCATACACATGTTGAGGTATTGTGATGTATTTTTTGTGTGAATTTTATTGTACCATTTAAATTGGTTTTTGATGCTTTCTTTAACATGCTCCATTTTAATCTTTCCTTTGGTATACATGAGATATCTTGCATTGTTTTCATCTTGTTTGACCATTTCCTTGTGGATATTTTTATGGTATCTCTCACCCCTGGTTTGTGGATTGATGTAGGTCATGGGAGATTTTTTATTTGATTTTTTTAGCACCTTTTGCTATTTTTCTTATGTTTTGTATTCGAACTTGTAATTTGGACTTCCGAACGGACTTTATTTTTGTTAAGGCTCCAACGGCCGATTTGTGTTTGCATGGTGAACGCCGTGGTTTATATTTCTTATTGTAGATAGGTTAGAGGTACTTGAAGACCCTTAGGTGGCTGTTATTTGTATGTGTAGCTTGCCCGATTATCGACTTGTTTGCATGATAGCACGTTGCGATTCCAAATAGTGGATTACGCGTTTCATTCGGAGTTTTCACTCGATTCTTTGCATATGATCACTTGGTATCTTCTTATTCCATCCATGAATGGGCTTGATGTTGAGATTAACCTTCCTCCCTCCTTTGCATTGCATTTATCATTCCTATATTCATGTTCAGTTGTATGCGGTTATTACTTGTATTTCCGTTTCTTCCTTTCGCTTTCCTTCCCGTAGGACTTCCATTCTTCCTTGTTCAAGGGAGGATGTGATAGAAATTTAGGTCCTAAACATGCATGATAACATTAGGTAGACGTTTCCCTCTTGTAATCCCAACTTTAGGTGCATTTTGCATGACAACTTTTAGGGTTTGGTCTAGTCCCCCCTTAGTTTGTCCCGTTCTCTTCTCATCTCAAAACAATTCAAAAACACTTAATAAAAGTTGCAAACAGAATTTAACTCATTTCTTCTTCGTAAAAGACAAAAAAAAAAAATCAAACTTCTTTTTGTCCTCTTGGACTTTAATCATGAGAAAATTTTTTCTTAAAGAGAGTTTCGTTAACTCTCGGTTCTCTTGCAAACGGTAACGCCTAAGTCTCCAATGGTCGAGCTGCATACGCCAAACTGCTAGAACTGATTGTTAACCCTACTCGGGTTAAAAACAACTTGAACCAAACATGTGGTCTAGTTAGCCCGAACTACATTTGCTCTGATCTTTCATGCCGTGTGAAAGTACGTAGGCACGAGATGCGATATCTCGGCGAGCAACCTTCCCCTCCTTTCCCGTAGTTAGGCGAACTACGTTGACTCTGATTTCTCGTTCCAGACGGGAATACGTAGGCATAAAGTGCGATACTTTTCCGAGTCACCTTTTTCTCTCTTTTTAACCCTTAACCTTTAGCGTAGATAGAATACAATCCTTTCGACGGAAAACAAGCGTGGATCCCATCGAGTACGATGGACGTGAGGGGTGCTAATACCTTCCCCTTGCGTAACCGACTCCCGAATCCAGGTTTTGGTTGCGATGACCATACCTTTCCCGTCTTTGCGTTAGGTTTACTCTGAGCATTTCCTTTCCCTCCTTTGGGATAAATAACGCACGGTGGCGACTCTTCTGTCTTGCCGGCGCCGATTTTCGCAGTAGCGACACTAAGTTTCTGTAGTACTCTACAGGAACCTCTTGTTTTATGTTTGTTTATTGCTATGTGTTTATCTGCTTAAGGGATTAAAGACCTTAATGGTTTATTTCTAAGTATACTCGATAAGATGTCGCATCTTATGCCTACATATCCTTACGGGAGTGGAATCAGAGTATCTGTAGTTCCCCTAAAGGGTTAGAAGAGTTCTTTGACTGTGGTCAAAGTTCCTACGAGTTTAGGGTAGATGATTGATTAGGTTTAGGAGAAGAGACGAGTCTTCATTTTAAGGGAGATATAACCGCCACAGGTTGTAAGAAAATAGTCTTTGCATCGTCTTAAGAAAAGGGCTTAAGTACTCGGATTGTTTAACGAGTATGCCTTTATCTCTCTTAAGGCAAAGTCCCTACATGTTGATTGTATTATTGTGGGGTGGAGATTCTATCTCGCTTAAGATGATTAACATTTTTCTCTAATGTGTTTGAATAATTGTATTGAGTTGTTGATTGTTTGTTTCTATGTTGTAAAAAGGTCCTTCCTATGGGGTAGGATCTATCTTAAAAAGATCAACTTGAATGGGATCAAGGATCAAGTGGGAGAATGATGCAAATGATGTGCACTACACACAAGTGTTGACTCATGTGTAGGTTTTTCTGCGTAATCTTCAAGATGTCTGGAATTTTACAGAATTGGAACCATATTTTTCCATTTTTCTTCATTTTATTAGATTTTTTTACATTTTAGTTGTCAAAAAATTAGCAATGCTGGTGCTATCATTTTGTGAATTTTGTTTGATGTATCAAAACATTGTTTAAATGTCAATCCTTTTGCAGGGATCTCATACACATGTTGAGGTATTGTGATGTATTTTTTGTGTGAATTTTATTGTACCATTTAAATTGGTTTTTGATGCTTTCTTTAACATGCTCCATTTTAATCTTTCCTTTGGTATACATGAGATATCTTGCATTGTTTTCATCTTGTTTGACCATTTCCTTGTGGATATTTTTATGGTATCTCTCACCCCTGGTTTGTGGATTGATGTAGGTCATGGGAGATTTTTTATTTGATTTTTTTAGCACCTTTTGCTATTTTTCTTATGTTTTGTATTCAAACTTGTAATTTGGACTTCCGAACGGACTTTATTTTTGTTAAGGCTCCAACGGCCGATTTGTGTTTGCATGGTGAGCGCCGTGGTTTATATTTCTTATTGTAGATAGGTTAGAGGTACTTGAAGACCCTTAGGTGGCTGTTATTTGTATGTGTAGGTTGCCCGATTATCGACTTGTTTGCATGATAGCACGTTGCGATTCCAAATAGTGGATTACGCGTTTCATTCGGAGTTTTCACTCGATTCTTTGCATATGATCACTTGGTATCTTCTTATTCCATCCATGAATGGGCTTGATGTTGAGATTAACCTTCTTCCCTCCTTTGCATTGCATTTATCATTCCTATATTCATGTTCAGTTGTATGCAGTTATTACTTGTATTTCCGTTTCTTCCTTTCGCTTTCCTTCGCGTAGGACTTCCATTCTTCCTTGTTCAAGGGAGGATGTGATAGAAATTTAGGTCCTAAACATGCATGATAACATTAGGTAGACGTTTCCCTCTTGTAATCCCAACTTTAGGTGCATTTTGCATGACAACTTTTAGGGTTTGGTCTAGTCCCCCCTTAGTTTGTCCCGTTCTCTTCTCATCTCAAAACAATTCAAAAACACTTAATAAAAGTTGCAAACAGAATTTAACTCATTTCTTCTTCGTAAAAGACAAAAAAAAAATCAAACTTCTTTTTGTCCTCTTGGACTTTAATCATGAGAAAATTTTTTCTTAAAGAGAGTTTCGTTAACTCTCGGTTCTCTTGCAAACGGTAACGCCTAAGTCTCCAATGGTCGAGCTGCATACGCCAAACTGCCAGAACTGATTGTTAACCCTACTCGGGTTAAAAACAACTTGAACCAAACATGTGGTCTAGTTAGCCCGAACTACATTTGCTCTGATCTTTCATGCCGTGTGAAAGTACGTAGGCACGAGATGCGATATCTCGGCGAGCAACCTTCCCCTCCTTTCCCGTAGTTAGGCGAACTACGTTGACTCTGATTTCTCGTTCCAGACGGGAATACGTAGGCATAAAGTGCGATACTTTTCCGAGTCACCTTTTTCTCTCTTTTTAACCCTTAACCTTTAGCGTAGATAGAATACAATCCTTTCGACGGAAAGCAAGCGTGGATCCCATCGAGTACGATGGACGTGAGGGGTGCTAATACCTTCCCCTTGCGTAACCGACTCCCGAATCCAGGTTTTGGTTGCGATGACCATACCTTTCCCGTCTTTGCATTAGGTTTACTCTGAGCGTTTCCTTTCCCTCCTTTGGGATAAATAACGCACGGTGGCGACTCTTCTGTCTTGCCGGCGCCGATTTTCGCAGTAGCGACACTAAGTTTTTGTAGTACTCTACAGGAACCTCTTGTTTTATGTTTGTTTATTGCTATGTGTTTATCTGCTTAAGGGATTAAAGACCCTAATGGTTTATTTCTAAGTATACTCGATAAGATGTCGCATCTTATGCCTACATATCCTTACGGGAGTGGAATCAGAGTATCTGTAGTTCCCCTAAAGGGTTAGAAGAGTTCTTTGACTGTGGTCAAAGTTCCTACGAGTTTAGGGTAGATGATTGATTAGGTTTAGGAGAAGAGACGAGTCTTCATTTTAAGGGAGATATAACCGCCACAGGTTGTAAGAAAATAGTCTTTGCATCGTCTTAAGAAAAGGGCTTAAGTACTCGGATTGTTTAACGAGTATGCCTTTATCTCTCTTAAGGCAAAGTCCCTACATGTTGATTGTATTATTGTGGGGTGGAGATTCTATCTCGCTTAAGATGATTAACATTTTTCTCTAATGTGTTTGAATAATTGTATTGAGTTGTTGATTGTTTGTTTCTATGTTGTAAAAAGGTCCTTCCTATGGGGTAGGATCTATCTTAAAAAGATCAACTTGAATGGGATCAAGGATCAAGTGGGAGAATGATGCAAATGATGTGCACTACACACAAGTGTTGACTCATGTGTAGGTTTTTCTGCGTAATCTTCAAGATGTCTGGAATTTTACAGAATTGGAACCATATTTTTTCCATTTTTCTTCATTTTATTAGATTTTTTTACATTTTAGTTGTCAAAAAATTAGCAATGCTGGTGCTATCATTTTGTGAATTTTGTTTGATGTATCAAAACATTGTTTAAATGTCAATCCTTTTGCAGGGATCTCATACACATGTTGAGGTATTGTGATGTATTTTTTGTGTGAATTTTATTGTACCATTTAAATTGGTTTTTGATGCTTTCTTTAACATGCTCCATTTTAATCTTTCCTTTGGTATACATGAGATATCTTGCATTGTTTTCATCTTGTTTAACCATTTCCTTGTGGATATTTTTATGGTATCTCTCACCCCTGGTTTGTGGATTGATGTAGGTCATGGGAGATTTTTTATTTGATTTTTTTAGCACCTTTTGCTATTTTTCTTATGTTTTGTATTCGAACTTGTAATTTGGACTTCCGAACGGACTTTATTTTTGTTAAGGCTCCAACGGCCGATTTGTGTTTGCATGGTGAACGTCGTGGTTTATATTTCTTATTGTAGATAGGTTAGAGGTACTTGAAGACCCTTAGGTGGCTGTTATTTGTATGTGTAGCTTGCCCGATTATCGACTTGTTTGCATGATAGCACGTTGCGATTCCAAATAGTGGATTACGCGTTTCATTCGGAGTTTTCACTCGATTCTTTGCATATGATCACTTGGTATCTTCTTATTACATCCATGAATGGGCTTGATGTTGAGATGAACCTTCCTCCCTCCTTTGCATTGCATTTATCATTCCTATATTCATGTTCAGTTGTATGCGGTTATTACTTGTATTTCCGTTTCTTCCTTTCGCTTTCCTTCCCGTAGGACTTCCATTCTTCCTTGTTCAAGGGAGGATGTGATAGAAATTTAGGTCCTAAACATGCATGATAACATTAGGTAGATGTTTCCCTCTTGTAATCCCAACTTTAGGTGCATTTTGCATGACAACTTTTAGGGTTTGGTCTAGTCCCCCCTTAGTTTGTCCCGTTCTCTTCTCATCTCAAAACAATTCAAAAACACTTAATAAAAGTTGCAAACAGAATTTAACTCATTTCTTCTTCGTAAAAGACCAAAAAAAAAAAATCAAACTTCTTTTTGTCCTCTTGGACTTTAATCATGAGAAAATTTTTTCTTAAAGAGAGTTTCTTAACTCTCGGTTCTCTTGCAAACGGTAACGCCTAAGTCTCCAATGGTCGAGCTGCATACGCCAAACTGCCAGAACTGATTGTTAACCCTACTCGGGTTAAAAACAACTTGAACCAAACATGTGGTCTAGTTAGCCCGAACTACATTTGCTCTGATCTTTCATGCCGTGTGAAAGTACGTAGGCACGAGATGCGATATCTCGGCGAGCAACCTTCCCCTCCTTTCCCGTAGTTAGGCGAACTACGTTGACTCTGATTTCTCGTTCCAGACGGGAATACGTAGGCATAAAGTGCGATACTTTTCCGAGTCACCTTTTTCTCTCTTTTTAACCCTTAACCTTTAGCGTAGATAGAATACAATCCTTTCGACGGAAAACAAGCGTGGATCCCATCGAGTACGATGGACGTGAGGGGTGCTAATACCTTCCCCTTGCGTAACCGACTCCCGAATCCAGGTTTTGGTTGCGATGACCATACCTTTCCCGTCTTTGCGTTAGGTTTACTCTGAGCGTTTCCTTTCCCTCCTTTGGGATAAATAACGCACGGTGGCGACTCTTCTGTCTTGCCGGCGCCGATTTTCGCAGTAGCGACACTAAGTTTCTGTAGTACTCTACAGGAACCTCTTGTTTTATGTTTGTTTATTGCTATGTGTTTATCTGCTTAAGGGATTAAAGACCCTAATGGTTTATTTCTAAGTATACTCGATAAGATGTCGCATCTTATGCCTACATATCCTTACGGGAGTGGAATCAGAGTATCTGTAGTTCCCCTAAAGGGTTAGAAGAGTTCTTTGACTGTGGTCAAAGTTCCTACGAGTTTAGGGTAGATGATTGATTAGGTTTAGGAGAAGAGACGAGTCTTCATTTTAAGGGAGATATAACCGCCACAGGTTGTAAGAAAATAGTCTTTGCATCGTCTTAAGAAAAGGGCTTAAGTACTCGGATTGTTTAACGAGTATGCCTTTATCTCTCTTAAGGCAAAGTCCCTACATGTTGATTGTATTATTGTGGGGTGGAGATTCTATCTCGCTTAAGATGATTAACATTTTTCTCTAATGTGTTTGAATAATTGTATTGAGTTGTTGATTGTTTGTTTCTATGTTGTAAAAAGGTCCTTCCTATGGGGTAGGATCTATCTTAAAAAGATCAACTTGAATGGGATCAAGGATCAAGTGGGAGAATGATGCAAATGATGTGCACTACACACAAGTGTTGACTCATGTGTAGGTTTTTCTGCGTAATCTTCAAGATGTCTGGAATTTTACAGAATTGGAACCATATTTTTTCCATTTTTCTTCATTTTATTAGATTTTTTTACATTTTAGTTGTCAAAAAATTAGCAATGCTGGTGCTATCATTTTGTGAATTTTGTTTGATGTATCAAAACATTGTTTAAATGTCAATCCTTTTGCAGGGATCTCATACACATGTTGAGGTATTGTGATGTATTTTTTGTGTGAATTTTATTGTACCATTTAAATTGGTTTTTGATGCTTTCTTTAACATGCTCCATTTTAATCTTTCCTTTGGTATACATGAGATATCTTGCATTGTTTTCATCTTGTTTGACCATTTCCTTGTGGATATTTTTATGGTATCTCTCACCCCTGGTTTGTGGATTGATGTAGGTCATGGGAGATTTTTTATTTGATTTTTTTAGCACCTTTTGCTATTTTTCTTATGTTTTGTATTCGAACTTGTAATTTGGACTTCCGAACGGACTTTATTTTTGTTAAGGCTCCAACGGCCGATTTGTGTTTGCATGGTGAACGTCGTGGTTTATATTTCTTATTGTAGATAGGTTAGAGGTACTTGAAGACCCTTAGGTGGCTGTTATTTGTATGTGTAGCTTGCCCGATTATCGACTTGTTTGCATGATAGCACGTTGCGATTCCAAATAGTGGATTACGCGTTTCATTCGGAGTTTTCACTCGATTCTTTGCATATGATCACTTGGTATCTTCTTATTACATCCATGAATGGGCTTGATGTTGAGATGAACCTTCCTCCCTCCTTTGCATTGCATTTATCATTCCTATATTCATGTTCAGTTGTATGCGGTTATTACTTGTATTTCCGTTTCTTCCTTTCGCTTTCCTTCCCGTAGGACTTCCATTCTTCCTTGTTCAAGGGAGGATGTGATAGAAATTTAGGTCCTAAACATGCATGATAACATTAGGTAGATGTTTCCCTCTTGTAATCCCAACTTTAGGTGCATTTTGCATGACAACTTTTAGGGTTTGGTCTAGTCCCCCCTTAGTTTGTCCCGTTCTCTTCTCATCTCAAAACAATTCAAAAACACTTAATAAAAGTTGCAAACAGAATTTAACTCATTTCTTCTTCGTAAAAGACCAAAAAAAAAAAATCAAACTTCTTTTTGTCCTCTTGGACTTTAATCATGAGAAAATTTTTTCTTAAAGAGAGTTTCTTAACTCTCGGTTCTCTTGCAAACGGTAACGCCTAAGTCTCCAATGGTCGAGCTGCATACGCCAAACTGCCAGAACTGATTGTTAACCCTACTCGGGTTAAAAACAACTTGAACCAAACATGTGGTCTAGTTAGCCCGAACTACATTTGCTCTGATCTTTCATGCCGTGTGAAAGTACGTAGGCACGAGATGCGATATCTCGGCGAGCAACCTTCCCCTCCTTTCCCGTAGTTAGGCGAACTACGTTGACTCTGATTTCTCGTTCCAGACGGGAATACGTAGGCATAAAGTGCGATACTTTTCCGAGTCACCTTTTTCTCTCTTTTTAACCCTTAACCTTTAGCGTAGATAGAATACAATCCTTTCGACGGAAAACAAGCGTGGATCCCATCGAGTACGATGGACGTGAGGGGTGCTAATACCTTCCCCTTGCGTAACCGACTCCCGAATCCAGGTTTTGGTTGCGATGACCATACCTTTCCCGTCTTTGCGTTAGGTTTACTCTGAGCGTTTCCTTTCCCTCCTTTGGGATAAATAACGCACGGTGGCGACTCTTCTGTCTTGCCGGCGCCGATTTTCGCAGTAGCGACACTAAGTTTCTGTAGTACTCTACAGGAACCTCTTGTTTTATGTTTGTTTATTGCTATGTGTTTATCTGCTTAAGGGATTAAAGACCCTAATGGTTTATTTCTAAGTATACTCGATAAGATGTCGCATCTTATGCCTACATATCCTTACGGGAGTGGAATCAGAGTATCTGTAGTTCCCCTAAAGGGTTAGAAGAGTTCTTTGACTGTGGTCAAAGTTCCTACGAGTTTAGGGTAGATGATTGATTAGGTTTAGGAGAAGAGACGAGTCTTCATTTTAAGGGAGATATAACCGCCACAGGTTGTAAGAAAATAGTCTTTGCATCGTCTTAAGAAAAGGGCTTAAGTACTCGGATTGTTTAACGAGTATGCCTTTATCTCTCTTAAGGCAAAGTCCCTACATGTTGATTGTATTATTGTGGGGTGGAGATTCTATCTCGCTTAAGATGATTAACATTTTTCTCTAATGTGTTTGAATAATTGTATTGAGTTGTTGATTGTTTGTTTCTATGTTGTAAAAAGGTCCTTCCTATGGGGTAGGATCTATCTTAAAAAGATCAACTTGAATGGGATCAAGGATCAAGTGGGAGAATGATGCAAATGATGTGCACTACACACAAGTGTTGACTCATGTGTAGGTTTTTCTGCGTAATCTTCAAGATGTCTGGAATTTTACAGAATTGGAACCATATTTTTTCCATTTTTCTTCATTTTATTAGATTTTTTTACATTTTAGTTGTCAAAAAATTAGCAATGCTGGTGCTATCATTTTGTGAATTTTGTTTGATGTATCAAAACATTGTTTAAATGTCAATCCTTTTGCAGGGATCTCATACACATGTTGAGGTATTGTGATGTATTTTTTGTGTGAATTTTATTGTACCATTTAAATTGGTTTTTGATGCTTTCTTTAACATGCTCCATTTTAATCTTTCCTTTGGTATACATGAGATATCTTGCATTGTTTTCATCTTGTTTGACCATTTCCTTGTGGATATTTTTATGGTATCTCTCACCCCTGGTTTGTGGATTGATGTAGGTCATGGGAGATTTTTTATTTGATTTTTTTAGCACCTTTTGCTATTTTTCTTATGTTTTGTATTCGAACTTGTAATTTGGACTTCCGAACGGACTTTATTTTTGTTAAGGCTCCAACGGCCGATTTGTGTTTGCATGGTGAACGTCGTGGTTTATATTTCTTATTGTAGATAGGTTAGAGGTACTTGAAGACCCTTAGGTGGCTGTTATTTGTATGTGTAGCTTGCCCGATTATCGACTTGTTTGCATGATAGCACGTTGCGATTCCAAATAGTGGATTACGCGTTTCATTCGGAGTTTTCACTCGATTCTTTGCATATGATCACTTGGTATCTTCTTATTACATCCATGAATGGGCTTGATGTTGAGATGAACCTTCCTCCCTCCTTTGCATTGCATTTATCATTCCTATATTCATGTTCAGTTGTATGCGGTTATTACTTGTATTTCCGTTTCTTCCTTTCGCTTTCCTTCCCGTAGGACTTCCATTCTTCCTTGTTCAAGGGAGGATGTGATAGAAATTTAGGTCCTAAACATGCATGATAACATTAGGTAGATGTTTCCCTCTTGTAATCCCAACTTTAGGTGCATTTTGCATGACAACTTTTAGGGTTTGGTCTAGTCCCCCCTTAGTTTGTCCCGTTCTCTTCTCATCTCAAAACAATTCAAAAACACTTAATAAAAGTTGCAAACAGAATTTAACTCATTTCTTCTTCGTAAAAGACCAAAAAAAAAAAATCAAACTTCTTTTTGTCCTCTTGGACTTTAATCATGAGAAAATTTTTTCTTAAAGAGAGTTTCTTAACTCTCGGTTCTCTTGCAAACGGTAACGCCTAAGTCTCCAATGGTCGAGCTGCATACGCCAAACTGCCAGAACTGATTGTTAACCCTACTCGGGTTAAAAACAACTTGAACCAAACATGTGGTCTAGTTAGCCCGAACTACATTTGCTCTGATCTTTCATGCCGTGTGAAAGTACGTAGGCACGAGATGCGATATCTCGGCGAGCAACCTTCCCCTCCTTTCCCGTAGTTAGGCGAACTACGTTGACTCTGATTTCTCGTTCCAGACGGGAATACGTAGGCATAAAGTGCGATACTTTTCCGAGTCACCTTTTTCTCTCTTTTTAACCCTTAACCTTTAGCGTAGATAGAATACAATCCTTTCGACGGAAAACAAGCGTGGATCCCATCGAGTACGATGGACGTGAGGGGTGCTAATACCTTCCCCTTGCGTAACCGACTCCCGAATCCAGGTTTTGGTTGCGATGACCATACCTTTCCCGTCTTTGCGTTAGGTTTACTCTGAGCGTTTCCTTTCCCTCCTTTGGGATAAATAACGCACGGTGGCGACTCTTCTGTCTTGCCGGCGCCGATTTTCGCAGTAGCGACACTAAGTTTCTGTAGTACTCTACAGGAACCTCTTGTTTTATGTTTGTTTATTGCTATGTGTTTATCTGCTTAAGGGATTAAAGACCCTAATGGTTTATTTCTAAGTATACTCGATAAGATGTCGCATCTTATGCCTACATATCCTTACGGGAGTGGAATCAGAGTATCTGTAGTTCCCCTAAAGGGTTAGAAGAGTTCTTTGACTGTGGTCAAAGTTCCTACGAGTTTAGGGTAGATGATTGATTAGGTTTAGGAGAAGAGACGAGTCTTCATTTTAAGGGAGATATAACCGCCACAGGTTGTAAGAAAATAGTCTTTGCATCGTCTTAAGAAAAGGGCTTAAGTACTCGGATTGTTTAACGAGTATGCCTTTATCTCTCTTAAGGCAAAGTCCCTACATGTTGATTGTATTATTGTGGGGTGGAGATTCTATCTCGCTTAAGATGATTAACATTTTTCTCTAATGTGTTTGAATAATTGTATTGAGTTGTTGATTGTTTGTTTCTATGTTGTAAAAAGGTCCTTCCTATGGGGTAGGATCTATCTTAAAAAGATCAACTTGAATGGGATCAAGGATCAAGTGGGAGAATGATGCAAATGATGTGCACTACACACAAGTGTTGACTCATGTGTAGGTTTTTCTGCGTAATCTTCAAGATGTCTGGAATTTTACAGAATTGGAACCATATTTTTTCCATTTTTCTTCATTTTATTAGATTTTTTTACATTTTAGTTGTCAAAAAATTAGCAATGCTGGTGCTATCATTTTGTGAATTTTGTTTGATGTATCAAAACATTGTTTAAATGTCAATCCTTTTGCAGGGATCTCATACACATGTTGAGGTATTGTGATGTATTTTTTGTGTGAATTTTATTGTACCATTTAAATTGGTTTTTGATGCTTTCTTTAACATGCTCCATTTTAATCTTTCCTTTGGTATACATGAGATATCTTGCATTGTTTTCATCTTGTTTGACCATTTCCTTGTGGATATTTTTATGGTATCTCTCACCCCTGGTTTGTGGATTGATGTAGGTCATGGGAGATTTTTTATTTGATTTTTTTAGCACCTTTTGCTATTTTTCTTATGTTTTGTATTCGAACTTGTAATTTGGACTTCCGAACGGACTTTATTTTTGTTAAGGCTCCAACGGCCGATTTGTGTTTGCATGGTGAACGCCGTGGTTTATATTTCTTATTGTAGATAGGTTAGAGGTACTTGAAGACCCTTAGGTGGCTGTTATTTGTATGTGTAGGTTGCCCGATTATCGACTTGTTTGCATGATAGCACGTTGCGATTCCAAATAGTGGATTACGCGTTTCATTCGGAGTTTTCACTCGATTCTTTGCATATGATCACTTGGTATCTTCTTATTCCATCCATGAATGGGCTTGATGTTGAGATTAACCTTCTTCCCTCCTTTGCATTGCATTTATCATTCCTATATTCATGTTCAGTTGTATGCAGTTATTACTTGTATTTCCGTTTCTTCCTTTCGCTTTCCTTCCCGTGGGACTTCCATTCTTCCTTGTTCAAGGGAGGATGTGATAGAAATTTAGGTCCTAAACATGCATGATAACATTAGGTAGACGTTTCCCTCTTGTAATCCCAACTTTAGGTGCATTTTGCATGACAACTTTTAGGGTTTGGTCTAGTCCCCCCTTAGTTTGTCCCGTTCTCTTCTCATCTCAAAACAATTCAAAAACACTTAATAAAAGTTGCAAACAGAATTTAACTCATTTCTTCTTCGTAAAAGACAAAAAAAAAATCAAACTTCTTTTTGTCCTCTTGGACTTTAATCATGAGAAAATTTTTTCTTAAAGAGAGTTTCGTTAACTCTCGGTTCTCTTGCAAACGGTAACGCCTAAGTCTCCAATGGTCGAGCTGCATACGCCAAACTGCCAGAACTGATTGTTAACCCTACTCGGGTTAAAAACAACTTGAACCAAACATGTGGTCTAGTTAGCCCGAACTACATTTGCTCTGATCTTTCATGCCGTGTGAAAGTACGTAGGCACGAGATGCGATATCTCGGCGAGCAACCTTCCCCTCCTTTCCCGTAGTTAGGCGAACTACGTTGACTCTGATTTCTCGTTCCAGACGGGAATACGTAGGCATAAAGTGCGATACTTTTCCGAGTCACCTTTTTCTCTCTTTTTAACCCTTAACCTTTAGCGTAGATAGAATACAATCCTTTCGACGGAAAACAAGCGTGGATCCCATCGAGTACGATGGACGTGAGGGGTGCTAATACCTTCCCCTTGCGTAACCGACTCCCGAATCCAGGTTTTGGTTGCGATGACCATACCTTTCCCGTCTTTGCGTTAGGTTTACTCTGAGCGTTTCCTTTCCCTCCTTTGGGATAAATAACGCACGGTGGCGACTCTTCTGTCTTGCCGGCGCCGATTTTCGCAGTAGCGACACTAAGTTTCTGTAGTACTCTACAGGAACCTCTTGTTTTATGTTTGTTTATTGCTATGTGTTTATCTGCTTAAGGGATTAAAGACCCTAATGGTTTATTTCTAAGTATACTCGATAAGATGTCGCATCTTATGCCTACATATCCTTACGGGAGTGGAATCAGAGTATCTGTAGTTCCCCTAAAGGGTTAGAAGAGTTCTTTGACTGTGGTCAAAGTTCCTACGAGTTTAGGGTAGATGATTGATTAGGTTTAGGAGAAGAGACGAGTCTTCATTTTAAGGGAGATATAACCGCCACAGGTTGTAAGAAAATAGTCTTTGCATCGTCTTAAGAAAAGGGCTTAAGTACTCGGATTGTTTAACGAGTATGCCTTTATCTCTCTTAAGGCAAAGTCCCTACATGTTGATTGTATTATTGTGGGGTGGAGATTCTATCTCGCTTAAGATGATTAACATTTTTCTCTAATGTGTTTGAATAATTGTATTGAGTTGTTGATTGTTTGTTTCTATGTTGTAAAAAGGTCCTTCCTATGGGGTAGGATCTATCTTAAAAAGATCAACTTGAATGGGATCAAGGATCAAGTGGGAGAATGATGCAAATGATGTGCACTACACACAAGTGTTGACTCATGTGTAGGTTTTTCTGCGTAATCTTCAAGATGTCTGGAATTTTACAGAATTGGAACCATATTTTTTCCATTTTTCTTCATTTTATTAGATTTTTTTACATTTTAGTTGTCAAAAAATTAGCAATGCTGGTGCTATCATTTTGTGAATTTTGTTTGATGTATCAAAACATTGTTTAAATGTCAATCCTTTTGCAGGGATCTCATACACATGTTGAGGTATTGTGATGTATTTTTTGTGTGAATTTTATTGTACCATTTAAATTGGTTTTTGATGCTTTCTTTAACATGCTCCATTTTAATCTTTCCTTTGGTATACATGAGATATCTTGCATTGTTTTCATCTTGTTTGACCATTTCCTTGTGGATATTTTTATGGTATCTCTCACCCCTGGTTTGTGGATTGATGTAGGTCATGGGAGATTTTTTATTTGATTTTTTTAGCACCTTTTGCTATTTTTCTTATGTTTTGTATTCGAACTTGTAATTTGGACTTCCGAACGGACTTTATTTTTGTTAAGGCTCCAACGGCCGATTTGTGTTTGCATGGTGAACGCCGTGGTTTATATTTCTTATTGTAGATAGGTTAGAGGTACTTGAAGACCCTTAGGTGGCTGTTATTTGTATGTGTAGCTTGCCCGATTATCGACTTGTTTGCATGATAGCACGTTGCGATTCCAAATAGTGGATTACGCGTTTCATTCGGAGTTTTCACTCGATTCTTTGCATATGATCACTTGGTATCTTCTTATTCCATCCATGAATGGGCTTGATGTTGAGATTAACCTTCCTCCCTCCTTTGCATTGCATTTATCATTCCTATATTCCTGTTCAGTTGTATGCGGTTATTACTTGGATTTCCGTTTCTTCCTTTCGCTTTCCTTCCCGTAGGACTTCCATTCTTCCTTGTTCAAGGGAGGATGTGATAGAAATTTAGGTCCTAAACATGCATGATAACATTAGGTAGATGTTTCCCTCTTGTAATCCCAACTTTAGGTGCATTTTGCATGACAACTTTTAGGGTTTGGTCTAGTCCCCCCTTAGTTTGTCCCGTTCTCTTCTCATCTCAAAACAATTCAAAAACACTTAATAAAAGTTGCAAACAGAATTTAACTCATTTCTTCTTCGTAAAAGACCAACAAAAAAAAATCAAACTTCTTTTTGTCCTCTTGGACTTTAATCATGAGAAAATTTTTTCTTAAAGAGAGTTTCGTTAACTCTCGGTTCTCTTGCAAACGGTAACGCCTAAGTCTCCAATGGTCGAGCTGCATACGCCAAACTGCTAGAACTGATTGTTAACCCTACTCGGGTTAAAAACAACTTGAACCAAACATGTGGTCTAGTTAGCCCGAACTACATTTGCTCTGATCTTTCATGCCGTGTGAAAGTACGTAGGCACGAGATGCGATATCTCGGCGAGCAACCTTCCCCTCCTTTCCCGTAGTTAGGCGAACTACGTTGACTCTGATTTCTCGTTCCAGACGGGAATACGTAGGCATAAAGTGCGATACTTTTCCGAGTCACCTTTTTCTCTCTTTTTAACCCTTAACCTTTAGCGTAGATAGAATACAATCCTTTCGACGGAAAACAAGCGTGGATCCCATCGAGTACGATGGACGTGAGGGGTGTTAATACCTTCCCCTTGCGTAACCGACTCCCGAATCCAGGTTTTGGTTGCGATGACCATACCTTTCCCGTATTTGCGTTAGGTTTACTCTGAGCGTTTCCTTTCCCTCCTTTGGGATAAATAACGCACGGTGGCGACTCTTCTGTCTTGCCGGCGCCGATTTTCGCAGTAGCGACACTAAGTTTCTGTAGTACTCTACAGGAACCTCTTGTTTTATGTTTGTTTATTGCTATGTGTTTATATGCTTAAGGGATTAAAGACCCTAATGGTTTATTTCTAAGTATACTCGATAAGATGTCGCATCTTATGCCTACATATCCTTACGGGAGTTGAATCAGAGTATCTGTAGTTCCCCTAAAGGGTTAGAAGAGTTCTTTGACTGTGGTCAAAGTTCCTACGAGTTTAGGGTAGATGATTGATTAGGTTTAGGAGAAGAGACGAGTCTTCATTTTAAGGGAGATATAACCGCCACAGGTTGTAAGAAAATAGTCTTTGCATCGTCTTAAGAAAAGGGCTTAAGTACTCGGATTGTTTAACGAGTATGCCTTTATCTCTCTTAAGGCAAAGTCCCTACATGTTGATTGTATTATTGTGGGGTGGAGATTCTATCTCGCTTAAGATGATTAACATTTTTCTCTAATGTGTTTGAATAATTGTATTGAGTTGTTGATTGTTTGTTTCTATGTTGTAAAAAGGTCCTTCCTATGGGGTAGGATCTATCTTAAAAAGATCAACTTGAATGGGATCAAGGATCAAGTGGGAGAATGATGCAAATGATGTGCACTACACACAAGTGTTGACTCATGTGTAGGTTTTTCTGCGTAATCTTCAAGATGTCTGGAATTTTACAGAATTGGAACCATATTTTTTCCATTTTTCTTCATTTTATTAGATTTTTTTACATTTTAGTTGTCAAAAAATTAGCAATGCTGGTGCTATCATTTTGTGAATTTTGTTTGATGTATCAAAACATTGTTTAAATGTCAATCCTTTTGCAGGGATCTCATACACATGTTGAGGTATTGTGATGTATTTTTTGTGTGAATTTTATTGTACCATTTAAATTGGTTTTTGATGCTTTCTTTAACATGCTCCATTTTAATCTTTCCTTTGGTATACATGAGATATCTTGCATTGTTTTCATCTTGTTTGACCATTTCCTTGTGGATATTTTTATGGTATCTCTCACCCCTGGTTTGTGGATTGATGTAGGTCATGGGAGATTTTTTATTTGATTTTTTTAGCACCTTTTGCTATTTTTCTTATGTTTTGTATTCGAACTTGTAATTTGGACTTCCGAACGGACTTTATTTTTGTTAAGGCTCCAACGGCCGATTTGTGTTTGCATGGTGAACGCCGTGGTTTATATTTCTTATTGTAGATAGGTTAGAGGTACTTGAAGACCCTTAGGTGGCTGTTATTTGTATGTGTAGCTTGCCCGATTATCGACTTGTTTGCATGATAGCACGTTGCGATTCCAAATAGTGGATTACGCGTTTCATTCGGAGTTTTCACTCGATTCTTTGCATATGATCACTTGGTATCTTCTTATTCCATCCATGAATGGGCTTGATGTTGAGATTAACCTTCCTCCCTCCTTTGCATTGCATTTATCATTCCTATATTCCTGTTCAGTTGTATGCGGTTATTACTTGTATTTCCGTTTCTTCCTTTCGCTTTCCTTCCCGTAGGACTTCCATTCTTCCTTGTTCAAGGGAGGATGTGATAGAAATTTAGGTCCTAAACATGCATGATAACATTAGGTAGATGTTTCCCTCTTGTAATCCCAACTTTAGGTGCATTTTGCATGACAACTTTTAGGGTTTGGTCTAGTCCCCCCTTAGTTTGTCCCGTTCTCTTCTCATCTCAAAACAATTCAAAAACACTTAATAAAAGTTGCAAACAGAATTTAACTCATTTCTTCTTCGTAAAAGACCAACAAAAAAAAATCAAACTTCTTTTTGTCCTCTTGGACTTTAATCATGAGAAATTTTTTTCTTAAAGAGAGTTTCGTTAACTCTCGGTTCTCTTGCAAACGGTAACGCCTAAGTCTCCAATGGTCGAGCTGCATACGCCAAACTGCTAGAACTGATTGTTAACCCTACTCGGGTTAAAAACAACTTGAACCAAACATGTGGTCTAGTTAGCCCGAACTACATTTGCTCTGATCTTTCATGCCGTGTGAAAGTACGTAGGCACGAGATGCGATATCTCGGCGAGCAACCTTCCCCTCCTTTCCCGTAGTTAGGCGAACTACGTTGACTCTGATTTCTCGTTCCAGACGGGAATACGTAGGCATAAAGTGCGATACTTTTCCGAGTCACCTTTTTCTCTCTTTTTAACCCTTAACCTTTAGCGTAGATAGAATACAATCCTTTCGACGGAAAACAAGCGTGGATCCCATCGAGTACGATGGACGTGAGGGGTGTTAATACCTTCCCCTTGCGTAACCGACTCCCGAATCCAGGTTTTGGTTGCGATGACCATACCTTTCCCGTATTTGCGTTAGGTTTACTCTGAGCGTTTCCTTTCCCTCCTTTGGGATAAATAACGCACGGTGGCGACTCTTCTGTCTTGCCGGCGCCGATTTTCGCAGTAGCGACACTAAGTTTCTGTAGTACTCTACAGGAACCTCTTGTTTTATGTTTGTTTATTGCTATGTGTTTATATGCTTAAGGGATTAAAGACCCTAATGGTTTATTTCTAAGTATACTCGATAAGATGTCGCATCTTATGCCTACATATCCTTACGGGAGTTGAATCAGAGTATCTGTAGTTCCCCTAAAGGGTTAGAAGAGTTCTTTGACTGTGGTCAAAGTTCCTACGAGTTTAGGGTAGATGATTGATTAGGTTTAGGAGAAGAGACGAGTCTTCATTTTAAGGGAGATATAACCGCCACAGGTTGTAAGAAAATAGTCTTTGCATCGTCTTAAGAAAAGGGCTTAAGTACTCGGATTGTTTAACGAGTATGCCTTTATCTCTCTTAAGGCAAAGTCCCTACATGTTGATTGTATTATTGTGGGGTGGAGATTCTATCTCGCTTAAGATGATTAACATTTTTCTCTAATGTGTTTGAATAATTGTATTGAGTTGTTGATTGTTTGTTTCTATGTTGTAAAAAGGTCCTTCCTATGGGGTAGGATCTATCTTAAAAAGATCAACTTGAATGGGATCAAGGATCAAGTGGGAGAATGATGCAAATGATGTGCACTACACACAAGTGTTGACTCATGTGTAGGTTTTTCTGCGTAATCTTCAAGATGTCTGGAATTTTACAGAATTGGAACCATATTTTTTCCATTTTTCTTCATTTTATTAGATTTTTTTACATTTTAGTTGTCAAAAAATTAGCAATGCTGGTGCTATCATTTTGTGAATTTTGTTTGATGTATCAAAACATTGTTTAAATGTCAATCCTTTTGCAGGGATCTCATACACATGTTGAGGTATTGTGATGTATTTTTTGTGTGAATTTTATTGTACCATTTAAATTGGTTTTTGATGCTTTCTTTAACATGCTCCATTTTAATCTTTCCTTTGGTATACATGAGATATCTTGCATTGTTTTCATCTTGTTTGACCATTTCCTTGTGGATATTTTTATGGTATCTCTCACCCCTGGTTTGTGGATTGATGTAGGTCATGGGAGATTTTTTATTTGATTTTTTTAGCACCTTTTGCTATTTTTCTTATGTTTTGTATTCGAACTTGTAATTTGGACTTCCGAACGGACTTTATTTTTGTTAAGGCTCCAACGGCCGATTTGTGTTTGCATGGTGAACGCCGTGGTTTATATTTCTTATTGTAGATAGGTTAGAGGTACTTGAAGACCCTTAGGTGGCTGTTATTTGTATGTGTAGCTTGCCCGATTATCGACTTGTTTGCATGATAGCACGTTGCGATTCCAAATAGTGGATTACGCGTTTCATTCGGAGTTTTCACTCGATTCTTTGCATATGATCACTTGGTATCTTCTTATTCCATCCATGAATGGGCTTGATGTTGAGATTAACCTTCCTCCCTCCTTTGCATTGCATTTATCATTCCTATATTCCTGTTCAGTTGTATGCGGTTATTACTTGTATTTCCGTTTCTTCCTTTCGCTTTCCTTCCCGTAGGACTTCCATTCTTCCTTGTTCAAGGGAGGATGTGATAGAAATTTAGGTCCTAAACATGCATGATAACATTAGGTAGATGTTTCCCTCTTGTAATCCCAACTTTAGGTGCATTTTGCATGACAACTTTTAGGGTTTGGTCTAGTCCCCCCTTAGTTTGTCCCGTTCTCTTCTCATCTCAAAACAATTCAAAAACACTTAATAAAAGTTGCAAACAGAATTTAACTCATTTCTTCTTCGTAAAAGACCAACAAAAAAAAATCAAACTTCTTTTTGTCCTCTTGGACTTTAATCATGAGAAATTTTTTTCTTAAAGAGAGTTTCGTTAACTCTCGGTTCTCTTGCAAACGGTAACGCCTAAGTCTCCAATGGTCGAGCTGCATACGCCAAACTGCTAGAACTGATTGTTAACCCTACTCGGGTTAAAAACAACTTGAACCAAACATGTGGTCTAGTTAGCCCGAACTACATTTGCTCTGATCTTTCATGCCGTGTGAAAGTACGTAGGCACGAGATGCGATATCTCGGCGAGCAACCTTCCCCTCCTTTCCCGTAGTTAGGCGAACTACGTTGACTCTGATTTCTCGTTCCAGACGGGAATACGTAGGCATAAAGTGCGATACTTTTCCGAGTCACCTTTTTCTCTCTTTTTAACCCTTAACCTTTAGCGTAGATAGAATACAATCCTTTCGACGGAAAACAAGCGTGGATCCCATCGAGTACGATGGACGTGAGGGGTGTTAATACCTTCCCCTTGCGTAACCGACTCCCGAATCCAGGTTTTGGTTGCGATGACCATACCTTTCCCGTCTTTGCGTTAGGTTTACTCTGAGCGTTTCCTTTCCCTCCTTTGGGATAAATAACGCACGGTGGCGACTCTTCTGTCTTGCCGGCGCCGATTTTCGCAGTAGCGACACTAAGTTTCTGTAGTACTCTACAGGAACCTCTTGTTTTATGTTTGTTTATTGCTATGTGTTTATCTGCTTAAGGGATTAAAGACCCTAATGGTTTATTTCTAAGTATACTCGATAAGATGTCGCATCTTATGCCTACATATCCTTACGGGAGTGGAATCAGAGTATCTGTAGTTCCCCTAAAGGGTTAGAAGAGTTCTTTGACTGTGGTCAAAGTTCCTACGAGTTTAGGGTAGATGATTGATTAGGTTTAGGATAAGAGACGAGTCTTCATTTTAAGGGAGATATAACCGCCACAGGTTGTAAGAAAATAGTCTTTGCATCGTCTTAAGAAAAGGGCTTAAGTACTCGGATTGTTTAACGAGTATGCCTTTATCTATCTTAAGGCAAAGTCCCTACATGTTGATTGTATTATTGTGGGGTGGAGATTCTATCTCGCTTAAGATGATTAACATTTTTCTCTAATGTGTTTGAATAATTGTATTGAGTTGTTGATTGTTTGTTTCTATGTTGTAAAAAGGTCCTTCCTATGGGGTAGGATCTATCTTAAAAAGATCAACTTGAATGGGATCAAGGATCAAGTGGGAGAATGATGCAAATGATGTGCACTACACACAAGTGTTGACTCATGTGTAGGTTTTTCTGCGTAATCTTCAAGATGTCTGGAATTTTACAGAATTGGAACCATATTTTTTCCATTTTTCTTCATTTTATTAGATTTTTTTACATTTTAGTTGTCAAAAAATTAGCAATGCTGGTGCTATCATTTTGTGAATTTTGTTTGATGTATCAAAACATTGTTTAAATGTCAATCCTTTTGCAGGGATCTCATACACATGTTGAGGTATTGTGATGTATTTTTTGTGTGAATTTTATTGTACCATTTAAATTGGTTTTTGATGCTTTCTTTAACATGCTCCATTTTAATCTTTCCTTTGGTATACATGAGATATCTTGCATTGTTTTCATCTTGTTTGACCATTTCCTTGTGGATATTTTTATGGTATCTCTCACCCCTGGTTTGTGGATTGATGTAGGTCATGGGAGATTTTTTATTTGATTTTTTTAGCACCTTTTGCTATTTTTCTTATGTTTTGTATTCGAACTTGTAATTTGGACTTCCGAACGGACTTTATTTTTGTTAAGGCTCCAACGGCCGATTTGTGTTTGCATGGTGAACGCCGTGGTTTATATTTCTTATTGTAGATAGGTTAGAGGTACTTGAAGACCCTTAGGTGGCTGTTATTTGTATGTGTAGCTTGCCCGATTATCGACTTGTTTGCATGATAGCACGTTGCGATTCCAAATAGTGGATTACGCGTTTCATTCGGAGTTTTCACTCGATTCTTTGCATATGATCACTTGGTATCTTCTTATTCCATCCATGAATGGGCTTGATGTTGAGATTAACCTTCCTCCCTCCTTTGCATTGCATTTATCATTCCTATATTCCTGTTCAGTTGTATGCGGTTATTACTTGTATTTCCGTTTCTTCCTTTCGCTTTCCTTCCCGTAGTGTCGCTACTCGAAAAATGCATCGCGCAACGACGGGGAGGCGAAAGAGATAGACAGAAGAGTCGCCACCGAACTTTATTTATCCCATGAGGGGAAAGGAAAATATCGAGAAAACCTTAAGAAAGAAATGGATAAGATGGTCTCGCAACCAAGAACGGGTTCGGAAGCCGGTTATGCGAGGGGAAGGTATTAGCACCCCTCGCATCCATCGTACTCGATGGGAACCTTTTGTTTGTCGATGTGAATTTATTTGCTTAAATACTATGCTATAAGAAGTGTGTTTCAAAGGGTAAAGAAAGAGGATTTAGAAACGTGAAAAGAGAGGTAACAGAGGGAGAAAAGAGAAAGAACAGACTCGGTAGGACTTCGCAGCCCTATGCCTACGTATTCTCAATAGATGTGAGAAAGTCAGAGTCGACGTAGTTCGGGGAACTACAGATATGGGGGGATGTGCTCGGCAAGGATTGTGGCCCTTGTGCCTACGTATCTTTACTTGAAAGAAGTAAAGAATCAGAGCAGCCGTAGTTCGGCCTACGGTGTGTTGATGTTTTTTATGGATGATGCTATCGTGCGCATTCTAGCAGTTAGGTGTTTTGCTGCTCGCTCGTTGGAGACTTAGGCGTTACCTGTTTGCGGTAGAACGGACGTAGCATATCCTTTTTGAAAGATTGATTAGTTTTCGCCACGCAGGGCTAGAAGTCACGTTTGATTGGTTGAGATTGTTTTTTAGGGGGCGAGACAAGTCCTCGGATAGTAACCCCTACGGGTAGTACCCAGTTTATTGTCTCAAAGTTTTTGTTGTAAAAATGTGTGGCGAACATAGCGTCTTCGTATTGAAAGACGAGTATCAAGACCAGACACACTACAGTGAGTATCCTGACACTCGGAGAGGAAGAAGACTACACTCAATCCTCTCTCTTTAGTTCAACACAAGAAGAACTTCATTCTCTTATTAAAGTGTTTTTGGCTTTGAATGGTAAGTGTTTTGCGACAGAGAACCCTACGGTAAACGTCAACACTCGGGATAGGAGAAGGCCTACGCCTAACCACTCCACGACCATTCAAGTTTTTGTTAAGAAAATGATTTGAAAATACACTCGGTGCAGGACCGAGGTTTTAGGTGAAAAGGGTTACGGAAGGAATGTGGAAGCGAGATGGTGGATAAAGAGATATGTGATGGATAAAGTTACGTCTTCGTATCGAAATACGAGTATCGAGACCACCCTCACTACAGTGGGCGTCCCAACACTCGGAGAGGAAGAAAGTCTACACTTAATCCCCTCTTTTAATTCGGTACAAAGAGAAATCAAATTATTATGGTTTGAAAAAGGACTCGGTACGAGACCGAGGTTTTTATGAGGAGATGTCGGAAGCGTCTTTGTATTGACAGACGAACGTCGAGATCACCCTCACTACAGTGGGCATCCCTATGCTCGAAGAAGAAGAGGTCTACACCCAATCCTCTCTTTAGCTCAACACAAAGAATCGATTTTAAGGAGATGAGATTTGAAGATGGACGGGAAGCGTCTTCGTATTGAAAGACGAGTGTCGGAACCACCCTCACTACAGTGGGCATCCCTATGCTCGAAGAAGAAGAGGTCTACACCCAATCCTCTCTTTAGCTCAACACAAAGAATCGATTTTAAGGAGATGAGATTTGAAGATGGACGGGAAGCGTCTTCGTATTGAAAGACGAGTGTCGGAACCACCCTCACTACAGTGGGCATCCCAACACTCGGAGAGGAAGAAAGTCTACACTTAATCCCCTCTTTTAACTCAATACGAAGATGATTTGATTTTGAAAACTGTTTGACAAAGTTTTTGAATCGAGTCGGGACAAGTAATGAAGGGAGAAAAGAGGTGGTCTCAGATCCAACATTACCTATCAATAATTTGACTGGTAATGAATTACGGAGGCCTCGTCATCGACCAAAAGGCGAAAAATGCCCAATAACAAATGCGAAGTAATATTCAACCTCCAAATAAAATGCATAAAAGACAAAAAGAAGATATTTTGAAAAGAGTCTCTAAAAAATAAAGATAATAAAAAGTATAAATATATATTTTAAAAAGAAACTACCATGGTAGAATCTATATGTATAAAATAAAGTTATAATATAATACATATTTAAAACAAAATATATTTACAAAATAGATATTTTAAAAGAAAAAGAATAGTCTACATAAAAGAAATAAGAAAGAAAAAAAAAGGTTATGAAACAAACAAGGGAGGGGTATATGAAACGGTGGGCTTCACGGTCCAACAATAATAACAGCAAAACATAATAAACAACAAAAAAAAAACAAAAGCCAATCTTCTTCTTCTTCCAATCCGTCACAATGAGAAATAAACAGTCCCCAAAAAATATCCCTCAGGAACAAAGCACGGTACTCGCCTCTGTTCAAATCTTCTGGGTTCCATTTTCATTTCTTTCGTTTCCGTTTCAGCTTACAAGTGGATGTTTGTTGGTTTTGTGCTCGTGAAAGAGGGATAAGAGGGTTTTGGAGCTAAAAGCGGATGGGTTTGGAAGAGTAAAGTGGAAATGGGTTGTGAGGTTTGGGATTTTGAGGTTCGAGAAATGGTAGAACGGGTATGGTGAGGGAGGTTTGAAGGAGATGGCGAGGGTTTGTGTTTGGGTGAATCACGACTGTTTGAGGTGGATGTTGGAAGAACTGGGTTTTAAGATCTTTGGTATGTGAAAGGAAGAAGATGAGCTTCAATTGGGTTTGTGATTTTGGGATGAAAACGGGTTTCAGAAGCTTGTTTGATTCGAAGGTGAGTTGATTTTTGGAGCGGTGAAGGGTTTAAATGGAAGCTTGAAGAGATGAAGGTGATGAAGTTTAGACGAATTTGGCTGTTGATTCGAAAGGTTTTTCCGGGCTTGGGTAGTTGTTGTTCATGGGTCGTTTGGAGAAGATTAATGAGTTTTTGTTGATTTTTTTTTTCTGAAATGGGTTTGGTATGATGTTGAACAGGTTGAGATTCGGAGTTGTTTTAATGGAGGTTAAAGGTTGAGTGGTTTCTGGACATTGAAGAAAAGGTTGTTGATGATAAATGGTGAGGATGATGATGCGTTTAGAAAGCTATTCAGAACTGGAAGTTTGTGTGATTTTTTTTATGGTTTTGTGAATGGAGTTTGGTTGTTGAACAAAGATGAAGGGTTTGAATGTGTAAAGAGGGTTCTTTATACTCAATGCCAGGGAACAAGACAAACCAAACAAAACAGATCAAGATTATGAAGACAGTAGGAGTAACAGAATACTTACAGAAGAATACCACCAGATTGTTGATGCAGAACACAGGTGAGCTTCTTCTTCAATCTCCTTTTTTTCAGTTCTTTTTGAGTGAAAGCAGCTAGGGTATCTCCTCTGTAGTCTCTTCCTTTAAGCTTTTATAGTGAGGTCAATTAGGTTTAGCAGACCAACTCTTGAGGCCCTGAAACCCTCTGCCCCTTAGGCTTTAGGTTTGGTCTGCTACTAACCTGTCCTATTACCATTTCTGTGCTAAGACTGTGGTGCTGTAATTGCCTACAGCTGCTCTGTATTTGCCATTTTTGTGAATGTGTTTCTGCTGTCCCATTTTTTCATGTCCCTGAATTTATTTATTTAAATTGAAAATATCTGATATATTTTAACCTGCATTTTCACTGTGGTATCACAACAATTTTACTGATACATTTAATTTCTTTGCAGGATCACTTCCACTCATGACCAAAAATGGATGGTTGCAGCAACGTCTCAACTGAGTTAGTAGGTCAAGGATATTTGCATAGTAGTTAAGAACCTTTCCTTGTGCAACATATTGCTCAAATTGGACTTTAGATTTCAGGAAGAGAGCATCATAGAAGTCCCGTTCAGATTCTGACTGTTCACACTCAATCAATTGAATATCAGTTGGTGGCAAGACAAGTATAGGCCTTCCTTCTTTATCCTTTGTTTCCTTGGTTCTTCTTAGCATCAAGGTCCTCAAAATTCCCTTGACCAGTTTCAGGGCTCTTTGATCACCCTGCTCATAGGGCTTTTGAATCAACTTAGTCCACCACTGCCAGCTGCACCAAGGTTCAACACGCAAGAAAGACAAGAGACTGAATAGATCTTCCAAACTATTCTGGAGCGGTGTTCCAGTTAGACACCAGCGGCAGTGTGAGGACAGGGCAATAGTAGCCTGGGCAACCTGACTTTTATGGGCTTTAATATGATGAGCTTCGTCTAGCACTACTCTGAACCATTGGACCCTGTGGTAGATGCTATTCTCTCTATCACTTTTGTATGAAGCTGATAGGACACCATATGTTGTCAAGACAACATCATACTCTAACAACAAATCAACATTATCAGTTCTACCCCCACCATAATGAACAAATACAGATATGCTGCCTGATTTTGAATGTGTTTCAAGCTCGTCCTTCCATTGACCCAATAATGCCATGGGACAAACAATCAGAGTGCCACCCTCTACATTGTTAATATTCCTCCTCTTAGTTGTGAAAATGCTGTTATATAGGCTTTCTGCATTACTGTCTTCTGACTTCACCCTGCCTGGATTACTTAGAATCAAGGCAATTGTCATAACAGTCTTTCCAAGTCCCATTGCATCCGCCAGAATTCCTCCTCTCGCTCTCTGTGTTGCTTGTGGAAATTTCTTTGCCGCCTCCCCAGTAAATATGTTCACATAAATTGTCTTTCCATTGCATATATTGTAGGCTGACCAGCAAGGATGTAGATTTCTATCAGCATTTTCATCATCAGCTCCCTTCTCAATTTCTGTCATCCAATACAGAGCTTGACTCTGGTAGGGCTTAAGACTACACATCAGGGTTTTTGGTGCTTCCTTCTCCTGTAAGTCAAAGACTTCAGCGGCTCCAACAAGTTTATTCAAAGCTGACTCTGAAAGAGCTTGTTCATTCTCATTTGGCTCTGGAAGTGGCTCACTGATGCCTTTTCTACGCTTATTAACAGGCAAAACTGAAACTTCATCTGAATCAAGTTTAAGAATCCGCTTCCGAGCCTTCATTTCTTCAGGGGTGAAATCAGCCTTCCTATATGGCTCAATCTTAACAACATTATTTCTTGCATCATTTCCAATTTGTATGGTGTGGCAATGCATCGGCCTCGAACTTTAACATTTCCAGTCTGCACAAGAGGCATGACGGATTTTGCCCATTCCATTGGCAAAGTAAACTTCAGCAAGGCTTTCTGACGCAAAAACAGGGAATAGAGAAGCTAAAAAGTCCAAAGGGTTAAAATCGGTCTCGTCCACAATAGCATTCTCAGTCAAAACATCATTTATAAATCCATGTCTAGCATTGTCATCATAAGCAAGTGCCTCTTGACTGCTGCTATGCAGGTTGTTATTCCCAACTGGTCTATCCCAAGGTTTTACAAATGAATTCAAAAAGCTTGCTGAAGATGGTTCTTCCCGGTAGGTTGAATTGGAAGACCGTAACTTATCGGCAATGGTATTTCCATTAAGGAGCTGTTGAGATAATTCTTGCTGCTCATTTAGTATATGTCTACTTCCATTGGTAGAAGGAAACATTGAGGACTCATTTTGGTCGTGTATGGATAAGCCTGCTAAAGAGAGGTTGTTAAGACCTTGAAGTTCTTCTTCTTTCATGATGACTTTGAAATCAGGGGTGATATCATCCGGAAGTTGGCAACGCCAGTAATTGTGGGCCTCGTCACCGGAATTATTAGAAACGGATGATTCTGATCTATCTAAAACTGCTTTCCCAAGAGAACCAGCCGTTGTTAGCCTTGTTGTCGCATCAACCGAGCTAGTACTCCCAGATGGCAATGATCTGAGTGAAAAAGGAATAAACTCTGCCGCATTTGGATTCAAAGCAGTCTTGTTTGGAGAGCCCAGCTTTGTGTCTGTCGGAGACCCTTTCTTCGATAAACTCAAACTTAATCAGCCTTTATTTTCCTTTCACCGCATAACAAAATATAATGGTTGTAACTCTGTTCTGATGCAGGTTTCGCCGCTTCGGGGACGGTACATACGCAACATGAAATGAAGGCTTTGGAGCACACATGGTTATTCCACAGAGAACTTGCATACCCCGGGAAGTATGTGGGGTCATGGAGAGAATACGGTCTTTTTGTGCGAAGATCTTTGTGCCACTGCGGTAATTCATTCCATCCTCTTCTGCAGGTGACTCAAGGTGTGAGTAATAGGTTGCGTCATGGTATGCACAGAGTGTTGGCTAGTACGGCTTCGGTATTGTTTTGCTTGCATTTTCATTTCTTGCCTTCAGTAAGCTTGTCCCCTAGATTATTTCTCACTGACTTAAAATCAACTATTACAATGGCTTTTACTGAACTTTGCACGGATTTGAACTTGTCGTTGTCTGAAATATAACGTACACATGAACCGTGAATTGCAGGCTTTGCTCGTGCTTTTGTGACCGTTCAAATAAAGTAGGACCAACGACTTCGTGAAGGGCGGTGATTGCCTCGAAATTATGAGCCCTTTCCTGGATTTAATGTCCTCTTGATGCTCCTGTATTTGTGCTAGGATTTGCCACCGTATCCCTCCAAATGTGTTGGCTGCATAGTCTTGCAGGTCGTGAGCAGGACAAGTTTGTGAAACGTGGCTTTGCCGTGAATTTTGCAGCAGCTGGTATTTTTTTGTTTTGTCAAAGTGATTTATGTTGCGGTTGATTTTTACGGGTGAGGCGTGGTGAATGACAGGAATAGGAGGTGGGGCGACACCATTAGCGAAGGGGCGGGGTGGCACTGGAGCAGGAATCGTACCATTAGCTTGAAGGGCATTGGGAAGTGTTGGTGGCCCACTGGCAAATAAAGTATGGGGCCTGCTCTTCTGTGCAGTTGGATTACTTGCAGCCAAAACTCTTTCTGCGGGAGTACCGTGCCTTTTACCTTTAGTGTCTTTCTTATAAGCATATGACACTGTAATTTGGCGATTGCAAAGATACTGTCCATTCATTGCCTCCATAGCCGAATCAGATGCCTCAAATGAATCATAGCTTATAAAGCCAATGCCTCGGGAATTCCCTGTGTCAGGATCTCTCATGATCTTTGGATTCGTAGCAATAACTCCAAAAGCACTGAAAGTATCATACAACAGCTTCTCATCTACATCAAGATCCAGATTGCCAATGAAAAGGTTTGCCCCGACGTCCAAGCTCTTTTTATCTTGGGATGCCTTATTTACACGAATTGGTTTTCCATAAAGTTTAATCATGTTAAGTACTTTGATAGCATAGTCAGCATCTTCTTCACTTCGGAATTCAACAAATCCATAACCTTGATGCTGGTTAGTAACTCTATCCTTGGGGACATAGACGTTAACTACGGGACCAGCTTGATCAAAAAGCTCCCATAGCAATTCCTCTGATATCTGAGGGTCGAGATTGCCTTCATAGGCAGTAGCGTCTTGGTTTCGCTCGGCGGGGTGTTGGCCGAGTAAATTTGCACCGACGCCCGGCGCTATACGTGTGGTAATTGTTCGCCGGAAGAACGGTGAAGGAGGGGGTTAGAGTAGGATTTGCTTCACAGCTTTGACATGTCAAGTGAGCAGTAACTTTCTTTTGTGTCCTTTTTCTGGCTGAATTAATTTCGTGCACCTATCTTTTGTTTTGCAGGTGATGGCTGAGGAGCGTGGCAATTGGTATCACAACGGTACGAAATTGTAGGTCCTGGCATATTGCGGCAAGTTGAATTCGGTTTATGCCACTGCATTGCGGTAATGTGCTGTTGTGGGAAGGCTATTGTTGAAGGCTTGTAGCAACCGCGGATATAAGTTGATGCGGATTAGGGAGAAGTGAAGGCAACTTACCGATGAAGACCTTCGAAAGTTTTGAAAGAAGTCTCAAACAAATTCAAAATTTAACAGATTTTACTATTTTGACACAACTTGTAATACTAGCTTCAAGTATTGAATTTGAATGTACTTTTTTCTCTTTGTAAACTCAAACTTGTATATTATTTGTAATCAATGATTTTCTATACAAAAACTATTCGACAAAAGTTCATAATAGAACTTGGACTAAGTCCTGAGGCAAACTATCCACGGCCTGGTCATGTTTCAGCGTGACATTATGACATCATTTTGGCTTAAAGTCCTTGGAATCAATACAAAGGAGAAAAACATATGACTGTATCTTGCTTAAAGTCCTTTGATGCAAGATTTGAGTTTGTTTATTTTTCAATTCAAATTGAACCCCCTTGTTTGAACACAAATTGATGGCCTCTTGGGAATCATCTGTTATCGGCCAGAATTTCCACGTGAGCTCACAAATACACTTTAAGATATAAGCACCCTCCTTGATAAAATCGCTCCTGGAAGCACGTCTAAGGACCGTGGTTTTGGTAAACGAACTAAACACTCCTTTAAACACATACTAATCATGCCATAAGCTCTCTGAAGCAAATTTCAATATAATCCTGCATCATGACTTCAACTTGAAATTAAGTCATGCCTTAGAATTGAATGCACAGAAAAGTTTCAAATTCACATAACCACTTGGTATAAGGAAATCTCAAAGGTAGGACAAATTGGGGTATGACATGCAATGTGATATGCTAATGCAATGAAATGAAACATAAACCAAATGGAGAAAAGGGTAGGGCAAATTTTGGGGTACAACAGCTGCCCCTATTCAAGCGACTTAGACCTGAAGGGATGAAAGGTAAGGGACTTTCGGACATTCAAGGTAAAAGACGGTTGAATACCCAAGGACCCGGAAATTTGACAACCGCGATACGAACTTCTGACATCGCCGCCAGACACCCATATTAAGTAGAACGTCTGACCTCGCCGTCAGCTCCTTTAACAGCATCTAACCTCGCCGTCAGATCTCAGCGTCAAAATTATAAATCAACTGACTTTATCGTCGGTTTTCAATATTTTCTGACTTCGTCGTCAAAAAAAATTTTTTTCAAAACAATCATCTGACTTCGCCGTCCTTTCCAACAATTTTAACTTCGTCGTCAATTCTTGGTAAAAGCATCTGTCCTCACGGTCAGGCCTCGACATTAAGTCGGTAAAAAGATCTAACCTTGCCGTCAGTCCCCTGTTAAATACAAACAGATATTGAATCCAAAGATACGATCCTCCGACATCACCGTCAGAACAAACTTTCAACCTCGCCGCTGAACAAACAATTACTTTTGACATCGCCGTCAGAAACAAAACATCCAACCTCGCCGCTGAATAAACAAATTATTCTGACATCGCCGCCAGAAACAAAACATCCAACCTCGCCGCTGAATAAACAAATTATTCTGACATCGCCGCCAGAAACAAACATCCAACCTCGCCGCTGAACAAACAAATTATTCTGACATCACCGCCAGAAACAAACATCTCAACCTCGCCGTTGAAGCATCAAATCATTTGATATTGCCGTCAAAACAAATATTCAACATCGCCGCTGAAGAACTAAATCATCTGACATCGCCGTCAGAACAAATATTCAGCATTACCGCTGAAAAAACTAAATCATTTGACATCGCCGCCAACACAAACATCTCAACATCGTCGTTGAACAAACAAAATACTTGACATCGCCGTCAAAACAAACATCTCAACATCGCCGTTGAAGAACTAAATCATCTGACATCGCCGTCAGAACAAATATTCAGCATTACCGCTGAAAAAACTAAATCATTTGACATCGCCGCCAACACAAACATCTCAACATCGCCGTTGAACAAACAAAATACTTGACATCGCCGTCAAAACAAACTTCTCAACATCGCCGTTGAACAAACAAAATACTTGACATCGTCGTCAAAATAAACAACTCAACATCGCCGTTGAAGAACCGGATCACTTGACCTTGCCGCCAAGCCTTCGCTAAATATAAGCGAGCAACAAGATTCGAACGAAATTAAGACCATCCATTGGTGATAGTCACAAAATAACTCCGCTGGGGAAACACCATGAGCTGGAGTCTAGCCAACACACGGGCAAAGATACTAATCATCTGCGAGGTTCACTTGAAACAAAAGGGTAACGACCTGGCTTATGTTTCACATGCATATGTTTGGATATGACGAAATGCTCCATACGAAATGGAAATGCTTCGCGTTTGGGTGGATGCTATGCATGTATGTAGATGCAAATGGACCACTTTAGCAAAATAAATGCTAAAGAGAAAGAGCCAACTCCGTCGTGTCAGAGCTAGATACGCCTAGCGCAAACAAACTCATGCTGGGGAATGCAAGCCATGGATGGCCTCCGAGAAAAACTTCTGGGTAAAACTGCTCTGCTAAGAACAAAACCACTCCGCCAGGGATCCAAATCAAACTCTGCTGCGGAAAACGTCCCGGATGGCCTATCAGCCTACAACTCTTCCGGGGATCAAGCAACTTGGCTGGAGGCAACAACTCCACTTCATCGGGGAAATCAGTCATAAATGATTAGCCAGAACAACTCTACTGGGGAAACACAACAGATTGCTGAGGAATAGCTCTATTCTGACGGAGATTGAATCCGCTATCTGCTAGGGATTTTGAATAAGACTTAACGGGAATTTATCCCACACTTTCTCCGCTGGGGATGGAGATGAACGATCCCTGTGGGAAGAAAATTAACTCTGCTAATTTGACTGTGGATTAGATAAGGAAAGAATCATCCTCAACCTCTGCTTGGGGAAAGTGACAACAGCTAGACAAATGTGTTATAACTGGCACCAAGTTTATCAATTATGACCTTATTTAAAACAAATGTCTTGATTAATAGTTAGCAAAGCCCACAAGTTTATGTATGTAAGGTTTCTTCATCAAAAATATCAGGCGTTTCTTGCAAACAAAACGGTAAAAATTTAAAACTAGAACAAAAGCTTTTGCTGAATAGTATATTTTATTGATAAAAGGCCTGAAAATAGGCAACTTTACATTGGATGCAACTCCTGAAAAGAGAAAGTCGCGCAAAAAGACAATCACAAGGAAAATATACAAAAATGTCGGCAACGTGGTACAGACAAGCACCATGTGACGACTCATCCATGACTCGCGTGGCTTTGACGCTTTCCGATGCTTTAACTTCCGAAGAGATTGATTTGAATGGTCGATCTTCGAGTTCTCCCTAGAATCCACTATGCTTGTGATAATCAATGCGCAGGCCGCAGTCATTTGCTTTAAAATCCCTAATTTTTGCCTGAATCGCCCTTGCGGGTTTTCGATTCACCAGGATACCCATTTTTGCCAAAGTTGCCCTTTCAGGTTTTCAACTTTGCGGGTTCACATTTTTCTTATATCCCTAATTTTTGCCCGAACCTATCCTTTTATGGTTCGCCGGGATGCCTCATTCTTGCCTGGATACTCTTTTCTTTCCAGCGAGCTTTCTTAAGCAAAATGTTTTTTGACCGCGTCTGCGTTCACCGGGGATGTAAAATCTTCGCCATCCATAGTTGAAAGCAGTAAGGCTCCTCCTGAGAAAACCTTTCTTACAACATAAGGACCCTCGTAGTTGGGAGTCCATTTGCCTCTGTGATCGTTCTGCGGTGGGAGAATTCGCTTCAACACTAAGTCGCCTGCCTGGAAGCTCCGAGGTCGTATCTTCTTGTCATAGGCGCTCTTCATCCTTTTTTGATACAAACGACCGTACGCAAGAGACGCCAATCTTTTCTCATCCATCAAACTAAGTTGATTCAACCTGTTCTTTACCCATTCTGCTTCATCTAGTTTGACATCTGCCAGTATTCTTAGAGAAGGGATCTCGACCTCTAATGGCAGAACAGCTTCCATGCCATACACCAACGAGAAGGGAGTTGCCCCAGTTGAAGTACGCACCGAAGTGCGGTATCCATGTAAGGCAAAGGGCAACATCTCGTGCCAATCCTTATAAGTTATCACCATCTTCTGTACTATCTTCTTAATGTTCTTGTTGGCTGCTTCCACGGCGCCATTCATTTTCGGGCGATAGGGAGAAGAATTGTGATGCTCAATTTTGAAACTCTGGCACAGTTCCTTCATCATCTTGTTATTCAAATTAGAACCATTGTCAGTAATGATCCTTTCGGGTATCCCATATCGACAGATGATATCTCTTTTGATGAATCGGGCCACTACCTGCTTTGTGACATTGGCATAAGAGGCCGCTTCGACCCATTTGGTGAAATAATCAATAGCCACTAGGATAAAACGGTGTCCGTTGGATGCGGTCGGCTCAATTTTTCCAATCATATCAATGCCCCACATGGAAAAAGGCCACGGCGACGACATGACATTCAAAGGACACGGCGGCACATGAATCTTGTCGGCATAAATTTGACATTTGTGGCATTTCTTGGCGTACTTGAAGCAATCTGACTCCATAGTTAACCAATAATATCCCGCCCTCAACAATTTCCGAGACATGGCATGCCCACCTGCATGTGTTCCGAAGGCACCTTCGTGGACCTCTTCCATAAGCAAATTTGCCTCTTTTTCGTCCACGCATCTTAGTAGCACTAAGTCATGGTTTCTCCGATAGAGCGCACCGTCTGGATTCAGATAGAAATTGCCGGACAATCTCCTCAAAGTCTTCTTATCTTGGGTAGATGCCCCAGGCGGATACTCTTGGTTCTTAAGAAAGTTTTGGATGTCATAAAACCATGGTTTACCATCAGGAGCTTCATCTATTGCGAACACAAATGCTGGTCTATCGAGCCGCGAAATGACAATTATTGGAGCATCGTTCCAGAAGTTAACTTTGTACATCGAGGATAGAGTAGCCAAAGCATCAGCCATCTGATTCTCTACCCTCGGCACATGGTGAAGTTCTACTCGATCGAAAAAAGGTAGCAACCTCCTTGCGTAATTCATGTATGGGATCAGATTTGGCTGGCGCGTTTCCCACTCTCCCTTGATTTGGTTGACCACTAAGGCTGAATCTCCATAGATGTCAAGGTTCTTGATTCTTAAGTCGATTGCTTCTTCAATACCCATGATACATGCTTCGTATTCGGCCTCGTTGTTGGTACATGGGAACGTTAACCTCGCGGTGAATGGTATATGGGACCCATGGGGAGTTGTAATGATTGCCCCAATCCCACTACCGTATGAGTTAACAGCGCCGTCAAAGATTAATTTCCACTGGGAACCCAATTCCGGTCCCTCGCCCGGCAATGGTTCATCGCAATCTTTCATTTTCAAGTACATAATGTCTTCGTCCGGGAAGTCAAACTTCATTGGCTGATAATCATCGACTGGCTGCTCTGCAAGGTATTCTGACAGAACACTACCTTTAATAGCTTTTTGGGATACATATTGAATATCATATTCTGTCAGAATCATCTGCCACCTAGCGATCCTTCCTGATAGCGCCTGCTTTTCGAATACGTACTTAATTGGGTCCATCTTTGAAATTAACATGGTTGTGTGGTCTAGCATATACTGTCTCAGGCGTTTGGCGGCCCAAGCAAGTGCGCAACAATTCTTTTCTAACATTGAATATCTGGATTCACAGTCTGTGAACTTTTTACTCAAGTAGTAAATTGCGTGCTCCTTTCTTCCAGTCTCGTCGTGCTGACCGAGAACACAACCCATTGAATTTTCAAGAACTGTTAAGTACATTATCAATGGTCTTCCAGCCACCGGGGGCATCAGTATTGGGGGTTCTTGTAGGTATTCCTTTATTTTCTCAAATGCCTTCTGACAATTCTCGTTCCAAACGACCGCCTGATCCTTCTTTAGAAGTTTAAACAATGGCTCACAGGTGGCGGTGAGATGAGATATGAACCTTGCAATATAGTTCAATCTACCTAAGAAACCACGAACCTGTTTTTCGGTCTTCGGCGCTGGCATTTCTTGAATCGCCCTGATCTTCGCGGGATCAACCTCAATACCTTTCTCACTAACGATGAACCCCAACAGCTTTCCTGATCGTACGCCGAAAGTACATTTGCTTGGATTCAACCTCAATTTGAACTTCCTCAACCTCTCAAACAACTTTAGAAGATTCACCAAGTGCCCCTCTTCCGTTTGGGACTTTGCAATCATATCGTCGACATAAACTTCGATTTCGTGATGCATCATGTCGTGAAAGAGTGTGACCATTGCTCGTTGATAAGTTGCCCCTGCGTTCTTCAACCCGAAAGGCATTACTTTATAGCAAAAGGTCCCCCAAGGTGTGATAAAAGTCGTTTTCTCCATATCTTCCGGCGCCATCTTAATTTGATTGTATCCGGAAAAACCGTCCATGAAGGAAAACACCGAGAATTGCGCGGTGTTATCAACAAGCACGTCAATATGGGGAAGCGGGAAATCATCCTTTGGGCTTGCTCTATTCAAGTCCCTATAATCAACACACATCCTAACTTTGCCGTCCTTTTTAGGCACGGGCACGATGTTAGCGACCCAAGGAGGGTAGTTGGCCACAGCAAGAAATCCGGCATCTAATTGTTTCTGAACTTCTTCCTTGATCTTTACTGCCATATCTGGCCTTGTTCTTCTCAATTTCTGTTTGACAGGAGGACATTCCTCACGAAGAGGCAGACGATGAACCACGATGTCCGTGTCGAGTCCTGGCATATCCTCATACGACCAGGCGAACACGTCTTTGTACTCCTGGAGTAACTCAATCAATCGTTGCTTGACCTCACCCTGCAACGTAGCCCCTATTCTGACTTCCTTCTTGTCTTCTTCTGTTCCCAGGTTGACAACTTCAACTTCCTCCTGATGAGGCAGGATGACCTTCTCCTCTTGCCTTAACAATCTGGCAAGCTCCTCAGGCAGGTCTTCGTCTTCTTCGATCTCTTCTTCGGCTTGAAAGATCGGATTGTCAAAGTCATACTGAGTCATAGACGAGTCTGAGTCGGTGGCCTCTGAAATGTGTAACCTGCGATGATGATGATTTTATGCTTTTAAATGATATGCAAACAAAAACACAAACCACATTGCCATTTTATTGTTAAAGATAAAAATAAGAACAACAAGGATCACAAAATTCTGAATGAAAAGACGCCTTTTAATTGATGATAAAAAGATTGTTCACATGCATAAAGATAGGGCCCTACAAATAAAGTCCATTATGCCTTGGGCAGAGCATATGGAAATACATTAATCAAGACAAATCAATTACTCTTCATAAGTCACTGTGATAACTTCCTCCATGCTCCAATTCTTCAAGCCCTGGCCGGGGATGCATGGCTGGATCCACGCATCCATATCACAGTCGCTGTCCCCTTCTTCGTCTGATATGGCATTAATTTGATCGAAAATGACCCCACCGCTAGTAAATTGGACAGAACCTTTGTAACGTGGAGTGCTTTGTGAAGATGATCCATGTGGGCTATATCCCAATCCGAACTTATCTTGTTTGTTTGGGACGCTCACCACTTGTCCCCATCCTTGTGTTGACCCGGATTCCACCACGGCCCGTGCTTCCTTGTATGATGACATAGCAACTTCTGGAGCTTTGACCTCGACCGGTGCCTTCTCCTTGATTTGGACAGTCTCAAAAGCCTGACACAGCGTTTCTTGGATTTCGCCGTCAACTTCCACATATTTGAATGAAGACAGATGGCTCACCATGATGTCTTCTTCCCCGCAAACGGTCACAATATTCCCATCCACCATATATTTCAATTTCTGGTGTAAAGTTGATGTTACAGCGCCTGCTAGGTGTATCCAAGGCCGACCCAAAAGACAACTATAAGCAGGCTGGATATCCATGATGTAGAAAACTGTTTCAAACACCTCTGGGCCTACTTGGATAGGCAGAGTTATTTCCCCAAAGACAGATCTTCGGGTTCCATCGAAAGCCCGCACAACCAAATCACTGGGCGTACAATATAGACCCTGATGATCGATCTTCATCAATGCCTTTTTTGGCAACACATTCAAAGACGACCCTGTATCAACAAGTACATGTGACATCATTGTTCCTCGGCATTCAAGTGAAATGTGCAGAGCCAAGTTGTGGTTCCTCCCTTTTGGTGTCAAGTCGCGGTCTGTGAACCCCAACCCGTTACCTGCATTGACATGGGCCACCACGCCTTCCAACTGATTCACGGATATCTCTTGAGGTACATAAGCATTATTCAAAACTCTGAGCAAAGCATTCCGGTGAGCCTCAGAACATAACAGCAGTGACAAGATAGAAATCTTTGAAGGAGTTTGTTGTAAATGATCCACAATTTTATAGTCACTTTTTCTTATTAAGCGCATGAATTCCTCCGCATCCTTCAGCAACGCTTCCTCTCCTCTGGCCTGAGAATCCTCTTCCGCTATGACCTTACCCTTACCTTTATCAGCCCTTTCTGTGCTTACTTCGGGAGGTGCAAATACTCTCCCGCTCCGTGTCATTCCTCCAGTTCCTATCAAATTATCAACAGAATCCAACGGTGAACCTCTCAGTTCCTGCTTTTGGCCATTGCAGTAGACCTCGGCCCCATAGTTCCAAGGAATTGCTTTAGAACTTTCATAGGGTACGGGCCCTGCCTTTGTGAATATAATAGTGGGCCTCGCCGGAGGCGCAGAAATTGTAATTGTTTTGTATGGGATGGATATGGTGGCCACCTCATCCTTATCTTCGATGACTACCTCTTCAGCATTTTTCTCACGGATTCTATCAAATTGTAACAAACCGTCATCCATCATGTGCTGTATATGGTTCCTTAGGTTTCGACATCCTACCGGACAGATCATACAGTCTTCGCAATCCTTTCCGCAGCCTGGGAATACCCCTCCTTCTAACAACTTGCTCTTCACGAAACTTAACGGCGTCTTCAAATCCTCTACCCTGGATACCAAGTTCAGGCCTTCCTTGCTGTCAATAGCATTCACACCGCCACCCTTACCATGGTTAGGCATGGGATTTCGATCCACGCTTGGCGCATCCTGATTGAAATTGATAGCTTTACTATCGATAAGGTCTTGTACCTTGTGTTTGAAGGCTTTACAGTTGTCAATACTGTGGCCGGGGGCGCCAGAGTGGAATTCACACCTAGCGTTGGCGTCATATCCAGGAGGTGGTTGGCCAGTTAGAGGTGCCATTTGTAAGAGCAAGATTTGTCTCTACAGGATTATCTCTATGTTTTGATGATAACAATTGAGTATTTGTGAAAGAACCATTTTATGGTTTAATGTTTGTTATGTGCAGGTCATATTAAATTAAATATATTAGACCAAACAAACAAAAGCAACGTGTGCAGCTAGTAATATATGGAATTACTATGTGTAATGTCATGAAGCGCTTGGGAGAAGCTAGTTTGCTTATGTATCTGATCACCATCAGTAAGGAACCAAGGATGTTGTATATTGCAGTTGCAATGCTCCTGTGGTTTATAATCTGAAGAAGTGCATCTGATCTAAAAGCAAATGAAGCTCAGTAAAGAAGCAAGTTTGTTTCTGCATCTGATCATGTTCAATAAGGAATCAAGGATGCTGAATATTGCAGTTGCAATGCATCTGTGGATTCTGATATGAGTTATGCATCTGATCTGGAAGCTAACGAGCGTCTCTGAAGAGTGAGTCCTATAAAGAACAAAGTGCTGAAGACTCTGATGACTTGAAGTTCTGAAGGCTGAAGGCTCTGAAGACCAAGTGCGTCAAGACTCTGAAGACTGGTTCTGAAGGTCAAGACTCTGAAGACTCTGAAGACTCTGAAGACAGGTTCTGAAGGTCAAGACTCTGAAGACAGGTTCTGAAGAACAAGACTCTGAAGAAGTGTTCTGAAGAACAAGACTCTGAAGAAGTGTTCTGAAGGTCAAGACTCTGAAGAAGTGTTCTGAAGGTCAAGGCTCTGAAGATTCTTAAGACATGGTTTCTGAAGAATTAGTCATGAAGATTCTCAAGATTGTTTCAGAGGAAACTTAGTTCTTGGAATGCTGAAGACTGGATTCTGAAGTGGAAGATTGTGTCAGAAGAAGATTCATCCAGATGCAAGACATGTTACATCAGATAAGTTGTTGCTGTTCAAATATGATAAATCATGTGCTTATGGAAAAGGACAAGAAAGTGATGTCATCCAACACGTGCTTATCTATCCGTTGAAATATGACCGTTGGAAATAGAAAGGACTTTTCTATCCTCACAACGTCATTCTTGGAAGCACTATAAAGGCAGAATCATTTGATTATTCAAAGTAGCTTGGTGAGCTGAAGTGGTTACTAAGTGGCTGGAGCTGTTGCTCGTATTTGCTACTTGCGCTGTTGTGCTACTGTTGCCATGAAGAAAAGCTCTTAAGTAATATAAAAGCTATGTTTTAATAATCTCTTAGAGATTTATTATTAGATTAGTTTTTATATTAGAAAGCAAGGAGTTGTTGCTCAATACTTGCTAGGAACTTAATTAGGAGTAATCTGCTTATTTGAGAAGCACTTATGTAATCTCCGGCAACACAATATTCTTTTTTAGAATTAAGTGGTTCCTCAAGTGATCTTGTTAAGATCAGTATACTTGAGATGACAAGTGACAGTAGTCATTTGTGGAAATCCTAATAGGAGATCTTTAGTGATCGGATTCTATTAAGGTGTCAATGAACGTTATATCCTTAGGGATCCCTGAACGTGTCATTGTCAAGTTGTTAGTCACTTGCAGTTAGCTTGTGCATCTGTAATCAGTTCGGTTATAGTGGATTAAGTCCTTATTTGATTAAGGCGAAATCACCTTGGAAGGGTGGACTGGATTAGCTTGAGAGTTGCTCAAGTGAACCAGGATATATGTTGTGTTCTTTACTTTCAGTATGCTTTGTTATTTATGCTTCCGCAATATATTTAATATAAGCGCATAAAAGCATCAAGTTAAGAAGAAGACAAGAAATCAAAAAGGTTTATAAGAAGGCATAAACCCAATTCAATCCCCCCTTTCTTGTGTTTATTTCACACCTTCAATTGGTATCAGAGCCTGGTTCTGTTATTGATGGATATCAAACACCTAACAGTGTCAGATAAAGATCCATAGGCTGTGTGAAGAAATACTTCTGGGGATATTTCACCGTTCTTACAATTTCAGTCTCATATCAGTTTTTGAGGATAATGAGTACTAAAATTGTAATCTATTGAGTTACCTTTAGCAAGTCACTGATTCTATGAAGTTTGAAATTTGAAGTGTTGAAGCCTTCAACAGCAAATCTCCTCCAGAAGATTCTGAAAGAAGAATGAAGAATCAGTTGACAGGATAGATTCATCAGATAAGAAGATATATCTGTTGAATGCTGATCTGAATACGTTTGGATTTACAACATATTTGCTCAAAGATAAATCTTCTGCAAGCAACAATTCTTGATCTCTAAAGATTAATTCTGGTGAGTATGAGATGTTTTCAAGAAACGGATTAGTCCACACTTGACTTTCTCATGACAACTCATTGGGATTTATCTTAAGTAAGAAAAGATATATTGTTGGCTAACGAATCCTATTCATCAGAACGCCAGAATGAAGTCTGCAGAAAAGGGTAAGTTTAGAAAAATATTCAAATCTGGAAGAAATGATTCTTCAGATCCAAAACATTTGAAAGTTGCTCTCCTTGAAGAGCTTCAAAGAATTCTGCAGAGGTTTCTAGAAAGGCAGTGTTTCTAACTCATCTGGATTATGATGATATGATGAATTCAGAAGATCTCATTAGAAGTAGCATGGACAATTAAGTTCTATTAACTCGAGATGTTGAACAAACTGAAATTGGTCAGATGCTATCAGACATTATTTTTCAGAAATTCATAATGAATGTTTTGAGAAATAAAGATATGAGGAAAGATACAATGACAGTAGTCATTCTGTCAAATGTAAAAAGGATTTAAGTTTCTGGGGTTATTCAATTTGAATAAGTCAGTAAACATTCTTTTTCAAGAGCAGATGTTATGTCAACTCTGATAATCTAACTCCTTACATGTTAGCTCAGCATTGTAAGAGCAAAATTGTCAGTCAGACTGTGTCTTTTGATGCATCTAAGTTTGATGATAACTGTATCTAGATTGGATCTGTATTTGTTTCAAGCAGAAAAATTCAGAAGATGAAGCCTGATGGAAGCTAGATGCTCTCTACACATGAAGATCAGATTATCTGTGCTCTGAGGATGTCTCTCAAGAATCAAATGGATATTGTTATGTTGATGAAGATGCTGCAGAATGCTAACAAAGGAATTGAGATCTGTTCAAGAAGAGTTATTCAGAATATTCTACTTTAGTTGCTGTTACTGGTTTGTCTCACAAGATGTTAGAGAATCAGAAGCAGAATGTGTTCCAGCTGAAGAATCAGAAGCTACTCCAGATGCTATTCAATTAGCTGCTTCTGAAGAATCAACTCTGAGAAGTTTCCCCCCAGAATCAAATATTCTTTTCCAGAAGAGACATTCATTGGAAAGAAGGATGATTCCATAAGAACAAGATTCTTTCTTCTCAAAGATTGTCAGCAAGAAATTCTTGACTATACAGAAGACATATGCTTTTGTGACAAGGTTAGAATTCATATTCTTTTCATCTCGTTCGTTGATCAGTATAACATCAATATAAATCAGATGAATATTAAAAATACTTTTAAATGGTTTTATTGAAGAAGAAGTATATGTTTATCAACTTCCCAGGTTTTTTTTTGAAAATTATTTTGTCAAAAGTAAAGTTGTTACTACTATTCTTCTTAAAGACTATTAAGAAAGATATTTTAAATCTGTCAGATTTATTTACATTGATGATACTTCTATTTAGAACCATATACTTCACTTGGAAAGGAGTTTGCTGAGTGTATGCAGGCAGTAGCTAAAACTAGCATTCTAGAAGAGGCTAGTGAAGTCAGATCAGTAGCTGTACAGAAAAGTTCTGTAACACTGATTTTGTAGAGGCTCTGTCTATCAAGACATCTCTCCTTCAAATGTTGGTGTTCTGAAGCAAAGCATCAGAAGCAAAGCAACTGAGGCAGGATACTGAAGACACTTAAGTTGGTATCAGTATAGACTCAGAAGAAAAGCTACAGAGGCAAAATTACAGAAGAATCTGATGAAGCAACGCTAACAGGAGATTCTGAAAGTTTGTTGAGAAGCAACTCTATAAAAGACTCTGAGCAGTTGGTTGATATGTCAGCAACATAGCTCACTTCTGGATAATAAGGACACCTGAAGAATGAAGATCTGGTTTGATCTGAAGCATACCTCTGGATGAACGGTTGGTTAAATCATTCTCTAGAGCTAAGCTGCATAGATCTGAAGCAGAGGATCTAATGCAAGGAATCATTTCCATAGTTGTTCACTTAATAGATGCTGATCAAGATAAGTTGGATTGCAACTTCACTGTCAGAAGAGTCTACTTTGGATATCATAAAGTTGGTATCAGACTCTTATCAGTCTCCAACCTTCTGAAGAAGCACTTCTGGGTTTGATGTTATTAATTGAGCTAACATCTGTTGATTGAGTGCTTCTGGGCAAAGGCTGATTGTTGATGATCAGAAGAACTTACTAACATAACAGAAATAGTTATGGTTAGAAAGTTTGGTGTAGAAAATCTCTTCAGAAGATTAGAGCAGAAGCTTTGAAGATTTCTGAAGCTAATTCAGAAAGGAAACATTGTCTCAATTGGTATAAGGTATTATCTAATGAAGCACTGATGCTAAGATTCAAGTTTTGATAACAAGCTTGGAATCAGAAACCAAAGGTGGAGAAACCTAAGGTGATTTAGCAGAAGATCCTACTCCTTCTATTGGTACTCAGAAGTTCTCACACCTTCAGTTGGTACGAGAATTCTAGAAGAAGAAGTCACCCTCAGATACTGATTGATAAGAACAAGATTGTCATTCAAATCAGTTCAAGAAATTCATCTTGGTTTGATGATAATTTATGATGATCAACCACGTCTGTCCAAAGGATAAATTCTTGGTGCAAGAAGATATAGCTTTCATCTGGAAACAAGTCATCTTGAAGATAAAGAAGCATGATCATCGGCATCCGAAGATGGATGATCAGAAGATGAAGACCAAAGGAGGAATCAGATAAAGAATGTAGCAGATAGAAGGATAATCTGTTAGAGAGTAGCCATCTAAGACTCTCATGTTTTTAACGTACACTCTGAGAAAGAAAGAGGTTAGTAAAATGGTAGATCAGAAGCTCTACAAAGGTATGAGTTGTACTCTTCTGTATTTTACTGTTTCTAGTCCTGACATTCTTTTCAGTATATGTGTATGTGCTTGATTCCAATCAGATCCTAAAGAATCTCATTTAACAGTTGTTAAGAGATTTCTGAGGTATCTGAAAGGTACTACTAACGTGACTCTGTGTTGCAGAAAACCAGATAACTATTTTTAGTAGGTTTTTGTTATGCTGATGATACTGAAGTCAGAGTTAGTTGCAAAAGTACCTCTGGTTAGCACTATCCCTTAAAGAAGCAAAATACATCAGATGCTGATTGAAGTATCAGATGCTCTGGATGAAGTGTCAAATGAAGGACATTCATGTACAGAAGATTGAAGGATCATATGGCACATCACCTTCAATTGATATCAGATGATATCTAAAGATCTGAGCAAATCTGAAGTCGTAGACTATCAGAAGATTTGGATTATCTGGAACTCTGGATAAAAGATTCTATTAGAAGATGGTTTGTTAAATCAAACATTGATACTTCTGTAGTATAGTGTTTTGATGTTGAAGAAACGAGCTGAAATAATTTCATTATTTCACACCTTCAATTGGTATCTTACATCTTAAATTGGTATCATGTCTCTGACATCCAACCAGAAGCAAAGTGTCAGATAACTCTGAGAAAAACTTCAGAAGATGTTTGAGTGAAGATACAGAAGGTTCTGGGCGCAGAATCAAGAATCAAAGCAAAGGCCAGAACAAGCACTTCAACTCTGGAACTTGAGACTTCTTGAGATATTTTTCAGAAGTAATTAGACTCTTAAATTGGATGCATTTCAAGTTGTTCTAAGGACTGGAATTATTGGTATCAAGATCAAGATAAAAGGAAGAATAATTTTCAACCTTCTTGTCTAAATCTAGCAGAGGAAGATTCCAGAAAAGAAACTTCCAGATTAGTACAAGAAGCTGAAGATGCTAAGAAGACTAAGGAAAATGTTGTAGTTGGATTTTCTTGTGAAACTACTTTTGTACGTTGAGAACGTGACATTAGTAAGTTTAGAGGAGATCAACAAGCTATGAAGGATGTACAACAAGTTGTCAGAGAAAGTTCTGCTGAACAGACACCTGTCAACAATCCTCGTCAGAGCATGCTTCTACAAATTCTGAAGAATTGTCACTCTCAAAGAAACAGGGGGAGATATAGAAGATGAAATCTGAGAAAAGATATCAACCTACCTTAATTGGTATCAACCTGTAAGAATTAAGTTCTCAAGGGGAGAAATGAAAGATGATTAAGTTCTCAGGTGCTATCTCTCAACTCTTATCTTTTTAATTTCTGACTTTAAAAAGAGAAATTTTTTTTAAAAATCTGTTTTGATGAAAAACCCAAACTTTTTGATGATGTCAAAAAGGGGGAGAAATGAAAGATGATTTTGATATTATCTGGAAGAATAGAATTTAACTTGGGGAGAAATGGAAAATGTTTTTTGAGAAATAGAATATAACTTTGATATATTCTATAACCTGAAAGAGAATGCAATAACATATAAACTGCGTTTATTACTAATTATCTGTTTGATGTTTTCCAAGGAACTCTGAACAAGTTCACTAGGCATTCTAAACAGGATAAATGAAAGAAATCTGAGTTCAAATGAACTGGTGTTCATATAATAGAAGTTATACACTTCGTGAACATAGATTCAGAATCAGATGGACCCAATACTGTTCAGAGATCTGAAAGTTAAAGTCATCTGGAATCATGATGTTCAGAAGATGTAAATTGTCTGTGAAAATGACAGTCAGAGCATAAGAATCAGAAATCTTCATAGAGCAAGATTTGGATTCAGACTCAGAATCATGAGTATCATGTATTGGTATCTGTCTTAGAACCAACATTGGTATCAGATTCAGAAGCTTGCTAATTGGGATCAGACTATGCTTTAAAAGATCAAGAAGTGAATCTGATCAATGCATTGAGCTCTGATAAGACCAAGAATCATAGATGAAAGCAAGTTTGAAAAAGCAGAATCTAGACTGTATAAAGCTCAGAAGATCCAAATATCTGATCTATTGTAGCCAGGGGGAGTTCTCCCAGGAAGGTTCACAAGTCAGGATATTTGATTTTCACCCAGTCTGAAACTCAGGGGGAGTTTCTCATCTGAAGGATGTTCTGAAGAATAAGAGAAAATGCTTAAGAAGATTATGAAGTTATATGACCCTGATACAATGCTTAGAGAAGACAAGTTCTAAAGATCTGAAGATGGAAGTTCTGTTGAACTAGTCCAGATGCTGAAGACTTATGCTCTCTTATATTGTAGGGAAGTATTCCTTCTATTCTATTCCATTTGATTGTGTTTTATCAAATTTATATTTTGTAAGTCTTGGGATCAGAGTATGTCTCTGAACAAGCATAAAAATGTGTTTAAGGTTAACTCATTCAGGGGGAGAAGTTGCTTAGAACTCTGAATAGGTTAATGCTTGGTGATTACCCTGTATAAAATGTTTTATCAAAATACATGTTTTTGTCATCATCAAAAAGGGGGAGATTGTAAGAGCAAGATTTGTCTCTACAGGATTATCTCTATGTTTTGATGATAACAATTGAGTATTTGTGAAAGAACCATTTTATGGTTTAATGTTTGTTATGTGCAGGTCATATTAAATTAAATATATTAGACCAAACAAACAAAAGCAACGTGTGCAGCTAGTAATATATGGAATTACTATGTGTAATGTCATGAAGCGCTTGGGAGAAGCTAGTTTGCTTATGTATCTGATCACCATCAGTAAGGAACCAAGGATGTTGTATATTGCAGTTGCAATGCTCCTGTGGTTTATAATCTGAAGAAGTGCATCTGATCTAAAAGCAAATGAAGCTCAGTAAAGAAGCAAGTTTGTTTCTGCATCTGATCATGTTCAATAAGGAATCAAGGATGCTGAATATTGCAGTTGCAATGCATCTGTGGATTCTGATATGAGTTATGCATCTGATCTGGAAGCTAACGAGCGTCTCTGAAGAGTGAGTCCTATAAAGAACAAAGTGCTGAAGACTCTGATGACTTGAAGTTCTGAAGGCTGAAGGCTCTGAAGACCAAGTGCGTCAAGACTCTGAAGACTGGTTCTGAAGGTCAAGACTCTGAAGACTCTGAAGACTCTGAAGACAGGTTCTGAAGGTCAAGACTCTGAAGACAGGTTCTGAAGAACAAGACTCTGAAGAAGTGTTCTGAAGAACAAGACTCTGAAGAAGTGTTCTGAAGGTCAAGACTCTGAAGAAGTGTTCTGAAGGTCAAGGCTCTGAAGATTCTTAAGACATGGTTTCTGAAGAATTAGTCATGAAGATTCTCAAGATTGTTTCAGAGGAAACTTAGTTCTTGGAATGCTGAAGACTGGATTCTGAAGTGGAAGATTGTGTCAGAAGAAGATTCATCCAGATGCAAGACATGTTACATCAGATAAGTTGTTGCTGTTCAAATATGATAAATCATGTGCTTATGGAAAAGGACAAGAAAGTGATGTCATCCAACACGTGCTTATCTATCCGTTGAAATATGACCGTTGGAAATAGAAAGGACTTTTCTATCCTCACAACGTCATTCTTGGAAGCACTATAAAGGCAGAATCATTTGATTATTCAAAGTAGCTTGGTGAGCTGAAGTGGTTACTAAGTGGCTGGAGCTGTTGCTCGTATTTGCTACTTGCGCTGTTGTGCTACTGTTGCCATGAAGAAAAGCTCTTAAGTAATATAAAAGCTATGTTTTAATAATCTCTTAGAGATTTATTATTAGATTAGTTTTTATATTAGAAAGCAAGGAGTTGTTGCTCAATACTTGCTAGGAACTTAATTAGGAGTAATCTGCTTATTTGAGAAGCACTTATGTAATCTCCGGCAACACAATATTCTTTTTTAGAATTAAGTGGTTCCTCAAGTGATCTTGTTAAGATCAGTATACTTGAGATGACAAGTGACAGTAGTCATTTGTGGAAATCCTAATAGGAGATCTTTAGTGATCGGATTCTATTAAGGTGTCAATGAACGTTATATCCTTAGGGATCCCTGAACGTGTCATTGTCAAGTTGTTAGTCACTTGCAGTTAGCTTGTGCATCTGTAATCAGTTCGGTTATAGTGGATTAAGTCCTTATTTGATTAAGGCGAAATCACCTTGGAAGGGTGGACTGGATTAGCTTGAGAGTTGCTCAAGTGAACCAGGATATATGTTGTGTTCTTTACTTTCAGTATGCTTTGTTATTTATGCTTCCGCAATATATTTAATATAAGCGCATAAAAGCATCAAGTTAAGAAGAAGACAAGAAATCAAAAAGGTTTATAAGAAGGCATAAACCCAATTCAATCCCCCCTTTCTTGTGTTTATTTCACACCTTCACCATTGTCCTTTTCTGGACCAACTGCAGTTGAATTAAGTGTTGTAGCAACTGAGCGTATGGCATTGGCGGTGTGTCAAAGTGTCTATCCGCCACCCTTCTCCTGTCCTGGAACTGTCTTGGTGCATAATTCTGTTGTTGAGGTCGCTGCTCCTGTTGTTGACGCGGCTGTTGCTGTGGAGGCTGTGTCGCCGGGATGGCAATACTCGCTACTTGTGACGGTTGCTGGTAATACGGTCGCTGCTGACGCTGATCCAAGTATCTCTTTCGGTTGTTAAAGCCGTACACTGCATTTGTTTCATTATCCTTTTTCTTCGCACCAAAAAACTTTCTCCCACCTCCAGATGAGGTCCCTTCCGCTGCTTGAATTTTCCCCAATTTTATACCGTTTTCAACTCTTTCGCCCGTGATAATTAAGTCCGAGAAGCTTCCTGACATGTTACTCACCAACTTCTCGTAGTAGATTCCGGGCAACGTGGCCACGAATAGATCGATCAGTTCTCTTTCCACCATGGGAGGTTGCACCCTAGCGGCAAGCTCTCGCCACCTTTGGGCGTATTCTTTAAAACACTCATTGCTTCTTTGGGATAGATTCTGCAACTGCACGCGATTTGGTGCTAGGTCACTATTATACTGGTAATGCTGGACAAAGGCCTCTGCCAAATTCTTCCAACTTCGAATATTGGCAGGTTCCAAACCCATGTACCACTCCAGAGAAGGTCCCGACAGACTATCTTGGAAGAAGTGCATAAGCAACTTCTCGTCGTCAGAGTATGCCGACATCCTTCGAAAATAGGAGCGGATATGCACCTTTGGACATGTCGTTCCTTTGTATTTATCGAAATCTGGCACCTTGAACTTTGGAGGAATCCTAAGTCCTGGAATTAGTCCCAGATTGGACATGTCAAGTCCCATAGTGTTCTGGCTTTCCAGAATGCTCTTCATCTTTTCTTCTATTTCGTCAAGCCTTCTATTAGTGTCGGATCGTAACCCCCCCCCAAGGTCTCTCATGGAGAAGATGTCATCTTGTTCATCTTGGTCCCATTGAGGATTCACGCTAGTAGGTATGGCACCTGCCACAACCGGGATGGGGATCCCAGTTTGTTCTCTTCCGCCCGGAAGGTTGACTACGGTTGGGCCACCGTTGACTTGCGAGGTTCCACCATTAGCAGGAGGGGGAACAGCAGCAGCCCCGCCGTGCAAGACGCCACTTCCATCCACTTGAGCTATTAAGGGTTGAACCAACGTCCTTAACTGGTCCTGCCCATTGGCCACCCCCTGCATCATCTCCATGAATTGCGCCATCTTCTCACGAAATTCCAAAAGTTCGGCTTGAACCTGATCCATAATTCTCTGCTGATTTCCCCGCGTGTTGTAGGAGTGTTGAGAAGTCAGCTTGATCTTCCTCTTTCCCTTTCTTTCTTTCTGAAATGGCAAGCGGTGTGAGGTCGAGTTCCAGGGAATGCAAAATGATGCGCCAGTTATGCGAATGCTCAAGAGACTTTCGAAACCTATGACTATAACCGGTATTATAGAATTGCGAATGAACAAATAATAAAGAAAACACAATTAGGCCAAAATCAAATTCTCATTAATTTGGGAAGATTCAATACAAACATTTGCTGACTATGTCGAATAACAATTCTCATTACAAGGAAAACACTAAATGACCGGAAATCAAGAGTATTAAAAACTAGAATTTCTCCTTTTGGAGACGCTCTTCAAGCTTCCTTGTCTCGAACATGAACCTTCTGACCATTTGGTCACAGAGCTGGATAAAGTGGTGAACAGAAGGGGGAATATCATTTCCTTCCAAATCTTGAATGGCGCTCTCTAACCTCCATGGGATATCACGGATCATAAGGTTGCAATGCTCCACCAAATTGTTGTACCTAGCACGGCACGTATCTAGAGTCGACTGGTAATAACAAATAGAATCCACATGGGTGTCCAGCAACTCATTGAGCTGAGCCTCTTTCTCGAGCCACTGCGCACCGTCTCTTTGCAAGGCCTCAAAACGATTCCTCCACAGAAGGGCTGTCTCTTGGGCGGTCTCCAATTCTTGACACTTGTTATTCCACACGTCAGATGTGACATATGAACCCCTCAAGGCCTCCTCTTTGAGTCTTCGTTCACTTTCCGCTAGGGTCAAGGCACTTCTTAGTTGTTCCTCAAGATTCCCAATATCAGCTTCAAGGTTCTCTCGTATTTCCTTTTTCTCGGCAGAGGCAATCTCAAAGAAGTGCCATGCCCTATCACAAGAAGCTTTGGTGTCCTTCAGGCGCTGCCGGAGAGTTGTTAATGATGCGTCAGCCCCTTCGTAACCCTGTTGGTACCTGACTCTCAGATCCGTTTCTAATTTTAGCTTCTTGCTACTCTCAGCCGCTTGATCCTGTTCAAACTCCACCTTTCTTTTGTACTGACCGTTCTCCACATTTGCTTGGTGGACTTCATTCTGAAGGTCCTGATTCTCCTTAGTCAATCTCTCCACTATTAGCTTCAGTTTTTCGTATTCTTCTATGGGTACATGAGTGGGAGCAGGAGGTGCTTCTCGCATAGAGGGCTCTAAGGGAAATGGCAACGACTTTTCAGCTACTCTGGCTAATAACCACCGGTTGTATGACTCCTTTGCCACACAGTTCTTCGCTTTTAACTCCTTCCTTCCCTTTGTATGAATCTTGCCCCAAGCCTTAGCAATCTTCCTGACAAACGCAGGGTCCTCTGATGTCGCTAGCAAAAAGAAACTCTGAACCTTCTCTGCTTCGGGCTCGCCCTCCATAGCATAGCCCAACTGACGTAATGCCATGACTGGGTTATAGTTAATACAACCGGCCCTACCGATCAAAGGTACATTACTGAATTCTCCACAACTGAAGATGATTTCCACATCATAGTACTCGTGAGAGTACCAAGCAATATCACTAGCTTCTAGGGACATGATGCGCTGAGACCATTTCAATTCCTTCTTGTTTTCCACGAACGGTCCTTTCTTGGGCAAATGAGAAGCATACCATTTGTATAGTAGGTGAGAGCAGCATTGGATCGTTCCCGCCTTCTTTTCACTCCTCCAATGAATAGAGTGATAAACATCGGCGAGGAGTGTGGGGATGGGATTCTTCTGCATAAAGAGAACAATGGCAGTGATGTCTATGAAATTGTCCACATTTGGAAAGAGGACAATCCCGTAAATCATCAGAGCAACACTTATACCGAATTTTTCCCAATCTTCATCAACCTTGTACTGAGCGGCCTTTTCTAGCAAAAACTTCAATGGAAAACCCTGAACACCCCCTTTACTGGTTAAACCCTTCTTGACCTCTTCTTTGGTCATATGAAGAGCAAGAGCAATGACAGCAGGTTTTGGTTCTTCTTCCAAACCTGTATAGACAGGTTGGTCCTTAATCTTAATGTTCAAAATGTGAGAATATTCTTCCAAGGTGGGAGCCAACTGGTAGTCTTGAAAAGTGAAGCACCGGAGAGGCGCATCATAAAATTGAGCCATAGCGTACAGGGCCCAGGTATCAACTCTGGAGTGGAGAAGATCAAGCAGTTTCCCATATTCCCCTTGAAAGTTGATCTTGATAACTTTCGGCACGTCAATCAGAAGGTCTTGAATTGATTCCAATTTTGGTTCCCTAAACTTTATGGAATTTGTGCTTCTCTTTCTTATATCAGCCATTGAGTTCACCAATACCTGAGATAATCATAGCTTCTTAAGTCTCTTGATATGCAAAATGATATGTAATGCAATGTTTTATGAATGCATATGACAATGGAACAATAATAAGATCAACATCACAAATCCTGCAAGACAAGAACACAAGGTATCTTTCCATCGGGTGAGCAATCTACTGGTTCGAGAGGGCGTTCCAAAAGGCTTTTCAAACAAAGTCCTATGCACTAACCCTCAAAAGTTTCCCATCATAACGACTACTCGTAAGACGGTACTCCTTTCAAAAAGGATGAACACAGCGTCATGTTTTAGTAACCTTTGGAATAAGGTTCTACAAAGGTCCTCAGAATCGCGGACTCCCAAGTTGAAGATAAGAATGTCATTACGACTACACGTAAGACATAATCATTCCAACGGGGTCTCATCTGAGCGGTGGAATTCGATCCAACTCAACGAGTCCTAAGTCTCGCAAATCAGAAAGAAACCACCTCCTAACTTAGTGCATACTCGAAAGCTCGGGTAGAAAGCTTTATCCTCACAAACCAAACCAAATGAACCCAAGAAGTTAGAAAGAAACATAACCATAAAATAAATAGCAAAACAAATAAAGCACAAATGCGACAAACAAAATAGGCGTGGCTTGCTAGGTGGTTCCCCAGCAGAGTCGCCAGCTGTCGCTACTCGAAAAATGCATCGCGCAACGACGGGGAGGCGAAAGAGATAGACAGAAGAGTCGCCACCGAACTTTATTTATCCCATGAGGGGAAAGGAAAATATCGAGAAAACCTTAAGAAAGAAATGGATAAGATGGTCTCGCAACCAAGAACGGGTTCGGAAGCCGGTTATGCGAGGGGAAGGTATTAGCACCCCTCGCATCCATCGTACTCGATGGGAACCTTTTGTTTGTCGATGTGAATTTATTTGCTTAAATACTATGCTATAAGAAGTGTGTTTCAAAGGGTAAAGAAAGAGGATTTAGAAACGTGAAAAGAGAGGTAACAGAGGGAGAAAAGAGAAAGAACAGACTCGGTAGGACTTCGCAGCCCTATGCCTACGTATTCTCAATAGATGTGAGAAAGTCAGAGTCGACGTAGTTCGGGGAACTACAGATATGGGGGGATGTGCTCGGCAAGGATTGTGGCCCTTGTGCCTACGTATCTTTACTTGAAAGAAGTAAAGAATCAGAGCAGCCGTAGTTCGGCCTACGGTGTGTTGATGTTTTTTATGGATGATGCTATCGTGCGCATTCTAGCAGTTAGGTGTTTTGCTGCTCGCTCGTTGGAGACTTAGGCGTTACCTGTTTGCGGTAGAACGGACGTAGCATATCCTTTTTGAAAGATTGATTAGTTTTCGCCACGCAGGGCTAGAAGTCACGTTTGATTGGTTGAGATTGTTTTTTAGGGGGCGAGACAAGTCCTCGGATAGTAACCCCTACGGGTAGTACCCAGTTTATTGTCTCAAAGTTTTTGTTGTAAAAATGTGTGGCGAACATAGCGTCTTCGTATTGAAAGACGAGTATCAAGACCACACACACTACAGTGAGTATCCTGACACTCGGAGAGGAAGAAGACTACACTCAATCCTCTCTCTTTAGTTCAACACAAGAAGAACTTCATTCTCTTATTAAAGTGTTTTTGGCTTTGAATGGTAAGTGTTTTGCGACAGAGAACCCTACGGTAAACGTCAACACTCGGGATAGGAGAAGGCCTACGCCTAACCACTCCACGACCATTCAAGTTTTTGTTAAGAAAATGATTTGAAAATACACTCGGTGCAGGACCGAGGTTTTAGGTGAAAAGGGTTACGGAAGGAATGTGGAAGCGAGATGGTGGATAAAGAGATATGTGATGGATAAAGTTACGTCTTCGTATCGAAATACGAGTATCGAGACCACCCTCACTACAGTGGGCGTCCCAACACTCGGAGAGGAAGAAAGTCTACACTTAATCCCCTCTTTTAATTCGGTACAAAGAGAAATCAAATTATTATGGTTTGAAAAAGGACTCGGTACGAGACCGAGGTTTTTATGAGGAGATGTCGGAAGCGTCTTTGTATTGACAGACGAACGTCGAGATCACCCTCACTACAGTGGGCATCCCTATGCTCGAAGAAGAAGAGGTCTACACCCAATCCTCTCTTTAGCTCAACACAAAGAATCGATTTTAAGGAGATGAGATTTGAAGATGGACGGGAAGCGTCTTCGTATTGAAAGACGAGTGTCGGAACCACCCTCACTACAGTGGGCATCCCTATGCTCGAAGAAGAAGAGGTCTACACCCAATCCTCTCTTTAGCTCAACACAAAGAATCGATTTTAAGGAGATGAGATTTGAAGATGGACGGGAAGCGTCTTCGTATTGAAAGACGAGTGTCGGAACCACCCTCACTACAGTGGGCATCCCAACACTCGGAGAGGAAGAAAGTCTACACTTAATCCCCTCTTTTAACTCAATACGAAGATGATTTGATTTTGAAAACTGTTTGACAAAGTTTTTGAATCGAGTCGGGACAAGTAATGAAGGGAGAAAAGAGGTGGTCTCAGATCCAACATTACCTATCAATAATTTGACTGGTAATGAATTACGGAGGCCTCGTCATCGACCAAAAGGCGAAAAATGCCCAATAACAAATGCGAAGTAATATTCAACCTCCAAATAAAATGCATAAAAGACAAAAAGAAGATATTTTGAAAAGAGTCTCTAAAAAATAAAGATAATAAAAAGTATAAATATATATTTTAAAAAGAAACTACCATGGTAGAATCTATATGTATAAAATAAAGTTATAATATAATACATATTTAAAACAAAATATATTTACAAAATAGATATTTTAAAAGAAAAAGAATAGTCTACATAAAAGAAATAAGAAAGAAAAAAAAAGGTTATGAAACAAACAAGGGAGGGGTATATGAAACGGTGGGCTTCACGGTCCAACAATAATAACAGCAAAACATAATAAACAACAAAAAAAAAACAAAAGCCAATCTTCTTCTTCTTCCAATCCGTCACAATGAGAAATAAACAGTCCCCAAAAAATATCCCTCAGGAACAAAGCACGGTACTCGCCTCTGTTCAAATCTTCTGGGTTCCATTTTCATTTCTTTCGTTTCCGTTTCAGCTTACAAGTGGATGTTTGTTGGTTTTGTGCTCGTGAAAGAGGGATAAGAGGGTTTTGGAGCTAAAAGCGGATGGGTTTGGAAGAGTAAAGTGGAAATGGGTTGTGAGGTTTGGGATTTTGAGGTTCGAGAAATGGTAGAACGGGTATGGTGAGGGAGGTTTGAAGGAGATGGCGAGGGTTTGTGTTTGGGTGAATCACGACTGTTTGAGGTGGATGTTGGAAGAACTGGGTTTTAAGATCTTTGGTATGTGAAAGGAAGAAGATGAGCTTCAATTGGGTTTGTGATTTTGGGATGAAAACGGGTTTCAGAAGCTTGTTTGATTCGAAGGTGAGTTGATTTTTGGAGCGGTGAAGGGTTTAAATGGAAGCTTGAAGAGATGAAGGTGATGAAGTTTAGACGAATTTGGCTGTTGATTCGAAAGGTTTTTCCGGGCTTGGGTAGTTGTTGTTCATGGGTCGTTTGGAGAAGATTAATGAGTTTTTGTTGATTTTTTTCTGAAATGGGTTTGGTATGATGTTGAACAGGTTGAGATTCGGAGTTGTTTTAATGGAGGTTAAAGGTTGAGTGGTTTCTGGACATTGAAGAAAAGGTTGTTGATGATAAATGGTGAGGATGATGATGCGTTTAGAAAGCTATTCAGAACTGGAAGTTTGTGTGATTTTTTTTATGGTTTTGTGAATGGAGTTTGGTTGTTGAACAAAGATGAAGGGTTTGAATGTGTAAAGAGGGTTCTTTATACTCAATGCCAGGGAACAAGACAAACCAAACAAAACAGATCAAGATTATGAAGACAGTAGGAGTAACAGAATACTTACAGAAGAATACCACCAGATTGTTGATGCAGAACACAGGTGAGCTTCTTCTTCAATCTCCTTTTTTTCAGTTCTTTTTGAGTGAAAGCAGCTAGGGTATCTCCTCTGTAGTCTCTTCCTTTAAGCTTTTATAGTGAGGTCAATTAGGTTTAGCAGACCAACTCTTGAGGCCCTGAAACCCTCTGCCCCTTAGGCTTTAGGTTTGGTCTGCTACTAACCTGTCCTATTACCATTTCTGTGCTAAGACTGTGGTGCTGTAATTGCCTACAGCTGCTCTGTATTTGCCATTTTTGTGAATGTGTTTCTGCTGTCCCATTTTTTCATGTCCCTGAATTTATTTATTTAAATTGAAAATATCTGATATATTTTAACCTGCATTTTCACTGTGGTATCACAACAATTTTACTGATACATTTAATTTCTTTGCAGGATCACTTCCACTCATGACCAAAAATGGATGGTTGCAGCAACGTCTCAACTGAGTTAGTAGGTCAAGGATATTTGCATAGTAGTTAAGAACCTTTCCTTGTGCAACATATTGCTCAAATTGGACTTTAGATTTCAGGAAGAGAGCATCATAGAAGTCCCGTTCAGATTCTGACTGTTCACACTCAATCAATTGAATATCAGTTGGTGGCAAGACAAGTATAGGCCTTCCTTCTTTATCCTTTGTTTCCTTGGTTCTTCTTAGCATCAAGGTCCTCAAAATTCCCTTGACCAGTTTCAGGGCTCTTTGATCACCCTGCTCATAGGGCTTTTGAATCAACTTAGTCCACCACTGCCAGCTGCACCAAGGTTCAACACGCAAGAAAGACAAGAGACTGAATAGATCTTCCAAACTATTCTGGAGCGGTGTTCCAGTTAGACACCAGCGGCAGTGTGAGGACAGGGCAATAGTAGCCTGGGCAACCTGACTTTTATGGGCTTTAATATGATGAGCTTCGTCTAGCACTACTCTGAACCATTGGACCCTGTGGTAGATGCTATTCTCTCTATCACTTTTGTATGAAGCTGATAGGACACCATATGTTGTCAAGACAACATCATACTCTAACAACAAATCAACATTATCAGTTCTACCCCCACCATAATGAACAAATACAGATATGCTGCCTGATTTTGAATGTGTTTCAAGCTCGTCCTTCCATTGACCCAATAATGCCATGGGACAAACAATCAGAGTGCCACCCTCTACATTGTTAATATTCCTCCTCTTAGTTGTGAAAATGCTGTTATATAGGCTTTCTGCATTACTGTCTTCTGACTTCACCCTGCCTGGATTACTTAGAATCAAGGCAATTGTCATAACAGTCTTTCCAAGTCCCATTGCATCCGCCAGAATTCCTCCTCTCGCTCTCTGTGTTGCTTGTGGAAATTTCTTTGCCGCCTCCCCAGTAAATATGTTCACATAAATTGTCTTTCCATTGCATATATTGTAGGCTGACCAGCAAGGATGTAGATTTCTATCAGCATTTTCATCATCAGCTCCCTTCTCAATTTCTGTCATCCAATACAGAGCTTGACTCTGGTAGGGCTTAAGACTACACATCAGGGTTTTTGGTGCTTCCTTCTCCTGTAAGTCAAAGACTTCAGCGGCTCCAACAAGTTTATTCAAAGCTGACTCTGAAAGAGCTTGTTCATTCTCATTTGGCTCTGGAAGTGGCTCACTGATGCCTTTTCTACGCTTATTAACAGGCAAAACTGAAACTTCATCTGAATCAAGTTTAAGAATCCGCTTCCGAGCCTTCATTTCTTCAGGGGTGAAATCAGCCTTCCTATATGGCTCAATCTTAACAACATTATTTCTTGCATCATTTCCAATTTGTATGGTGTGGCAATGCATCGGCCTCGAACTTTAACATTTCCAGTCTGCACAAGAGGCATGACGGATTTTGCCCATTCCATTGGCAAAGTAAACTTCAGCAAGGCTTTCTGACGCAAAAACAGGGAATAGAGAAGCTAAAAAGTCCAAAGGGTTAAAATCGGTCTCGTCCACAATAGCATTCTCAGTCAAAACATCATTTATAAATCCATGTCTAGCATTGTCATCATAAGCAAGTGCCTCTTGACTGCTGCTATGCAGGTTGTTATTCCCAACTGGTCTATCCCAAGGTTTTACAAATGAATTCAAAAAGCTTGCTGAAGATGGTTCTTCCCGGTAGGTTGAATTGGAAGACCGTAACTTATCGGCAATGGTATTTCCATTAAGGAGCTGTTGAGATAATTCTTGCTGCTCATTTAGTATATGTCTACTTCCATTGGTAGAAGGAAACATTGAGGACTCATTTTGGTCGTGTATGGATAAGCCTGCTAAAGAGAGGTTGTTAAGACCTTGAAGTTCTTCTTCTTTCATGATGACTTTGAAATCAGGGGTGATATCATCCGGAAGTTGGCAACGCCAGTAATTGTGGGCCTCGTCACCGGAATTATTAGAAACGGATGATTCTGATCTATCTAAAACTGCTTTCCCAAGAGAACCAGCCGTTGTTAGCCTTGTTGTCGCATCAACCGAGCTAGTACTCCCAGATGGCAATGATCTGAGTGAAAAAGGAATAAACTCTGCCGCATTTGGATTCAAAGCAGTCTTGTTTGGAGAGCCCAGCTTTGTGTCTGTCGGAGACCCTTTCTTCGATAAACTCAAACTTAATCAGCCTTTATTTTCCTTTCACCGCATAACAAAATATAATGGTTGTAACTCTGTTCTGATGCAGGTTTCGCCGCTTCGGGGACGGTACATACGCAACATGAAATGAAGGCTTTGGAGCACACATGGTTATTCCACAGAGAACTTGCATACCCCGGGAAGTATGTGGGGTCATGGAGAGAATACGGTCTTTTTGTGCGAAGATCTTTGTGCCACTGCGGTAATTCATTCCATCCTCTTCTGCAGGTGACTCAAGGTGTGAGTAATAGGTTGCGTCATGGTATGCACAGAGTGTTGGCTAGTACGGCTTCGGTATTGTTTTGCTTGCATTTTCATTTCTTGCCTTCAGTAAGCTTGTCCCCTAGATTATTTCTCACTGACTTAAAATCAACTATTACAATGGCTTTTACTGAACTTTGCACGGATTTGAACTTGTCGTTGTCTGAAATATAACGTACACATGAACCGTGAATTGCAGGCTTTGCTCGTGCTTTTGTGACCGTTCAAATAAAGTAGGACCAACGACTTCGTGAAGGGCGGTGATTGCCTCGAAATTCTGAGCCCTTTCCTGGATTTAATGTCCTCTTGATGCTCCTGTATTTGTGCTAGGATTTGCCACCGTATCCCTCCAAATGTGTTGGTTGCATAGTCTTGCAGGTCGTGAGCAGGACAAGTTTGTGAAACGTGGCTTTGCCGTGAATTTTGCAGCAGCTGGTATTTTTTTGTTTTGTCAAAGTGATTTATGTTGCGGTTGATTTTTACGGGTGAGGCGTGGTGAATGACAGGAATAGGAGGTGGGGCGACACCATTAGCGAAGGGGCGGGGTGGCACTGGAGCAGGAATCGTACCATTAGCTTGAAGGGCATTGGGAAGTATTGGTGGCCCACTGGCAAATAAAGTATGGGGCCTGCTCTTCTGTGCAGTTGGATTACTTGCAGCCAAAACTCTTTCTGCGGGAGTACCGTGCCTTTTACCTTTAGTGTCTTTCTTATAAGCATATGACACTGTAATTTGGCGATTGCAAAGATACTGTCCATTCATTGCCTCCATAGCCGAATCAGATGCCTCAAATGAATCATAGCTTATAAAGCCAATGCCTCGGGAATTCCCTGTGTCAGGATCTCTCATGATCTTTGGATTCGTAGCAATAACTCCAAAAGCACTGAAAGTATCATACAACAGCTTCTCATCTACATCAAGATCCAGATTGCCAATGAAAAGGTTTGCCCCGACGTCCAAGCTCTTTTTATCTTGGGATGCCTTATTTACACGAATTGGTTTTCCATAAAGTTTAATCATGTTAAGTACTTTGATAGCATAGTCAGCATCTTCTTCACTTCGGAATTCAACAAATCCATAACCTTGATGCTGGTTAGTAACTCTATCCTTGGGGACATAGACGTTAACTACGGGACCAGCTTGATCAAAAAGCTCCCATAGCAATTCCTCTGATATCTGAGGGTCGAGATTGCCTTCATAGGCAGTAGCGTCTTGGTTTCGCTCGGCGGGGTGTTGGCCGAGTAAATTTGCACCGACGCCCGGCGCTATACGTGTGGTAATTGTTCGCCGGAAGAACGGTGAAGGAGGGGGTTAGAGTAGGATTTGCTTCACAGCTTTGACATGTCAAGTGAGCAGTAACTTTCTTTTGTGTCCTTTTTCTGGCTGAATTAATTTCGTGCACCTATCTTTTGTTTTGCAGGTGATGGCTGAGGAGCGTGGCAATTGGTATCACAACGGTACGAAATTGTAGGTCCTGGCATATTGCGGCAAGTTGAATTCGGTTTATGCCACTGCATTGCGGTAATGTGCTGTTGTGGGAAGGCTATTGTTGAAGGCTTGTAGCAACCGCGGATATAAGTTGATGCGGATTAGGGAGAAGTGAAGGCAACTTACCGATGAAGACCTTCGAAAGTTTTGAAAGAAGTCTCAAACAAATTCAAAATTTAACAGATTTTACTATTTTGACACAACTTGTAATACTAGCTTCAAGTATTGAATTTGAATGTACTTTTTTCTCTTTGTAAACTCAAACTTGTATATTATTTGTAATCAATGATTTTCTATACAAAAACTATTCGACAAAAGTTCATAATAGAACTTGGACTAAGTCCTGAGGCAAACTATCCACGGCCTGGTCATGTTTCAGCGTGACATTATGACATCATTTTGGCTTAAAGTCCTTGGAATCAATACAAAGGAGAAAAACATATGACTGTATCTTGCTTAAAGTCCTTTGATGCAAGATTTGAGTTTGTTTATTTTTCAATTCAAATTGAACCCCCTTGTTTGAACACAAATTGATGGCCTCTTGGGAATCATCTGTTATCGGCCAGAATTTCCACGTGAGCTCACAAATACACTTTAAGATATAAGCACCCTCCTTGATAAAATCGCTCCTGGAAGCACGTCTAAGGACCGTGGTTTTGGTAAACGAACTAAACACTCCTTTAAACACATACTAATCATGCCATAAGCTCTCTGAAGCAAATTTCAATATAATCCTGCATCATGACTTCAACTTGAAATTAAGTCATGCCTTAGAATTGAATGCACAGAAAAGTTTCAAATTCACATAACCACTTGGTATAAGGAAATCTCAAAGGTAGGACAAATTGGGGTATGACATGCAATGTGATATGCTAATGCAATGAAATGAAACATAAACCAAATGGAGAAAAGGGTAGGGCAAATTTTGGGGTACAACACGTAGGACTTCCATTCTTCCTTGTTCAAGGGAGGATGTGATAGAAATTTAGGTCCTAAACATGCATGATAACATTAGGTAGATGTTTCCCTCTTGTAATCCCAACTTTAGGTGCATTTTGCATGACAACTTTTAGGGTTTGGTCTAGTCCCCCCTTAGTTTGTCCCGTTCTCTTCTCATCTCAAAACAATTCAAAAACACTTAATAAAAGTTGCAAACAGAATTTAACTCATTTCTTCTTCGTAAAAGACCAACAAAAAAAAATCAAACTTCTTTTTGTCCTCTTGGACTTTAATCATGAGAAAATTTTTTCTTAAAGAGAGTTTCGTTAACTCTCGGTTCTCTTGCAAACGGTAACGCCTAAGTCTCCAATGGTCGAGCTGCATACGCCAAACTGCTAGAACTGATTGTTAACCCTACTCGGGTTAAAAACAACTTGAACCAAACATGTGGTCTAGTTAGCCCGAACTACATTTGCTCTGATCTTTCATGCCGTGTGAAAGTACGTAGGCACGAGATGCGATATCTCGGCGAGCAACCTTCCCCTCCTTTCCCGTAGTTAGGCGAACTACGTTGACTCTGATTTCTCGTTCCAGACGGGAATACGTAGGCATAAAGTGCGATACTTTTCCGAGTCACCTTTTTCTCTCTTTTTAACCCTTAACCTTTAGCGTAGATAGAATACAATCCTTTCGACGGAAAACAAGCGTGGATCCCATCGAGTACGATGGACGTGAGGGGTGTTAATACCTTCCCCTTGCGTAACCGACTCCCGAATCCAGGTTTTGGTTGCGATGACCATACCTTTCCCGTCTTTGCGTTAGGTTTACTCTGAGCGTTTCCTTTCCCTCCTTTGGGATAAATAACGCACGGTGGCGACTCTTCTGTCTTGTCGGCGCCGATTTTCGCAGTAGCGACACTAAGTTTCTGTAGTACTCTACAGGAACCTCTTGTTTTATGTTTGTTTATTGCTATGTGTTTATATGCTTAAGGGATTAAAGACCCTAATGGTTTATTTCTAAGTATACTCGATAAGATGTCGCATCTTATGCCTACATATCCTTACGGGAGTGGAATCAAAGTATCTGTAGTTCCCCTAAAGGGTTAGAAGAGTTCTTTGACTATGGTCAAAGTTCCTACGAGTTTAGGGTAGATGATTGATTAGGTTTAGGAGAAGAGACGAGTCTTCATTTTAAGGGAGATATAACCGCCACAGGTTGTAAGAAAATAGTCTTTGCATCGTCTTAAGAAAAGGGCTTAAGTACTCGGATTGTTTAACGAGTATGCCTTTATCTCTCTTAAGGCAAAGTCCCTACATGTTGATTGTATTATTGTGGGGTGGAGATTCTATCTCGCTTAAGATGATTAACATTTTTCTCTAATGTGTTTGAATAATTGTATTGAGTTGTTGATTGTTTGTTTCTATGTTGTAAAAAGGTCCTTCCTATGGGGTAGGATCTATCTTAAAAAGATCAACTTGAATGGGATCAAGGATCAAGTGGGAGAATGATGCAAATGATGTGCACTACACACAAGTGTTGACTCATGTGTAGGTTTTTCTGCGTAATCTTCAAGATGTCTGGAATTTTACAGAATTGGAACCATATTTTTTCCATTTTTCTTCATTTTATTAGATTTTTTTACATTTTAGTTGTCAAAAAATTAGCAATGCTGGTGCTATCATTTTGTGAATTTTGTTTGATGTATCAAAACATTGTTTAAATGTCAATCCTTTTGCAGGGATCTCATACACATGTTGAGGTATTGTGATGTATATTTTGTGTGAATTTTATTGTACCATTTAAATTGGTTTTTGATGCTTTCTTTAACATGCTCCATTTTAATCTTTCCTTTGGTATACATGAGATATCTTGCATTGTTTTCATCTTGTTTGACCATTTCCTTGTGGATATTTTTATGGTATCTCTCACCCCTGGTTTGTGGATTGATGTAGGTCATGGGAGATTTTTTATTTGATTTTTTTAGCACCTTTTGCTATTTTTCTTATGTTTTGTATTCGAACTTGTAATTTGGACTTCCGAACGGACTTTATTTTTGTTAAGGCTCCAACGGCCGATTTGTGTTTGCATGGTGAACGCCGTGGTTTATATTTCTTATTGTAGATAGGTTAGAGGTACTTGAAGACCCTTAGGTGGCTGTTATTTGTATGTGTAGCTTGCCCGATTATCGACTTGTTTGCATGATAGCACGTTGCGATTCCAAATAGTGGATTACGCGTTTCATTCGGAGTTTTCACTCGATTCTTTGCATATGATCACTTGGTATCTTCTTATTCCATCCATGAATGGGCTTGATGTTGAGATGAACCTTCCTCCCTCCTTTGCATTGCATTTATCATTCCTATATTCATGTTCAGTTGTATGCGGTTATTACTTGTATTTCCGTTTCTTCCTTTCGCTTTCCTTCCCGTAGGACTTCCATTCTTCCTTGTTCAAGGGAGGATGTGATAGAAATTTAGGTCCTAAACATGCATGATAACATTAGGTAGATGTTTCCCTCTTGTAATCCCAACTTTAGGTGCATTTTGCATGACAACTTTTAGGGTTTGGTCTAGTCCCCCCTTAGTTTGTCCCGTTCTCTTCTCATCTCAAAACAATTCAAAAACACTTAATAAAAGTTGCAAACAGAATTTAACTCATTTCTTCTTCGTAAAAGACCAACAAAAAAAAATCAAACTTCTTTTTGTCCTCTTGGACTTTAATCATGAGAAATTTTTTTCTTAAAGAGAGTTTCGTTAACTCTCGGTTCTCTTGCAAACGGTAACGCCTAAGTCTCCAATGGTCGAGCTGCATACGCCAAACTGCTAGAACTGATTGTTAACCCTACTCGGGTTAAAAACAACTTGAACCAAACATGTGGTCTAGTTAGCCCGAACTACATTTGCTCTGATCTTTCATGCCGTGTGAAAGTACGTAGGCACGAGATGCGATATCTCGGCGAGCAACCTTCCCCTCCTTTCCCGTAGTTAGGCGAACTACGTTGACTCTGATTTCTCGTTCCAGACGGGAATACGTAGGCATAAAGTGCGATACTTTTCCGAGTCACCTTTTTCTCTCTTTTTAACCCTTAACCTTTAGCGTAGATAGAATACAATCCTTTCGACGGAAAACAAACGTGGATCCCATCGAGTACGATGGACGTGAGGGGTGTTAATACCTTCCCCTTGCGTAACCGACTCCCGAATCCAGGTTTTGGTTGCGATGACCATACCTTTCCCGTCTTTGCGTTAGGTTTACTCTGAGCGTTTCCTTTCCCTCCTTTGGGATAAATAACGCACGGTGGCGACTCTTCTGTCTTGCCGGCGCCGATTTTCGCAGTAGCGACACTAAGTTTCTGTAGTACTCTACAGGAACCTCTTGTTTTATGTTTGTTTATTGCTATGTGTTTATCTGCTTAAGGGATTAAAGACCCTAATGGTTTATTTCTAAGTATACTCGATAAGATGTCGCATCTTATGCCTACATATCCTTACGGGAGTGGAATCAGAGTATCTGTAGTTCCCCTAAAGGGTTAGAAGAGTTCTTTGACTGTGGTCAAAGTTCCTACGAGTTTAGGGTAGATGATTGATTAGGTTTAGGAGAAGAGACGAGTCTTCATTTTAAGGGAGATATAACCGCCACAGGTTGTAAGAAAATAGTCTTTGCATCGTCTTAAGAAAAGGGCTTAAGTACTCGGATTGTTTAACGAGTATGCCTTTATCTCTCTTAAGGCAAAGTCCCTACATGTTGATTGTATTATTGTGGGGTGGAGATTCTATCTCGCTTAAGATGATTAACATTTTTCTCTAATGTGTTTGAATAATTGTATTGAGTTGTTGATTGTTTGTTTCTATGTTGTAAAAAGGTCCTTCCTATGGGGTAGGATCTATCTTAAAAAGATCAACTTGAATGGGATCAAGGATCAAGTGGGAGAATGATGCAAATGATGTGCACTACACACAAGTGTTGACTCATGTGTAGGTTTTTCTGCGTAATCTTCAAGATGTCTGGAATTTTACAGAATTGGAACCATATTTTTTCCATTTTTCTTCATTTTATTAGATTTTTTTACATTTTAGTTGTCAAAAAATTAGCAATGCTGGTGCTATCATTTTGTGAATTTTGTTTGATGTATCAAAACATTGTTTAAATGTCAATCCTTTTGCAGGGATCTCATACACATGTTGAGGTATTGTGATGTATTTTTTGTGTGAATTTTATTGTACCATTTAAATTGGTTTTTGATGCTTTCTTTAACATGCTCCATTTTAATCTTTCCTTTGGTATACATGAGATATCTTGCATTGTTTTCATCTTGTTTGACCATTTCCTTGTGGATATTTTTATGGTATCTCTCACCCCTGGTTTGTGGATTGATGTAGGTCATGGGAGATTTTTTATTTGATTTTTTTAGCACCTTTTGCTATTTTTCTTATGTTTTGTATTCGAACTTGTAATTTGGACTTCCGAACGGACTTTATTTTTGTTAAGGCTCCAACGGCCGATTTGTGTTTGCATGGTGAACGCCGTGGTTTATATTTCTTATTGTAGATAGGTTAGAGGTACTTGAAGACCCTTAGGTGGCTGTTATTTGTATGTGTAGCTTGCCCGATTATCGACTTGTTTGCATGATAGCACGTTGCGATTCCAAATAGTGGATTACGCGTTTCATTCGGAGTTTTCACTCGATTCTTTGCATATGATCACTTGGTATCTTCTTATTCCATCCATGAATGGGCTTGATGTTGAGATTAACCTTCCTCCCTCCTTTGCATTGCATTTATCATTCATATATTCATGTTCAGTTGTATGCGGTTATTACTTGTATTTCCGTTTCTTCCTTTCGCTTTCCTTCCCGTAGGACTTCCATTCTTCCTTGTTCAAGGGAGGATGTGATAGAAATTTAGGTCCTAAACATGCATGATAACATTAGGTAGATGTTTCCCTCTTGTAATCCCAACTTTAGGTGCATTTTGCATGACAACTTTTAGGGTTTGGTCTAGTCCCCCCTTAGTTTGTCCCGTTCTCTTCTCATCTCAAAACAATTCAAAAACACTTAATAAAAGTTGCAAACAGAATTTAACTCATTTCTTCTTCGTAAAAGACCAACAAAAAAAAATCAAACTTCTTTTTGTCCTCTTGGACTTTAATCATGAGAAATTTTTTTCTTAAAGAGAGTTTCGTTAACTCTCGGTTCTCTTGCAAACGGTAACGCCTAAGTCTCCAATGGTCGAGCTGCATACGCCAAACTGCTAGAACTGATTGTTAACCCTACTCGGGTTAAAAACAACTTGAACCAAACATGTGGTCTAGTTAGCCCGAACTACATTTGCTCTGATCTTTCATGCCGTGTGAAAGTACGTAGGCACGAGATGCGATATCTCGGCGAGCAACCTTCCCCTCCTTTCCCGTAGTTAGGCGAACTACGTTGACTCTGATTTCTCGTTCCAGACGGGAATACGTAGGCATAAAGTGCGATACTTTTCCGAGTCACCTTTTTCTCTCTTTTTAACCCTTAACCTTTAGCGTAGATAGAATACAATCCTTTCGACGGAAAACAAGCGTGGATCCCATCGAGTACGATGGACGTGAGGGGTGTTAATACCTTCCCCTTGCGTAACCGACTCCCGAATCCAGGTTTTGGTTGCGATGACCATACCTTTCCCGTCTTTGCGTTAGGTTTACTCTGAGCGTTTCCTTTCCCTCCTTTGGGATAAATAACGCACGGTGGCGACTCTTCTGTCTTGCCGGCGCCGATTTTCGCAGTAGCGACACTAAGTTTCTGTAGTACTCTACAGGAACCTCTTGTTTTATGTTTGTTTATTGCTATGTGTTTATATGCTTAAGGGATTAAAGACCCTAATGGTTTATTTCTAAGTATACTCGATAAGATGTCGCATCTTATGCCTACATATCCTTACGGGAGTGGAATCAAAGTATCTGTAGTTCCCCTAAAGGGTTAGAAGAGTTCTTTGACTATGGTCAAAGTTCCTACGAGTTTAGGGTAGATGATTGATTAGGTTTAGGAGAAGAGACGAGTCTTCATTTTAAGGGAGATATAACCGCCACAGGTTGTAAGAAAATAGTCTTTGCATCGTCTTAAGAAAAGGGCTTAAGTACTCGGATTGTTTAACGAGTATGCCTTTATCTCTCTTAAGGCAAAGTCCCTACATGTTGATTGTATTATTGTGGGGTGGAGATTCTATCTCGCTTAAGATGATTAACATTTTTCTCTAATGTGTTTGAATAATTGTATTGAGTTGTTGATTGTTTGTTTCTATGTTGTAAAAAGGTCCTTCCTATGGGGTAGGATCTATCTTAAAAAGATCAACTTGAATGGGATCAAGGATCAAGTGGGAGAATGATGCAAATGATGTGCACTACACACAAGTGTTGACTCATGTGTAGGTTTTTCTGCGTAATCTTCAAGATGTCTGGAATTTTACAGAATTGGAACCATATTTTTTCCATTTTTCTTCATTTTATTAGATTTTTTTACATTTTAGTTGTCAAAAAATTAGCAATGCTGGTGCTATCATTTTGTGAATTTTGTTTGATGTATCAAAACATTGTTTAAATGTCAATCCTTTTGCAGGGATCTCATACACATGTTGAGGTATTGTGATGTATTTTTTGTGTGAATTTTATTGTACCATTTAAATTGGTTTTTGATGCTTTCTTTAACATGCTCCATTTTAATCTTTCCTTTGGTATACATGAGATATCTTGCATTGTTTTCATCTTGTTTGACCATTTCCTTGTGGATATTTTTATGGTATCTCTCACCCCTGGTTTGTGGATTGATGTAGGTCATGGGAGATTTTTTATTTGATTTTTTTAGCACCTTTTGCTATTTTTCTTATGTTTTGTATTCGAACTTGTAATTTGGACTTCCGAACGGACTTTATTTTTGTTAAGGCTCCAACGGCCGATTTGTGTTTGCATGGTGAACGCCGTGGTTTATATTTCTTATTGTAGATAGGTTAGAGGTACTTGAAGACCCTTAGGTGGCTGTTATTTGTATGTGTAGCTTGCCCGATTATCGACTTGTTTGCATGATAGCACGTTGCGATTCCAAATAGTGGATTACGCGTTTCATTCGGAGTTTTCACTCGATTCTTTGCATATGATCACTTGGTATCTTCTTATTCCATCCATGAATGGGCTTGATGTTGAGATGAACCTTCCTCCCTCCTTTGCATTGCATTTATCATTCCTATATTCATGTTCAGTTGTATGCGGTTATTACTTGTATTTCCGTTTCTTCCTTTCGCTTTCCTTCCCGTAGGACTTCCATTCTTCCTTGTTCAAGGGAGGATGTGATAGAAATTTAGGTCCTAAACATGCATGATAACATTAGGTAGATGTTTCCCTCTTGTAATCCCAACTTTAGGTGCATTTTGCATGACAACTTTTAGGGTTTGGTCTAGTCCCCCCTTAGTTTGTCCCGTTCTCTTCTCATCTCAAAACAATTCAAAAACACTTAATAAAAGTTGCAAACAGAATTTAACTCATTTCTTCTTCGTAAAAGACCAAAAAAAAAAAAATCAAACTTCTTTTTGTCCTCTTGGACTTTAATCATGAGAAAATTTTTTCTTAAAGAGAGTTTCGTTAACTCTCGGTTCTCTTGCAAACGGTAACGCCTAAGTCTCCAATGGTCGAGCTGCATACGCCAAACTGCCAGAACTGATTGTTAACCCTACTCGGGTTAAAAACAACTTGAACCAAACATGTGGTCTAGTTAGCCCGAACTACATTTGCTCTGATCTTTCATGCCGTGTGAAAGTACGTAGGCACGAGATGCGATATCTCGGCGAGCAACCTTCCCCTCCTTTCCCGTAGTTAGGCGAACTACGTTGACTCTGATTTCTCGTTCCAGACGGGAATACGTAGGCATAAAGTGCGATACTTTTCCGAGTCACCTTTTTCTCTCTTTTTAACCCTTAACCTTTAGCGTAGATAGAATACAATCCTTTCGACGGAAAACAAGCGTGGATCCCATCGAGTACGATGGACGTGAGGGGTGCTAATACCTTCCCCTTGCGTAACCGACTCCCGAATCCAGGTTTTGGTTGCGATGACCATACCTTTCCCGTCTTTGCGTTAGGTTTACTCTGAGCGTTTCCTTTCCCTCCTTTGGGATAAATAACGCACGGTGGCGACTCTTCTGTCTTGCCGGCGCCGATTTTCGCAGTAGCGACACTAAGTTTCTGTAGTACTCTACAGGAACCTCTTGTTTTATGTTTGTTTATTGCTATGTGTTTATCTGCTTAAGGGATTAAAGACCCTAATGGTTTATTTCTAAGTATACTCGATAAGATGTCGCATCTTATGCCTACATATCCTTACGGGAGTGGAATCAGAGTATCTGTAGTTCCCCTAAAGGGTTAGAAGAGTTCTTTGACTGTGGTCAAAGTTCCTACGAGTTTAGGGTAGATGATTGATTAGGTTTAGGAGAAGAGACGAGTCTTCATTTTAAGGGAGATATAACCGCCACAGGTTGTAAGAAAATAGTCTTTGCATCGTCTTAAGAAAAGGGCTTAAGTACTCGGATTGTTTAATGAGTATGCCTTTATCTCTCTTAAGGCAAAGTCCCTACATGTTGATTGTATTATTGTGGGGTGGAGATTCTATCTCGCTTAAGATGATTAACATTTTTCTCTAATGTGTTTGAATAATTGTGTTGAGTTGTTGATTGTTTGTTTCTATGTTGTAAAAAGGTCCTTCCTATGGGGTAGGATCTATCTTAAAAAGATCAACTTGAATGGGATCAAGGATCAAGTGGGAGAATGATGCAAATGATGTGCACTACACACAAGTGTTGACTCATGTGTAGGTTTTTCCTTTGGACGGATGCAATGCGAGAATGATAAAGGATGATAATGTACTTTACTGTAATGTAAATTGCTGAAGGTAAAGGCAGATAAATAACATACATGTACGCATGAAAGCGCTGAAGTGTAGGTGAATGTGTCGTGGATGTGAGTGTGCACGGTCGATTTGTATTTTACACTGTTGATTGATTTTAGGCGAAGGTTGAATTGTTTTTAAGGCGAGTTGAGAAGAGGTTTATTTTAGTTGATTAAATATATTTTAGTTTGAATTATGAGAAAACATTGATTTGATTTTGGATGAGATTGATTTATGAGAAAAAGTTATTATAAGCTGATTGGTTTAAAAAAAATATTTATTTAGCTATTATCAAATAAGGTTAAACTAAACAAAATAATTTTAATTAAAAGGTATTGAATAAGATTGATATATATATATATATATATATATATATATATATATATATATATATATATATATATATATATATATATATATATATATATATATATATATATATATATATATATATATATATATATATATATATATATATATATATATATATATATATATATATAAAAGTTAATAAACAAATAAGTTTTTTTTAAAAGAGTTTACAAAAGGTTTACCAATTATATAAAAAAAAGGTTGATTACCATAAAAATATAATTGAGTTAACATTAATAATCCAAAAAAATTTATTAAGTTTAAATTAAAAAGGATTTAATTAAATTAGAAAAGGAAATATTTAAAATGAAAAATGTTTTATTTTAATGAGAAGATTAATTTAATAACCTAGGATTAATTAAGTTTTTGATTATTAGTTAGAGGGTTAATTATAAGTTAATCGGAGGATTAGGGCTGGTGGAAACGTGTGTGTGTGCGTGTGTGTGTGTGTGTGCGGTGGTTAACATTATTACAATAATAAAGTAAAAGAAAAACGATCACAATGAACCCTAATTCCCCAGATTTTCCCCAATTCCTCTTTCGATCCTCCTTCGTTCATCTCTCTGCTTCGCCTCTCCCCGTTTTCCTTCGTTCATCTCTCTGCTTCGCCTCTCCATACTTCTTCGGTTCTCTATTCCTAAAACACAAAACGCGAATCAAATCATAAAATAGAGCTTTAGCCATATTAGCTTTCAGTGGGATGTTCCTTTCTGCAGGATTCCGATGAGAGGTTCGCGTCGGCAATGTCGTGAGGATTGGGTTTGGTTTGCTTCGTCGGCGGTGTGGAATTCAAAGCGTCACGACGGAGGATGTGGACGGAAGGTTTTGACGGTGAAGAAGATAAGTTCTCTTCTTTCTTTTGATCTTTAGGTTTTACGATTTGGGGCCATTTGTGATCTTTTGGTCGACATCTTGTCCTCCTACTATTCTCCTTATATAGGTCTCAGAATGATAATGTCTTTGAATGAATTTGATTGCTGCTTTGAATGTCGATTGATGTTTTCCAAATTAGGGTGAATCAGATTTGAAAACATTCCTAATTCGTCTGATTGCTATAATGACTTATCAATCTCTGATTTTGTGATTTAAATGAAATTGGATTTGATTTTTCTGAACCAAATCTTTATTTTTCAGTGGATATTCTTCAATGATTTTTGCTGACTCTGAATATGACCTGGCAGGTGTAGATATCAATAATTTTGGGCCAGAAATTGGAATAGAATCCTAGAAGGGAAATTCGCTTGATGCGTGTAGTGGGAACTTCCACGAAGACTGGTGATGAATGGCGACGACCTCAAGTATTCGCAGGGTATCTCTTTCAAATTCCATCTCTGTTCCTCTGGTTTTAGTTTGGATTCGAGATTCTAAGCCAAGACTACTCATAGATGAACTATGTGTTTGCGTTGATTAGCAACATTATCTTTCTGAAATCTAACAGTATACTGCAGATAGTTTAACATGTTGGCATTCTTTGTAGGAGGGATGAAATAGGCCTTGGGCAGCTCAGGCAAGCCATTGGAATATCTTAGAGCTGAAATTGTCACAACTATTGAATGTGCTAACGAGGGCTTACAATCCATTCTTTCTTGTCTAGTGACTAAAATTCAGGGATCTTGAAGCAGCCCAGATGTTGTAAATAACCAAGAGTTGTAGGTTGAAGCACTAAACAGGTCGTTCAACAAATGCGCCATGTTCCACCTTAATCTAAAAGTGAGGCTGGTTTTCAATCTTGTCAGCAGGAGGTAACCTTGGAGTTTCTCGATCTATCCTGTTATGTTTTAGTAAATCAATAACTATCCTCTTTGCAATTCATGGTACGAAACTCGGAGGAGAAGATTATGGCTTGGAGTCTTTAAGTAATGCTGAAAGTATCCTTCACGGCACGAGGTATTCTGCGAACTTTCCTTGATAATTTTACTTGCAGTTGGTTTGTGGTAAGTTCTCGACCAAAGACTACATTCTGACCTTGTCTGTTCATTACGTGTGACTGTTGTGCTTTGCCCAGAGGTTGTTTATATTATTAACTTTATCAGATTTTATTGGTAGGTTATTAGCCTATTCTGTTGCGACCAAAGTGGTATCAGATGTCACAATAATTGGCTCCCAGAGCGGCATAATCATTCGTTCTTCACTCACTTCTTTAGCTTCTGATACGAGGTAATCAAAATAACAAACTAATTCTTTTCTTGAAGCCAACCGCTTCTTCTGCTTGTTAATCAGTGTCTTCGTTATAATTTACGAAGTTCTTATTTGGAATCCATTTCAGGTACGGGAAGAAATCTCTTCAACCTTCCTCAAATGCACCCTCCGTATAAGTCCTCTCGTGATAATGTAGTCGTTAAATTCTCCCCATAAATGGACTCAATATCGTTTCCCAGAGCTTGCTTTAGAGCTAGTTCGAAAAGTTTGGACACAAGCAGAATCTGAGAGGGTCTTCACATGTTCATTAAACTTCCTGGGCATATCTTCCATCATAACTTCTTTGTGAAAACGAAGTCGCTTCTGTGCATTGGCTCCAGGAACACTTGTAAGAATATGTTTTTTTTCATTGTAGTCGCTCATAGCAATCATACGTTTATCAGAAGTTAGAATCATAAGTGCAGTCGATAACTTCCGTTTTGAAATTTATGAATATCTAGTCACCATTGCCTGTGAGCCATCTTTGTGAATGTCTTGTGAGGTTTCTCCTTTTTCAATTGCAGCAGATTCCCTAATCACTGGTAAACCTGGACCAACAAAATGTTGATGACCAGATTTTTTGACACACACTAACACTGCCTGCTGTTAAGATGTTTTGAAGTAATACCGGCGTGCATGACCTGTGATTAATGTTGTACTTTTATCTGTTGATTGCAGGCTGCTGATCACCATTTTTGGCAAACTTTGAGTTGGATTGATCCTTGTCATCAGTTTTTATTTCTGCATTATAAGAATCACAAGGCTTCTTGTTGGAAAAGAAGATTCTTTGCTCATTGGTGACTTCTGTTGACCAGGAGACTCACTTCCCTTGCCAGAAGATTTATCATATTTAACATCCTGGCATTTCTTACTCCTTTCATTGTTATCATAATGATCATTCTCCGAAGCCAAATGACTAGCTGCCCTTTCAAGATTAAACTCGTCCTCGTCATTAAATTTTGCAGGTGGACCTATTCTCATCATGTGGACTTCTATTTTTACTGCTGGTCTTACCTATTGCTTGTGGTGACATTGATTAAATTGGAGACTTATCTGGTGGGGACATTGAATCTTGTGATCCATAGCCCGAAGCTTTGTCATTTTTATCTGTCCGTATAAACTGCAAAGGGCTGGAGAGTTCATAAACTTCTGGTGATAACTTTCTGCACCCTGGCCCTTTTTCAATTTGGGGTATGTACTGACTTTGGTTGTTTTGCAGGAATCCCGAGGGCGTGGTAGAACGAAGAACGGAGTTGAGTTTGAGGTGGTGAGATGGTTCACACCAGGGCATTATAAAAAATTAGTAACATTGTTGGTCTGCTTTTTTTTCGACAAAGATCTCACGATATTCTTTGTTTTACAGCAGGTTGGCGCTTTGGGCGAAGCTCAAAGAAGAGTGAATGTGAGGTTGTTACCGTAGGCGAGTTGCTTCTAAGCTACTGATGGGAATGCTATGGAAATTGCTGGCATGGCGTCTTCACGTGTTCTTTGAATTGTTCCATTTCGTGCTCGCAGTAATAGAGGCAGTGCTGGCTGGTAGCTTTTGAAGCGTCGGTATTTCTACTAGGCGGGATTTATATTCTTTCTGGATTGGGTTCTCTTGTTGTCAACGACCTCTTAAACGAATTGTGAGCTTCTAACATGGTTTTACCACTGCTGCTCGCATATACAACACTCAGCGCCCCAACCGTCTCCGAAGAGTTGCAAAAGGCTGCCGTGGAGTTAAAGCGAAACAAGGAGTCCTGATGTCACAACTCGAAGCTCCAATGTACTGGTGTGGTATGAAACTTAGCCTTCAAGCATATAAATCTAATATTGGATAACCAAGTATATTAATCGAACCGCCTTTGTCTTTGCAGTGATGTCTTAACCATGTCGATCCCTCTCATCAAACGGCGTTGGCAAAAATGTACCAGTCACAATAAAGCTGCCTGTGAAACTTCATTTATATGATGATACTGCTGTAGAGATTCTGATAGATGCCGGCGCGGAGAAGTCTTGGTTGAGCTTTCAACATGCTTCACACTTCAATAGACCTTAATAAGTTTCGATAGTCTCTTTTCTTTTTCCAGTTATTTGAGTAGAATTCGTGTTTCCTATTCCCTAGGAAATCACGAGTCAGTGAAGGAAGGCACATCAAGATATGTCACTTTTGTCTTATGTAATAAATGTAAGATTAATTATTTTGTATTGACGTGAAAAAAAAACGGATGTTGATTGAATCTCACGAGCTCCTTCGCACTAAACATCTTGCAAGTTATGACCTTGTAATTATCTTCTTAATAATTTAGTCTTTTACATTCCGTGGATAGAAATGACGGTAGGCTAGGAACCCAAATGCCCATCCATTGAATTCTCCGCCATTGCAATAATGATGCTCACACAGTGGTATAATCATTAGCCATGCGAATGGTCACGTGTAATAGAGTAATGTAGAGTAATCCTATTGTAGTAACTCTTACGTAGCCATAATTTAAGGTTAAAGTCCAACCACCGGTAAAAGGTCTGAGATATTGCTAAACCATAAACCGCATGGCCCAAAAATAGGAAAAGATGAAAAAGCATCTCGACACAAGCTCTTTAACCACTTAATCAAATAATAGCAGGGATCTTATTCCTTCTTCATGATGAAGTTCTCGATGCGAACAAGACAAACTCTTTGCAAATAAAATTCGTGAATGAATGGCAGCTTGGGGCGAATCTCGACATAGCTGGAAGCTTGAGCTTTTAGATTATAATAAGTGCACATAAAGTATCCATGAATTCTTGAACTTTCAGTAGCGGACCTAACCTCACAAAGAAAAATAAACAAAACAGTTAAGATAGTTAGTAATGTGGATTATTGGTCGTGAGAATGAACGCTGTCTCAACTTGATATTACCGCGTCTGCACAAATTGGTTAGTCACATAAATATTAAATAAAGTCAAATAACAATAGAAAAAATTGCAAAAAGAGGTGGCATCTTACGGTCAAAAATTAGGGTGTGACACTGGGGAGAAAAACAAGGAAGCGGAAAGGATTTGATTCGAGGGACGAAGAAGAACGAAAGGGGCTAGGGTTCCATCGTGTTCTTCATTTTGATTGATTTTCGTGTGTTTTTTCTGTGCTGAAGTGTTTCCCATGCACACACTGACTAATTAACACATAATCACCCCCCTAATCCGCTAATTAACTCATAATCACCTACCACTAATATTTTTATTTTAATCTAATTAATAATTACCCAATTTAGGTCATTAATATTTAATTTAATTGATTAATCAGTAATTAATCTTTAATCAACCTTTTTTATAAAATAAATTTATAACTCTTTTTTAGTTAACCCTTAATTAATTAATTAATCAACCTTCCTTTTCATTTTTATTTCACCTACTTAGTCCCTTTTATTGAATAATATAATTGTTCATAAAAAAAGAAATCTTTTTTTAATTTAATAATTTGTATTTAACAACTAAAAAACTATTTTATTTAATAAACTCTTTTTTTTAATTTAATTTTTATTTAATAGAAACAACCTCTTTTATTCAAAAAAAAAAACATTTTTACATGTTTAGGTTGATTTATTAAAATTGAAATTTTCTTTAAGCCATTTGCCCTTTTTCTAAATAGAAATTCAATTAATCAACTAAAATCAATCTCACCAAAATATTTTCCCATAAGTATAATTCAACTAAAATTAGTCCATCTCACTATTAATAATCAAATACAACTTTTTCTCCAAAAAATCAATCAGTCTCACTAAAATCAGTTCAACCTCGACTAAAATCAACTCACATTGTAAAAACAATTTAATCAATCGCTTACACCTCACATCCACAATTCACTCTACACACTTCAGCGCTTTCATGCGTATGTGAATGTTTTATTTACCTGCCCGTTATTATTTCCGCAATTTACTTTACAGCAATCTACATTACCGTCATTTACATTTTCCGCATCGCATTCCGTCCAAACGAAGAATCTGCGCATGATCTCAACAATCGTGCGTATGCATCATTTGCATCATTTTCCCACGTGATCCTTGATCCCATTCAAATCGATCTTCTAGGATAGACCCTACCCCATAAGGAGGACCTTCTATCTTTACAACATAGACAAAACAATCAACACAATACAAACAATTATTCAAACACATTAGAGAATAGGTGTTAATCATCTTAAGCGAGATAGAATCTCCACCCCACAACAATACAATCTCTTACACTGTGGCGGTTACATCTCCCTTAAAATGAAGACTCATCTCTTCACCTAAACTCAACAACTACCCTAAACCCGTAGGAACTTAGAGAGAAGGTGAATCGAGGTGAACTTGAGGTAAGACATTGCTCAAGCAAAACACGATTGGCGGACATTTTCACCAAATGATTGAAGATCGACATGAAGGTGGGAAAAACACTTAGAAGGGGGGTTGAATAAGGGTTTAGAAAAATTATGGCAATAAAAATAACACAGTATTTTTATCCTGGTTCGTTGAACTCAACTAATCCAGTCCATCTTATCAAAGATGATTTGCCTTTCTCCACAAGGACTTAATCCACTATATTCAAACAGATTACAGTGTTAACCATTAAGAACAACTGTCTTAGTCTTCTCAAGAAATCCTGACCACAACTTGGTCTTCTTAAGGAACCTTTTACAATTAAATGTAAACTAACAAGTGTTTAAGATGCTTCTAAAAAGCTATATCACAACTATGATTTTTACACTTAAGATTTAAGAACGAATGAAACTATTCAGCTTATGAAATATGATTGTATGAGAGCTTTGAGAGAGTTTGAATAATTTATCAAGAGATTCGTCAATAGTTTCGTCAACTGAGAAATGTTGTTGAAGGCTTGCTTTTATAGAGAGGAAAGTCCAGGACGTTCCAAGCTTGAAGATCGTGTACTGCAAAGTAGCTGTGGTCTTTTTGTCTTCTAATGACTCTAGCTTTCCCAGAAGAGGATTGTTCAGACAAATCCTTTTTGCCTTTGTTCCTGTGTCTATCACAAAAGAGGAAAGAGTCGTTTGGAATATGCCAACGGATATATCTTCGAATAATATCTTCTTCAACAAGCTTCTATCTCATAGTTATCAACATCAGAGCCTTGAGTGATCAGAGTCTTAATGTTATCAGAGTTTTGTTGCATCAGAGTGTTGCAGCCAATGTGCTTCAGCGTGAATATTACTCAGAGCAGAGTTTGAAGATCAGATCCTCTGTACTTGCAGCGAATAGTATTTTCAGAGTCTTCTGAAAACAATGCTTGAAACTATTCATACAATTTCTTCAGCTACGCTTCAGATGTTTCTGCAGCTTCTGCTTCAGAGTCTTCTGGCAGCGCTCAGAGTCTTCAGATGCTTCAGATGCTTAGCGTATAGAGCATTCAGATGCATTTTTGCTTCCTTAAGAGTATTAAAATTAATATCTGAAACAAAAATACTTGAACAAAATTAGAGTATATATTTTCTTAATACAAAATTTCATTAGTGTTATCATCAAAACATAGAGATATATTTAAACACCAACCTGTGTTCTAACAATCTCCCCCCTTTTTGATGATGACAAAAACATAGGAAATTTTGTTCAGATAAAATGGAAACAAATATATAACTCCCCCTGAGATACAAAATCTCCCCCTGAAATGAATACTCTAATAGAAATAGATACTTCCCTTTTTGCATGAGTATTCTTATCAGAATAAGAGCCTGATTAGAATTCTGGTTAGAATATGCTTTCCAGAGTCAGAGTCTGGTTAATTTGATTTACTTTCCAGAATCAGAGCTTGGTAATCAGAACCTGGTTTGATGTTTCAGAATCAGAGCCTGATTTGTATTAAACGTTTCAGAAATAGAGTCTGATTAATATTGCAGAGTCAGAGTCTGGTTTGGATTAGGTCTAGTTTGGGGATTCTCAGGATATCTTCAATGAATTTTGTCAGATGATACGTTAGAGTTCTGAAAGACTAAAATTAAATGTTAGATAAATTTTACTATGTCTGAATTCCGTTTTGGTAACTGTTTATATGAACATCAGAATTTCATTTTCTCCCCCTTTTTGTCATAATCAAAAAGAAAAACTTTTTAAAGACAAATAAAAGGAAACAGAAAGAAAAGATATAAACAGATAAGGAAAACATTCATAGATTCATTCATAATAATATTCAGATAAAGACATCAAATAATAAGTACAAACAAGTGCACAAACATCAGATAACAACATAAAGCTAAGATTGACGAGAAAGCAACATCTTCAGAAGGTTTGTAATCTCAGAAGAAGATTCTTCTTGCTTGGACATCCACTTCTCAATGTTGTCAGTCTTCTTATCTTGCTTTACCATCTAGGACTTCATTTCAGAATGGCTAGTTTCCAGCATAGCAATCTTATCCTTCAGATCAGAGTCCTCTTGCTTAATTTTAGATGATGTAGGAGCAGATTCAGAAGCAGGAGCTATAATATTATTAATAACCATTGCAGAAGCAGTATCTTGAGTAGCAGAATGAGATGCGTTGTCTACATTCGTTAGAGCTAATTGATTATCTATCAGATGTTCTTCAGGCACAAATTCCTCTGGGATGACTTCTTCAGGAGCAGAATCAATAGCAGGGACAGATGCAGCAAGTGGAGGTTCCAGAAGTAAGATAGGAGTTCTGGGAGTACATAGAAGATCACTCAGATGAGTGAGTCTGACAGTCTCAGCAAACCTAACTCTGGAATCTTCAGTGCAGATGTCCTTAAGATTGTCAGCCACAATGTTGAATATGGATTTGAAGTTTGTCCACAGAGCCTCAGAATCATCTGGATTCATACTTGTAAGACAATCCTTCTTCACCTTAGATAATCACACTTTCAACTCTTTCTCAAAACCAGCAATCAGAGTACCAACGTTTAATCTAGGTTTGGGTGTAAGTAGTTCTTCTAGAACAGATTTTCTAGCAGGTTCAGGGATTGCAGAGGTAGGGTTTTGAAGGTATGGTGAAGGTGGGGATAATAAACAAGGGACGAGGGTATGTTGGGTAAACAGGTGAAGTGGTGACTATAGGTTTTCTGGAAAATAAATATTGTTTGAAGTTGGATGGAGATGGAATGAAATCAAAAGGTGTGGGATCATATGGAGTGAATATAGTGTTTTGTGAGTGTAGAGGTTCAGATGGAATGATATCAGATTGTTGTGTTTGATTTTCTTGGAGTACAGAGGGAAGGACATTTGTAGAAATAGGTTTAAATGGAATGATAGATGCAGAAGGTTCTATTCTGGTATAAAAGTGTTTAAGTTTTAGAACATATGGAAGGGGATCAGAAGGAAATGGTTTGAGTGAATCAAAAGAAACAAATTCAGAAGTTCGTTTACGTTTTGGTTTTGAAGGTTTGAGGGTTTGAGAGAGATGAAAACAATGAAGAAGGCAGAAATGCATACAAGAGTGTTCGTGAGAGTGAAAAGTGTGAAATTTGTTGAGTTGTGAAATTTATAGAGAAATTATGGCACACATAGAGTCACATGTTCAACATATTTTACACTTAGCATTTAATAGCATTTAATAAAAAAAAATCATTTCAAGCATTAATGATTCTGACAATTTGGGGGGAAAACGAGAAACCAAAAATTCAAAACAGTAACTCAAACGTCTTTTCAGTTTTGTGCACTCCACCTTTTCAGATTCAGAGTTACACGTGTTTGCTTGCATGTGCTTCTGAAAACTCTTTGAGAAATGAAACGTTAGCCAACGTTCAGATCCTTTGAGATTTGTTAGTTCAGATCTACACAGAAATAATAATCAAAGAAATTAACAGAAGAAACAGATGTAATGCTTCATAGTTTTAAACATATTGCATCTGAGAAAATTTGCTTCTGTAAAATATTATTCTGGACAGAACTCCATACCAATATTTTTCAAAATAAACTTAAACCTATCTTCAGCAAGGGGTTTAGTAAAGATATCAGTCCATTGATGGTCTGTATCAACAAAGTTTAAGCTTAAAATACCCTTCTGAATATAGTCTCTAATGAAGTGATATTTAATTTCTATATGCTTAGCTTTAGAGTGTAAAATAGGATTTTTAGATAAGCATATAGCAGAAGTATTATCATAGAAAATAGAAATATTACTCTCAAAGATCTGATAATCTTCTAGTTGAATCTTCATCCAGAGCATCTGTGTGCTACACCCAGCAGCAACAATGTATTCTGCTTCTGTAGTTGATAGAGCAATTGTAGGTTGTTTCTTGCTGTACCAGGAGATTAAATTACTTCCCAGAAATTGGCAACTTCCAGAAGTACTTTTTCTTTCAACTCTGTCTCCAGCGTAATCAGCATCACAAAATCCAACTAATTTAAATTCATCAGATTTTCTGTAACACAAACCCACATTAGTAGTACCTTTCAGATACCTTAGAATCCTCTTAACAACTATTAAGTGTGATTCTCTAGGATCTGATTGGAATCTAGCACACAAGCATACACTAAATAGAATGTCAGGTCTAGAAGCAGTTAAGTACATAAGAGAGCCAATCATACCTCTGTAGAGTTTCTGATCTACTTTCTTACTTACCTCTTCCTTACCCAGAGTGCTTGTTGGATGCATTGGAGTCTTTGCCAACTTACTATCAGTCATGTTGAACTTCTTCAGAAGTTCTTTTACATATTTAGTTTGATGAACGTAAGTGCATTATGGAGTCTGGTTTACACTATGCCAAAAAAGGCCTTTAGCAGCGCTTTTTTTGGCCTTTAGCAGCGCTTTAAAGCGCTGCCTAAAGTGGCGCTGCTAAAGGTAAAGGCAGCGCTTTTTCCACAAAAAAAGCGCTGCCAAAGGCATCAGTTTTAGCAGCGCTTTTTCACCCCTGTAGCAGCGCTTTTAAAAGCGCTGCATATTCTCCCTCCCCCTCCCCCCTTTAGCAGCGCTTTATAAAAGCGCTGTCTTATACCCCCTTTAGCAGCGCTTTCTTAGACCCCTCCTTTCCCAACCTATAGCAGCGCTTTTTTATGCCTATTTTTTCTCCTTTAGCAGCGCTTTTTTATGCCTATTTTTCCCCTTTAGCAGCGCTTTCTTGTAAAAGCGCTGTCTATACTTCACGTTTTTGAAATTTTTTTTTAAAAAAAAATCACATTTTTTATATCTTTTTCAAGAAACCTGCTTAAACAATTAAATTCCCTGCTTATAATTCAGGCCTTAAATATAACTTTGTAATTCAACACTTGGCCTTAAATTGTATTTCAACACTTGGCCTTGATATAAGAATTACTAAACTGTAGGACAATATACAATTTACAATATACAATATACAATTTACACATAATTACAAATCCGATAACTTTACAAATAGATACATTAAATAGATACAAATACAAATAGATACATCAAATAATTCTTAACTCAAGCACAAATTGACACCAATCCTCCTTTATTTCTTCCAATCTTGCTCTCGAGTAAGTAGCGCATTTGAATTCATCAAGATACTACATAATATAACAGAACAAGCACGATTTAATACTAATTATTCAGATGAAATATTAGTTAATTATCAAAATGAATCATATAACTCATGAATTGATCCATACCATGATTGGAATCTCTAATTGACCAGAAAGAATGATTTCCTTCATAAAGCGCAGTACAAAATATCCGCAGTCAATCCCACCACGTTGACGAGGACACTGTATTAGGAAAAAAGAGAACGAACATTTATCAGAATATATAGTTTAAATAGTTTTATAAGTAGAACCACTATAACAGTGAAACATGGGAAAATATACCTCCACTCTGATCCAGTTGATGTTGCTAGCCCTGCTTTTTCGCACTGTTGCATCTCTCTGTGATCTGAATATTTGTATAACTCTAACATAATATAAACGATATAATTAGAACAATGTCACATAATAAATAATCATATATAATTATTCAGAACAGTATATATCATCACTTACTGATCAACCATGTTCTTCAGATTTTCATATTTGTTTGTATCGCCATCCAATGAATCTATATAATACATGATTTCTTTAATCGGATTAATGGCGACCAACAACCAGTGACCACTATAAAATAAGACAACAGTTTAGACGGAAATGTTATATAATATGGCAAAAATCGAACAATTATAATAAATGAATTTAGAATAAAAACTAACCCATGGCCAGTATTATACGGCAACATAAACAACTTCTCCGTATTCGCACTCATAAATCTCTGGACAGTGTACTCTTTGACTGCTTCTGTTGTCTGGTCTATTGTCCTACAGTTGACACTGCTAGCAGATAAGAATGCGAATACGGAAGTCAATCCTGCGGGTACCAACAATTTGTCATACAAGAACCTAAAAAAAATATAATCAACATTAGATTATTCAGTTAAACGAGCAAATTTTAAAATGTTCAATTATGTAATTAAAATGGATCGGAGTACCTGACGTAGGTATGCATAACCCCGACGCCCAATTCTAAATGTTTGAAAACCTGGTCGAAATCATCCTTAGCAAGTGTTTCGTGAAATTCAAAACCGAAAATACCTTGATCCATATGTATTAGACGGATGCCGCCCTCAGGCACGTCTGTTGTCCCTACATATGTTTCAAGGCACATCCTAAATCGAGGAACAAATGCTCTTTTTGTCTCGACCTTTTTTTTGGGCACCTTAGAAGTTTCAGGCCTGTTTCCCTTGCTGACTTGTTGCGGCTGCTGATCATGAACCTAAAAGTCATATATTTATAAGTTCAGTAAATAATTTATAATAAAATAATCACTTAAACTGTAGTACTAGTACCTGTAACTTTGATGCAGCAGAATCGGCTTCCCGCACAATAATTCTATCATCTTTTGTTTTGGATTTTGTGGGAGTCTAAGATCATCATGTCAATAATAAAGTGTAAATGTCAGAATAACTTTCATGTAAGGGTAATAAAACATTGGAATATTACAAGGTTCAACCTACCTCATCATCTACGAAAATGAGATTCGCCGGCCATGCTACATAAGCTCCTATCGCGTCTCCCACCATTGTTGCGTCTGATACATCGTCTGGTATAGGCAACAACGCCCCCCCTCTAATGCAATATCAACAGATACTTTCAAAAATCCAGCAGGGAGGGGTTTATGGTGAAGTAAGTCTCCCAGGTTGTTATGCACCTTTCCCTTGCCAACCATGCGATAAGTCGGCGACGATAAATATAGTCGACAAGGTGATATGCCCTAAACAAATAATGATCAGTTAATGTGTCAATTAAGAAAAATGTGCTAAATTAATTTCAATGTAATATATAGAATTACCTCTGGAAGCTTCTGCGGACAACCGATACTATCTTTGTCACTAGTAGCTTTACCGGCCTCTGGAGCGCGCCTTTCGGACATGTATCTCTTCTTATCCTCCTGTAACTCACGAATTTGAGCTTTCATCTCCTCCAAAGTAGCCATCACTTCTTTATTGGTTGGATTTTTTTTCCTTGGCTGCATATACAGTTTGGAAGGAGTGACACCAAATCCCTTACCCCTCACACGCCCAGAGTACTCAGGAATATTCAACACTTTGCTCAATAAACTCCTGCAATCATCATTATAGTCTGGGATAGGGTCTCCTGAAATATAGATAAAAGCATATTAAAATATTGTATACACTTTGTTCAAACACTTTGTTCAAAAACTAATGTTGTACTTACACACTGTTCAAACACTTGTTGAACTTCTTCTTGGACGGATCCATCCCTTCCCACCCGGGCAGCCTTCCATACGACATGGTCCGGAAGAGATGTCGCATCACTTTTCTCCTCTTCCAACTAAGCATTAAGACGAACAATAAATTAAGCATTATATCCTATTATGTATACTTACTATTTTTTGTAAATAGATCATATTAAAGCATATATATGCACTTACTAATTTTTGTTCTAAGCGTGCATATCCCAAACGCCCCTTTCTGTATGGATACGCAGGGTTTGATGCCCGTTCCCGATTTACGCCACTCTTAACCTGAAAATACAAGTTTAAGTCATATCAGTTTGTTTGTGGGATAGGTATATATACTATACATTGTTCATGATAAGTTGTACTTACTTCAAATTCTTTGGTTCTTCGCTTTGCAACAAATGTCTCCCATTCTGCATCCGAAATCAAATCGGCGTACTTCGCTGGACGCGTCGAGTCTACAAATTTGCCATCAGAATCTTTAAGAAATTTGTTGGTTAAAAACGCTCTAAATCCCCTCAAGCGTTTTCCGGCCAACTGAATACAATATTTTCTCCTAGAATCATCAATATTAAAGGATCTCTGCAAACAAATACACATACATTTAACATGTTAGTATAATTAATTTAAAGATGTAACTGTCAACATAATTAAAAATGATCAAATCTCATACTTGAATCTCGCTCCAAATTTTATCCTTAGCCGCTTTTAATGCAGGAAGTCTCCAGTTATCGCAAGTAATCGGAACTTGTGAACGTACAAGTGCTCTAATATAACTCGTCAGCAGCGTACCGTTAGGCTCAATCAACTGATCTCTTTCATTCCAACGGACATCGTACTTTACGCCTCTGTCTCTCGCACGGATGATTCTTTTCATTATCGTTATGCCTCTTTTAATTTTGCGTTCAAGGTCTTTGGGTGTTTCTTTTCCATCATGTGATGTTTCTTTTCCATCATGTGATGTTTCCTCGTTGTTGGCCATAATATACCTGTAATTCAGAATAACAACAACAACAACAAATATCAACAACAATAACAACAACAAATATCATATTAAACAACAACAACAAATATCATATTCAACAACACACAATCAACAACACACAATATATTTATTCAACAACACACAATATATTTATTCAACAACACACAATCAACAACACACAATCTATTTATTCAACAACACACAATATATATCAAACAACACACAATCTACATTTATATCACACAACACACAATATATTTATTCAACAACACACAATATATTTATTCAACAACACACAATCAACAACACACAATCAACAACACACAATCTATTTATTCAACAACACACAATATATATCAAACAACACACAATCTACATTTATATCACACAACACACAATATATTTATTCAACAACACACAATATATTTATTCAACAACACACAATCAACAACACACAATCAACAACACACAATCTATTTATTCAACAACACACAATATATATCAAACAACACACAATCTACATTTATATCACACAACACACAATATATTTATTCAACAACACACAATATATTTATTCAACAACACACAATCAACAACACACAATCAACAACACACAATCTATTTATTCAACAACACACAATATATATCAAACAACACACAATCTACATTTATATCACACAACACACAATATATTTATTCAACAACACACAATATATTTATTCAACAACACACAATCAACAACACACAATCTATTTATTCAACAACACACAATATATATCAAACAACACACAATCTACATTTATATCACACAACACACAATATATTTATTCAACAACACACAATATATTTATTCAACAACACACAATCAACAACACACAATCTATTTATTCAACAGCACACAATATATATCAAACAACACACAATCTACATTTATATCACACAATATATATCAAACAACACACAATATTAATCTACATATTCAACAACATATATATCAACAACAAACAAACTACATATATATCAACAACAAACATATATATTAACAAACAATCTACATATTCAACAACAAACAACAAACAACAATATATATCAACAAAACCATAAGAACAACAACAATGGTGAAAAGATAAAAAAAAATGGAGAAAAGCAGAGCAAGCTTCACGTACCGTAAGGATGGTCGGACGGTGAATGCAGACGGATGGAATACCTCAGAAACCCACGGTGAACGGCTGGTGAAGGTCGGAAGGATGATCGGACGGAAGAAACGGACGGTCGGACGATGAACAGTGGGTGGTTGGTTCGTTTTCGTTCGCCAGAGAAAGAAGGAAGTGTGTTCTCGCAACTGTTCTGATTCTTTTAAAATTCTGGAGGGTATTTTAAAATTATAATATCAATACCTATAGCAGCGCTTTATATAAAAAGCGTTTTCTTAGGCCCCCCCTATAGCAGCGCTTTTTAAAGCGCTTTCTTAGGGTGCATTATCAATTCCCTATAGCAGCGCTTTATATAAAAAGCGCTTTCTTAGGGCCCCCCTATAGCAGCGCTTTTTAAAGCACTTTCTTAGGCACCCCATTTAGCAGCGCTTTTTAAAAGCGCTTTCTTAGGCACCCCATTTAGCAGCGCTTTGTAAAAAAGCGCTTTCTTTGGTAGGCGCTTTTTTTCTTTTTTTTTAATGGCCCTTTAGCAGCGCTTTTAGAAAAAGCGTTGTCTTTGTATGCGCTGCTAAAAGTCAATTCTAGCGTAGTGTTACTTGAATTCCCAGAAAGAATCTAAGTTCTCCCATCATGCTCATCTCAAATTCAGCCTACATACATTGAGCAAACTCCTTTCCAAGCGTAATATTGGTAGATCCAAATATAATATCATCTACGTAAATTTGACAAATTAACAAATCTTTCTTAAATGTTTTACAGAAGAGAGTTGTGTCCACTTTTCCTCTGATAAAATTCTTCTCCAGAAGAAAATTACTTAATCTCTCATACCAAGCTCTGGGAGCTTGTTTTAAACCATATAGAGATTTCTTAAGTTTAAAAACATGTTCTGGAAATTTATTATTTTCAAAACCAGAAGGTTGATGAACATAAACTTCCTCTTCTATAATACCATTTAAGAAGGCACTCTTAACATCCATCTGATATAGAGTGATGCTATTTTATGCAGCAAAAGAAATGAGTAGGCGTATAGACTCTAACCTGGCCACAGGAGCATAAGTCTATGTGTAGTCAATTCCTTCTTGCTGACTATACCCTTGAGCTACCAGCTTAGCCTTGTTTCTTACAACTTCTCCTTGCTCATTAAGTTTGTTTCTGAAGACCCATTTAGTTCCAATTATATTGAATCCTTTTGGTCTTGGAACCAGATCCCAAACTTCATTCCCCGTGAATTGATTTAGCTCCTCTTTCATTGCAAGTATCCAATCATTGTCTTGCAGAGCTTCATCCACAAAAGTTGGTTCAATGACTGACACTAAGCCAAATAAGGACGTTCCAAATGATCTGATAAAAGATCTTGTTCTGATAGGATCATCTTTCTTTCCAATGATCATTTCTTCTGGATGAGAAGCCTTGATTCTGGATGATCCTTTGACATTTGGTTCTTCAGAAATATTCAAGCAATTCATCTGAGCTGCCAAGGGAGTTGCATCTGGCGTTGCTTCTGGTTCTTTCACTTTATTTTTATCTGCTTCTGAGTCTTCAGAGTCTGTGAGAATAATTTCTCTATCTGCAGAATTATCAAACTGCTTTGGCTTTTGATTGCCAAGCTTATCATCAAATCTTACATGAATTGATTCCTCCACAATTTGTGTCTCAGTATTGTATATTCTGTAGCCTTTTGAGCGTTCAGAATACCCAAGCATGAAACACTTCTATGCTTTAGAATCAAACTTGTTAAGATTCTCTTTAGTATTCAACATAAAACATACACATCCAAAAGGATGGAAATAAGAAATGTTGGGCTTTCTATTCCTCCACAATTCATAGGGAGTCTTTTCCAGAAGAGGTCTTACAGACACTTTATTCTGAATATAACAAGCTGTGTTTATTGCTTCTGCCCAAAAATGCTTTGCCATGTTTGTCTCGTTGATCATGGTTCTGGCTATTTCTTGCAATGTTCTATTTTTCCTCTCTACAACTCCATTCTGTTGAGGAATTCTAGGGCAGGAGAAATCATGTGCAATGGCGTTATCTTTAAAATATTTTTTCAAAAGATTTGTTTTCAAATCCACCATGATTACTTCTGACTTTAACAATTTTAAAATCTTTTTCAGTTTGGACTTGTTTGCAGAAGTCAAAGAACACAGAATGTGACTCATCCTTGTGTTTTAGGAATTTTACCCATGTCCATCTGCTATAGTCATCAACTATGACTAGTCCGTACTTTTTGCCTCTGATGGATGCAGTTTTCACTGGTCCAAACAGATCAATGTGAAGTAACTCTAATGTCCTAGAGGTTGAAACAACATTTTTAGTTTTAAAAGAAGATTTTGAAAATTTTCCTTTTTGACATGCTTCACAAAAATCATCTGAGTTGAACTTCAACTTAGGAAGTCCTCTGACCAGATTGAGTTTATTAATCTGATATATACGTCTCATATTAATATGCCCCAATCTTCTGTGCCAGACCCATTGCTCATCATTAACAGACATAAGGCATTTTACATTTTGAACCTTAAGTTCTGAAAGATTGATTTTGTAAATGTTGTTCTTCCTTTTTCCATTAAAGAGGACTGAGCCATCTTTTTTACTAACAATTTTGCAACATTTTTTATTAAAGATTATGTCATAATTATTGTCACTTAATTGACTTATGGACAATAAGTTATGTTTTAATCCTTCTACAAGTAATACATTAGATATGGAAGGAAGGTTACCATTGCCAATAGTACCAGAGCCAATTATCTTTCCCTTCTGGTTCCCTCCAAACTTGATGTCTCCTTCAGATCTAAGATCCAGGCTTTGGAACATAGACCTTTCTTCTGTCATGTGACGTGAGCAGCTAGAGTCTAGGTACCATGACTGGCGTCTTGACTTTGCTGCTAAATACATCTGCAACAGGTATTATTTTGTTTTTAGGTACCCAGATTGTTTTGGGTCCTTTTGGGTTAGTTGCCTTAAAGTCTTGCCTAAACTTTTGTCTTTTGACAACAGGTTTGTTCTGACTAACTTTAGGTTTAAACACAGGAATGTTCTAATCAGAACGTGTGTGTTTAATATCATTAAGATGACCAAACTCAAAGTGAGAATATAAGGGAGTATGCTTAATGATAAGTTTATCAACAGATGTTGGATTTAAATCTTTTTCAGAAGAGGATTCATATCCAATACCCTTTCTGTTGTTTCTGCTTACTCCATAGATCATTGAATCCATCTTGCTTCTATCTATGCTTTTTGACAGAAACTTCTGAAAACTGTAGTCATATTCTTCTAAAATGTTTTTGCTTTTTGACTTAGTTTCAGATTCAGTATCTAGTTGAGCTTTTTCAAAATCATTTTTCATTTTCAAATTGTTTTCTTTTAGCTCAGCAACTTCTGACTTTAGCAGATTATTCTCAGATTCAAGATTGAATTTAAGCTTCATGTATTTGAGCTTAATCTTACTGTAGTTTTCCAACATTTCAGATAAACTCTCAATAAGTTCTGCTCTAGAAAGTTCAGAAAATACCTCTATAGAATCAGATTCTGATTCAGATCCAGATGTTTCTGCATGGTCTTCTACATCAGCCATGAGTGCCATGCTTGCACACTCTTCTTCTGATTCTGATTGAGATTCAGATGCATCTGAATCATCCCAGGTTTCCATCAGAACCTTCTTCTTTTTGTCAAACTTCCTTTTTGGCTTTTCCTTCAGAAGTTTTGGGCATTCATTCTTGTAGTGCCCAGGTTCCTTGCATTCATAGCAGACAACATCTTTCTTTCCAGATCTTCTGTGTCCAGAAGACTCTTTACGTTGATCTGGCTTCTTGAAGTTTCTGAATCTCTTCTGTTTATGCTTCCAGAGTTTGTTGATCCTTCTGAACAGCAGAGACAGTTCATCTTCTTCAGAAGAAGAAGATTCTTCAGAACTTTCTTCTATAACCTGCAACGCTTTAACAGATTTGTTAGACTTTAAAGCAACAAACTTACCTTTATTTTGAGGTTCGTCTTCCTCTAGTTCAATCTCATGACTCCTCAAGGAGCTGATAAGTTCCTCCAGCGTGATCTTGCTCAGATCCTTTGCCAGCTTCAGAGCTGTGACCATTGGTCTCCATCTGGTTGGCAAACTTCTGATGATCTTTTTGACATGATCAACATTTGAATAACCTTTGTCTAGAACCTTTAAGCCAACTGTGAGAATCTGGAATCTAGAGAACATTGCTTCTACAGATTCAGACTCCTCCATTTTGAAGGCTTCATATTTCTGGATCAGCGCTAGAGCCTTGGTCTCTTTAACTTGAGAGTTCTCTTCATGAGTCATCTTCAAAGACTCAAACATACCAAATGTTGTTTCTTTGTTTGTAATTTTCTCATACTCAGTATGAGATATAGCATTTAGTAGAATGGTTCTTGCCTTATGATGATTCTTGATCTCTTTCTTTTGAGCTTCAGTCATTGACTTTCTGTCAATTTTCTTGCGATACTCATCAGTGGGGTGAACATAACCATCAATGACTAAGTCCCAAAGATCAACATCATATCCTAGAAAGAAGCTTTCAATTCTATCTTTCCAGTAGTCAAACTTCTCACCATCAAACATGGGAGGTTTTGTGCTGATTCTATCTTTGTCTTCATATTTGTTGTAGGATGTTGAAGCTTCAGCAGTCATAATGTATCACCCAAAAATATCAAGAGTTTTCCACTGGATCTTTTCTCTTTCACGGTTAAGTGATTAGCACTACAGAGCGGGAGCTCTGATACCAACTAAAGGTGGGAAAAACACTTAGAAGGGGGGTTGAATAAGGGTTTAGAAAAATTATGTCAATAAAAACAACACAGTATTTTTATCCTGGTTCGTTGAACTCAACTAATCAAGTCCACCTTATCAAAGATGATTTGTCTTTCTCCACAAGGGCTTAATCCACTATACTCAAACAGATTACAGTGTTAACCACTAAGAACAACTGTCTTAGTCTTCTCAAGAAATCCTGACCACAACTTGGTCTTCTTAAGGAACCTTTTACAATTAAATGTAAACTAACAAGTGTTTAAAATGTTTCTAAAAAGCTATATCACAACTGTGATTTTTACACTTAATATTTTAGAACGAATGAAACTATTCAGCTTATGAAATAAGATTGTATGAGAGATTTGAGAGAGTTTGAATAATTTATCAAGAGATTCGTCAATAGTTTCGTCAACTGAGAAATGTTGTTGAAAGCTTGCTTTTATAGAGATGAAAGTCCAAGACGTTCCAAGCTTGAAGACCGTGTACTGCAAAGTAGTTGTGCCTTTTTTGTCTTCTAATGACTCTAGCTTTTCCAGAAGAGGAGAGGATTGTTCAGACAAATCCTTTTTTCCTTTGTTCCTGTGTCTATTAGAGTCTTGATGTTATTAGAGTTTTGTTGTATCAGAGTGTTGCAGCCAATGTGTTTCAGCGTGAATATTACTCAGAGCAGAATTTGAAGATCAGATCCTCTGTACTTGCAGCGAACAGTACTTTCATAGTCTTCTGAAAACAATACTTGAAACTCTTCATACAATTTCTTCAGCTACGCTTTAGATGTTTCTGCAGCTTCTGCTTCAGAGTCTTTTGGGGGGGGGGGGTGTCGCTACTGCGAAAATCAGCGCCGGCAATACAGAAGAGTCGCCACCGTGCGTTATTTATCCCAAGGGAGGGAAAGGAAACACTCAGGGTAAACCTCACGCAAAGACGGGAAAGGTATGGTCGTCGCAACCAAAACCTGGATTCGGGAGTCGGTTACGCAAGGGGAAGGTATTAGCACCCCTCACGTCCATTGTACTCGATGGGATCCACGCTTGTTTTCTTGTACGGATTACATTCTATCTACACTAAAGGTTAAGGGTTAAAAAGAAAGGAAGAGGTGACTCGGCAAAGTATCACACTTTATGCCTACGTATTCCCGTCTGGAACGAGAAATCAGAGTCAACGTAGTTCGCCTAACTACGGGTAAAAGAAGGGAAAGGTTGCTCGCTAGGATACCGCATCCTATGCCTACGTACTTCCACACAGCATGGAAGATCAGAGCAAACGTAGTTCGGGCTACGTACGACACAAGCTGTTCAAGTGTCTTTTATGAGAAAATATCACCTTAACCAAGGGTTTTCTTATTGCAAGTCCAAGAGGACAAAAAGGTTTGACGTTTGTTTCAAGTCTTTTGACGGAAGAAATGAATTAACTTTGTTGTAACCTTTATTACGTATTTTTCTGTTTTTTCGAGATGAGAAATGAGACGACACTCTAAAAAAAACATAGGGTTGAAAAGGGAATAAAACCTACCCTAATGTTATCATGCATGGGTTAACTCCTAATGTCTGTCATGTTTCTCTCTTGCACGGAGAGAAACAGAGCTCCTAAGGGATAAGCAGAAACAAAAATACTTATATACAGTAAACAGTAAAGAATGCATGGATGCAGCAAACAAGCAAGGCAAGGGAGCCAAACTCTACCTCAAACCTGAAAACAATAGGAAAGAGTGAAACAATATTCACTCTAAACCTAGGGGAAGTTATTAAACCAAATATAGTAAAGAAAATGAAACCCCAAGCTCTGACAGCAAACACCAGCTTTGAAGATAGCAAACTCTAACAGTTGATGCACAGCAACACCTTCCAAGGAATCCCCAAGCTCTAGCAAGCTTCACTCTTTGACAATATTCTAAAGACTTCATCTTCAATAACCTCTAGCTTCAAGGCAAACATTCCAGAAGGAAAGAATAGAATCAAGAGAGATGATTTGCAATGCTAAACAGCTCATGGACAACCAAGGGAAGCCTATAAGGGTTTAGCATTATGAGAGACAGGTTCCCTCAAAGTTCTACTTCTAAGACCAGTCACTTATCCTTCCAAAGGAGGGAGGTGAGTTCTTAGAAGGACTTTTAGTCACAGGGAAGAATGGAAGCACAGGAAGCTTTCCATGTTTATGAATCAAACTTTCTATTCTAAAGCTCTATCTAGCCCCTATATCCTATGGTCTTCAACAGCTACAGGCAAGCCACCAACTTCATCAACTCTTGAACTTGATCTTCAATCCTTTCCTCATTATGCTTCACCATCATGCTCTTCAAGCCCAAGCCCAAACCCCCAAGCAAAGCCCCAATAAAACCCCACATAGTCAGACAAATACCAAAATGGCACTCCATACAATCAAGCAATTACAAAATACCCTAAAAATACTAAAATAAATGGGAAAAATCTAACATTAATTCTAAGGGGCCTACTATATCTACCCTTAATAGCCCTTAAGTCCCATAACCCAAATTCACCTAGAAGACAAAGATCTATACACCTTAATGGACCTATGTTGCATTTTAACCTAATTTGATCACCTAAAGTCACCTAATCAAAATACTTAAACATTAATCCTGAAAATTATAAACTAAATTCTATGGGAAAGTTAATGCCTTAAGCTAACTATTCTAAAAAGAATGGAGCCAAAATATTAAAGGAGCTAGCTAAACTAAAATCTAGAAAATCAAGTATTAGCATAAAACTATTTAAAACCTATTAAAAAGAAAAATATACTAAAAATACTAAAAGAAAATAAAAGAAAATAAAATGGGAATTTTATTATTGAATATTTTTCTAGACAGAAATACACAAATGGTAAAAAAAACAACCAATCAAAAATCACTAATTTTCAATTTATTATGGATTTTCTATCATTAAAAGAAATTAAAAAGAAATAAAAAAAAAAAAGTAAAGAGCATAAGGGTGCAACTAGTAGACATTTCAGTTCAATAAGGCGCATGGGCCTAAGATCAGGGGGTGCGTATAGTGAATATGCTAAGCCCAAGTACTATTCAGAAAACAAAAGAAAATTAAAAGAAAAAAGAAAAATGTGCGGTGTATAAAGTAATGGAAATTAGTTCATTATTCCAATGGGCTTGAAATGGTGGTGTTGGTAGCAAAAATCTACTAAGCCCAGGCTGCTAACTTAATGAAACACAACGTTTCATCTCTATTCAGTCTTTCCCTCATAAACGAAATTTAAATCTCACCCGTTGGATCAAGATGCAGTCAACCGGTCAAGGGATAATCCTAGGGTGGTGAGGTCGTCTTCCTCCTTGGTTCAGGTTTTGGAGGGAATTCCATGGATGAGTATGTGAAGAACACCACCTGATCCCTACCCTAACTCCCTCGATTCTTCATGAAATCCCAACATGTAAAGACCAAAATCACTCCAAATCTTACCAGGAATTCAACCATGATATCAAAACTAATTGAGACCTCCTCTAACCCTAAACCCGATAGCTACCCCCAAGAGATGATCAAGAACTGATTCTCACGATCTTCAAAATTAAAGGTGCTAAACTGTTCCTCTATTAACACTGATCATTTACCACTAAAAATCTAAGGTTATCTCTCAAAATTCAGAGAGTTCTTGCTCATCAAAGAAAGTATGTCAACCTAAAAATCATCACTAAATCAATCCAGAGTTTCCAGAAATGAGCTACTCCCACTCTTCAGTCATTCCAACCTACTAAAACTAATTGATTGCGCATAAATTAAGAGTTAGAGAGCAAGATGCAGACCTGAGAAAATGTGCCAACCAGATGATGAAATCTTCCAAATCAATGCTTGCACTCGTGCAGATTCACTCAGGATGTTGAGTTATTGCTTCTGTATGCACCAAATCTTGCTCAAACAGCTTGCATTCTTGGAACAGAATTTCAATTGTAGATGAGACTTTGAAATTGCAAAGTCACTATTTGGCCAATGATTCACTCCAATTCTGGTTGCCACACCCTCAATGATGATGATGGAATTGAATGAGATCAAGAAGTTGAACTGAATGTGGAGAAAATGAAGAAATGGAATGTGACTTGCTATGGAGGAAACTTGATTTCAATCTCTCTTCTCTGCAGCAATTCTCTCTAACCTAGCATCTGAGCAAGTTCCAAACTACTTATAGATGGTGTAAGAATGATCTAGAAGGGACTGGAACATTCTAATGATAAAATGAGTTTCTCATGTCATGAGATTTTTGGAATCAAGCCATACATAGGTCACTTTCAGTTCTAACCATCATAGCCTCTCATTCTCCTTTGAATTTCTCATTAGGTGACATATTGGATGTGCTGAAAAGCCTTACAAGCTTGCCCATTGATTCCTAGTTTGTGTGGGATGTGTAACTTGTTTTCTAAGCAATCCATGACAGCTCCAAGAATTTGGCCTCAAATGAAAATTGTGACAATGCCATTGTTCTCCAAATGTATTTTATACTCAAAATAATGTATAATTTTGCTCCATTTGGCCTTGTAATGAGAAATCCCCAAAAATAGTAACTTTCATGTATTAAATCATGCCTTTTTTTAGGTCAATTTTGCAAATATGAGTTCCATGCATTTCCAAACTTCCATGACCACTTTTTTAGACTCCAAATGTCATTTGGAGCAACTTTGATGTTTTGAAGTTTTTCATTTGAAGCTTCCTTGTATGAGTTTTAGGCATAGACTAAGAATGACCTATAATTCCACTTTCCCAAAATACCCCTGACTTGCACAAGCTATAAGTTGAGTTTTACAAATCAAATGAAGGCATACCATACCTTTTTGGAAAGGGGAGATCATAAGGAACAACTCTTATGTTTTCCAAGAATCCATTTGAAAACTCCTTGAGGGTCAAAAGTTGCTAGGAAGACAGACAAATTTCACAGACAAAATTCAGTGTCCTCAGATGACCTGTAACTTGCAAGGGCTATAACTTGAGTTCTATAAATCTCCTTGATGACTTCCACCACTCAAATTAAAGGTATTGAGATGATCTACAAGTCTCATGTGGGTAAAAAGTTCATATGAAGCTTGAATTTTGAATTACATTTCTTGGAAGTTTGACCTAAATTAGGGGATTTTACACTGAAACCCTAATTTAGAAACTCCTCTTCTTCTTGACTTCTTTTGATTTCTCCTTGGAACAACACCAAATCCATATCCATATATCAAATGATGAACCCCACCCACTCTTCAAGTAGGCCTTGATGCCTTTCAATCAAGCATTTGACCTAGGGTTGACCTAAGGTTGACCCAGATAAAACCATAGTTGACTGCCTTCAACTGTGGCTCTTGTAATCACATCAATGGCTTATCTCATCTTGACAATGACCTTCTAGGTCTTCCATGATGTATATGCACACTCCATGCTCTTAGCTCATAGCTCACAACTTCTTTGATGATCTTCAAACACACCCCAAGACAGGAGAGAAATCCATTAGTTGATCTGCTAACTCTCAAGGCTCAATTTCTTTCCTGATGGCCTGGATAGTCTTAAATTTGAATAAAGACCCCTTGTATATGCTTCTTGAGACAAGAATGGCACTTGATCCCTTGATTAAGATAGCCTGCCCATGCTATGCTATGCAGATGAATGAACTATATACATGATCTACTATGCAAATGACAATGCAAATGAAACATAAACCTAGGTTAGAAAAGGTTGGGCAAATTTTGGGGTGCAACAGCTGCCCCTATTCAAATGTCTTGGACCCGGCTGGATGAAAAGCGAACGGCTTTCAGACAATCGAGGTACGAGACAGTTGAATACCAATAAACCTGGAAATTTGCCAACCGCAAAAAATAAATTGCATACACCCCTGCTTGGGGAGAACATTCCAGAGAAATGGTTTGCGTTGTCACGGCAACAACTAACCACCCATCTGTCAATCTGTTTGCGAAATAATCTGATATTGTCCAAAGACAACTCCGTTCCGAAGAAATGAGCATACACCAAACAACGAGAAAATGTCGATTTCACTTATCAACCCTTCGTATCCGAAGAAACGAGCAAACGCTTAACCAAGCGAGACAATGCTGATTTCACTTATCAACCTTTCGCATCCGAAGAAACGAGCAAACGCTTAACCAATCGAGACAATGCTGATTTCACTTATCAACCTTTCGCATCCGAAGAAACGAGCAAACGCTTAACCAAGCGAGACAATGCTGATTTCACTTATCAACCTTTCGCATCCGAAGAAACGAGCAAACGCTTAACCAAGCGAGACAATGCTGATTTCACTTATCAACCTTTCACATCCGAAGAAACGAGCAAACGCTTAACCAAGAGAGACAATGCTGATTTCACTTATCAACCTTTCGCATCCGAAGAAACGAGCAAACGCTTAACCAAGCGAGACAATGCTGATTTTACTTATCAACCTTTCGCATCCGAAGAAACGAGCAAACGCTTAACCAAGCGAAACAATGCTGATTTCACTTATCAACCTTTCGCATCCGAAGAAACGAGCAAACGCTTAACCAAGCGAGACAATGCTGATTTCACTTATCAACCTTTCGCATCCGAAGAAACGAGCAAACTCTTAACCAAGCGAGGCACAATCATCCGACAACTTGAACAAACAACTCTGCGGGGAAACGAGAAACTTAACCAAGCAACTCTGAGGGGATAATCTGACGACGAACGTCACACACCTACTCTGACCGTAGGTAACAAATTCCAGATCTACACATATCGGTATGACAATAATCTGAAGAATATTCTGCCGGAGGAGATGAAATGAGTAACTTAACCAAGCAACTCAGTGGGAAAAAACTCTGTTGGAGAATACGAGGAACTTAACCAAGCAACTCGTCGACGAATGCCCTGCCGGGGAATATAACTCTACTGGGGAAACTGCGGGTAACCACCCAAAGTCTGCACTATTATATCCTCCAATGCTAACACCACAGCACCCTGAGAAAAGATTCAGCTGGGGGAAAGAGGTGCTTGACCAAGCAACTCTGCTAGGGGAACATATGTCATGACGAACACGATCACTGCGTGCCTTACACCACAAATCAACAAAAAATGAGATGAACATGATTACTGCGTGTATTTTGACCGCAAGTTCTCATGCCAGGAGAAACACGATCACTGCGTGCTTTGCGCCACAAGCAACATCACATCATAGTACGAATACGATCACTACGTATCTCGACCACAAACCCACATAACACGATAAACACGATCACTGCGTGTTTTGTGCCACGAACCTCTTGACAGGAGAAACACGATCATTGCGTGCTTCGTACCACAAACAAACCCACGCAATAGGACAAATACGATCACTGTGTATCTCGACCACACGTTCACATGATACTATCAACACGATCACTGCGTGCCATACAACATAAATCCACATAGAGGGGACGAACACGATCGCTGCGTACTTCGCCCACAAATCCATATAATAAGATCAACACGATCACTGCGTGCCTTGCGCCACAACCCTCTTGACAGGAGGAGCACGATCGCTGCGTGCTTTGTGTCGCAAACAAACTACATAATAGGACGAACACGATCACTGCGTGTCTCGACCACCAATCCACATGATACGATAAACATCTTCCTGAACCACGATTTCACTTATCGGCAGGGGAAAAACATCTGAAACCTGAAAGGTAACCAACCTGGCCTATGTTTCAAAGATGCACATGTTTGATAATGACGTAATGCTTCCATACAGCATGGAAATGCTACGTATTTGGGTAAAATGCAAGTGCAATGATGCATGCTTATGCAAAGGGTTGCTCCAGCAAAATAAATGCTGAAGACAAAGCTGGATCCGCTGGGGATAATCGGAACACTACCGATGCGTTTCCAACAAAACAAATGTTGGAAAGGTGAACTAACTCCGCTGGGGATAACCATCCTGCTGGGAAAGTAGCTCACAAACTCATAGTTTCAAACTCTGCTGAGGACGATCATCCTGTCGGAGGAATAACGACTCGCTGGGGAAAGAAAAGGGCGATCCTACTCGGGGAGACTCCTTTCAAAAAAAATAACCACCTGATTACGCTCTGTGGGGATAATTCATCCTGCTGTCACTGAGCTGGGAACTAATTGGTGCACTCTGATTTGCATTACACAAGAACTCTCTGGGGAGTTAATCATATCCACCTCGACCCCGGCTGGGGATGACTTTATCCTGCCTGATAAATCAATTCTGACGATGCTCTAATCTCGCCTCTGACGCAATCTCAACTCTCCTGGGGGTAAAGAACCTAGATTCTACCTGCCAGGGAGGACAAACAAACTCTCATCCTCTGGTAAGGGCGATTTCATCATAGCCTGCAAGGTACTCTGGCTGGGAACTTCACGAGCTTTTGAAATACCTGCAAAAGGCAACAAGCGAACACAAGGCAATCTATACAAAAGGAAACATCTTGGTCGACACCCGTGACAATTATTCAGTTAATTCCCGGTTTTAACAATCATCGGCCGAGGCCTGCGTGTTTACGCACATGTAAGTTTATCAAAAACATCAGCGTTTTCTACAAACAAAACAGTAAAAGTTAAAAACCAAAACCACACATCAAATACTGAATAACACGCTTTATTGATAACAGCCTGTAAATAGGCAAAGTTTGTACATCGGATGCGACTCCTGAAAAGAGGCAGTCACGCATAAACAAAATGAAAATATGTACAAAAATATAACAGAAAATTTGTACACATGTCGGCAACGTGTTACAGACGACAGCCATAAGCTGATCCTCCTATGACTCGCCTGACTCTGACGCTTTCCGGATTCTCTGTCTTCGGAAGAGATTGTTTTTGGATATTCGACCCCCAGGTGCTCCAAAACCACTAGTAATGAGGTATCAACCTCGGACCGCAGTCATTTGCTTCTCAAATCCCTAACTTTTGCGTGAATCGCCCTTTGCGGGTTTTCAATTCACCGGGATACCCCTTTTTGCCAAAGCCGCCCAGTGTAGGTTTTCGACTTCGCGGGTGTACATTTTTCAATTTTATCCCTAACTTTTGCCCTAACCTTTTTATTCTGTTTTTGGTTCGCCAAGATGCCCCATTTTTTCCTGGACTCTCTTTTTACTGTCCAGCGGGTCTCTTTAAGCAAAGTATTTTTTAATTGCGTCCGAGTTCACAGGGGACGTAAAGTCTTCACCGTCCATGGTGGATAATAGCAAGGCTCCTCCGGAGAAGACCTTTCTCACAACGTATGGACCTTCGTAATTGGGAGTCCATTTGCCCCTGTGATCTGATTGTGGTGGGAGAATCTTCTTCAGCACAAGATTGCCCGTCTGAAAGCTTCGAGGTCGAATCTTCTTGTCGTAAGCTTTCTTCATCCGGCTCTGATACAACCGACCATATGCTATAGAGGCTAACCTCTTCTCGTCCATCAAACTCAGTTGATTCAATCTATTTCTCACCCATTCTGCCTCGTCCAGCTTGACATCAAGTAAAACCCTCAAGGATGGTATCTCAACCTCCAATGGCAAGACAACCTCCATGCCATAAACCAGCGAGAACGGTGTTGCCCCGGTTGATGTACGCACCATAGTGCGATAACCGTGCAAAGCGAATGGCAGCATCTCATGCCAATCCTTATACGTCACAACCATCTTTTGAATAATTTTCTTTATGTTCTTGTTGGCCGCCTCTACAGCGCCATTCATCTTGGGTCTGTAAGGAGATGAGTTATGATGTTCGATCTTGAAATCGCGACACAGATCTTTCATCATCTTGTTATTCAAATTTGAACCATTATCAATAATGATTCGCTCAGGAATACCGTATCTACAGATTATATCTCTCTTGATAAATCTGGCCACCACCTGTTTGGTTACATTGGTGTAAGAAGCTGCTTCCACCCACTTGGTGAAATAATCAATCGCCACCAGGATGAAGCGATGCCCATTAGATGCTGTAGGCTCAATTTTTCCAATCATATCAATTCCCCACATGGAGAAGGGCCATGGGGACGCCATAACGTTCAAAGGGCTCGGTGGCACATGGATCTTATCTGCATAGATCTGGCACTTGTGACACCGCTTGGCAAATTTGAAAAAATCCGTCTCCATTGTCAACCAGTAATACCCCGCTCGCAACAATTTCCGGGTCATAGCATGTCCACCGGCATGCGTACCGAAAGTTCCTTCATGGACTTCTTCCATGATCAAATTGGCCTCCTTCTCGTCTACACACCGGAGGAATACCAAATCGTGGTTCCTTCTATACAAAACGCCGTCGGGGTTCAGATAGAAATTGCCTGCTAATCTCCTGAGAGTCTTTTGATCACGACTAGATGCCCCAGCCGGATACTCCTTATTCTTCAGGAAATTCTATATGTCGAAATACCAAGGTTTGCCTTCGGACGCTTCATCAATTGCAAATACAAAGGCCGACCTATCAAGGCGAGAAATGACAATCCTGGGAGCCTCATTCCAGTAATTGACCTTGTACATCGATGATAGTGTCGTAAGGGCGTCTGCCATTTTATTCTCCGCCCGAGGTACATGATGAAACTCCACCTTATCAAAGAAAGGTAACAACCTTCTCGCATAGTTCATGTACGGCACCAAGATAGGTTGGCGGGTCTCCCATTCTCCTTTAATCTGGTTCACCACTAACGTTGAATCTCCTTATACGTCCAGATTCTTGATCCTCAGATCAATAGCCTTTTCTAACCCCATAATACAAGCCTCGTAGTCGGCCTCGTTGTTCGTCACTGGAAAAGTCAATCTGGCCGTAAACGGGATGTGCGACCCGTGGGGAGTTATGATAATTGCCCCTACCCCGCTTCCGTACGAATTAACCGCACCATCGAAAATCAATTGCCACTGGGACCCCCGCTCAGGACCCTCATCAGGCAATGGCTCATCACAATCTTTGGCCTTCAAGTACATTATGTCCTCATCAGGGAACTCAAACTTCATAGGCTGACAATCTTCGATTGGCTGTTCGGCGAGATATTCTGACAGAACACTTCCCTTAATGGCCTTCTGGGAAACATACTGGATATCATATTCTGTCAGCACCATCTGCCATCTGGCAATTCTCCTGGAGAGCGCTTTCTTTTCAAACACATACTTGATCGGATCCATCTTCGATATCAGCATGGTTGTGTGATTCAGCATGTACTGTCTAAGACGTTTGGCAGCCCAAGCAAGTGCACAACACGTCTTTTCAAGCATAGAGTATCGAGATTCACAATCTGTGAACTTCTTGCTCAAATAGTAAATTGCATGCTCTTTTCGCCCCGTCTCGTCGTGCTGACCGAGAACACAACCCATGCTGTTCTCAAGAACCGTTATGTACATAATCAATGGTCGTCCCGCTACTGGGGGTATCAAAACTGGAGGTTCCTGCAAGTACTCTTTTATTCTTTCAAATGCCCTTTGGCAATTGTCATTCCAGACCACCGCTTGATCTTTCTTTAACAGTTTAAACAACGGTTCACACGTGGTTGTTAGGTGAGATATGAACCTAGCAATGTAGTTCAATCTTCCTAAGAATCCACGAACTTCTTTTTCTGTTCTCGGTGCTGGCATCTCTTGTATTGCTTTTATCTTTGCAGGATCTACCTCAATTCCTTTTTCGCTCATAATAAACCCCAGTAGTTTACCAGATCTCACTCCGAAAGTGCATTTGTTAGGATTCAGCCTCAGACTGAATTTCCTAAGCCTCTTGAACAACTTCAGCAGATTAACCAGATGTCCCTCCTCTGTTTGAGACTTGGCAATCATATCATCGACATACACTTCAATCTCCTTATGCATCATGTCATGAAAGAGAGTTGTCATGGCCCGCTGATACGTTTCCCCAGCATTCTTCAAACCAAAGGGCATCACCTTATAACAAAAGGTCCCCTAAGGGGTGATAAAGGTTGTTTTCTCCATATCTTCTGGAGCCATTTTGATCTGATTATACCCTGAAAAGCCATCCATGAAGGAGAAAACTGAAAACTGAGACGTGTTATCGACTAACACATCAATATGCGGGAGTGGGAAATCGTCCTTCGGGCTCGCTTTGTTTAAATCCTTATAATCCACGCACATTCAAACCTTGCCATCTTTCTTTGGCACAAGCACAATATTAGCGACCCAAGTGGGATAGGTGGTGACAGCCAGGAATCCAACATCCATTGCTTCTGCACCTCCTCCTTTATCTTCACAGCCATGTCAGGACGAGTCCTTCTGAGTTTCTGCTTGACAGGCGGGCAATCTTCTTTCAACGGCAGACGATGAACAACCATATCGGTATCCAAACCTGGCATGTCCTCGTAAGACCAAGCAAATATATCGCTGTACTCACGCAGCATCTTAATGAGCTCTTGCTTTATGTCAACTTGTAGTGCGGCCCCTATACGGATATTCCTGACGCATTTTTCAGACCCCAAATTGACAGTTTCGATCTCCTCCTGGTGAGGCAAAATGATCCTCTCCTCTTGCTTCAACAACCGAGTCAGCTCTTCTGATAAGTCGCTATCCTCAACAATCTCTTCCTCAACTTGGAAAATCGGATGTTCGAAGTCAAAACGAGTCATAGGAAGTCTTTGATTGGCGTCATCTGAAAATGTATGAATCCTGCGAGGGAAATGGTTAAATGCTTCAAATGATATGCAAGCAAAGCAAATAACCACGTTGCCATTTTATTGAGAAAAAAAAATAAAAAACAGACAGAAAAGGATCACAACATTTGAATGTAAAAAACGCCTTTATTTATTGATTATTCAACATACCGGTAAACAGTTAGGCCCTAATACAAGATCGACGATGCCCTGGGCAGGACATGTGATCATACAATGATTGAATAAAACAAGGCATTACTGTTTAGTGGTGACTTGGATGACGTTCTGGATGGACCAGTTGCATAGACTTTGCCCCGGCGTGCTGGGTCGGATCCATGCGTCCATGTCGCAGTCGCTATCCACTTCTTCCGTGTCAGATACGGCATTGATTCTTTCGAAGCTAACTCCTCCTGGCGTGAACACCACAGGCCCTTTGTACTTAGGCGCACTCTGCGTGAAAGACGGGCGATACCCTAAGCCATACTTATCTTGCTTTATTGGGATATCCGGAATCTGCCCCCACTTCGCGGTCTCTCCTGCTTGTACTAAAGCCTTCGCTTCTTTATATGAGGACACAGCTACCTCAAGCCCTTCACTCTTTACTAGAGCTTCCGGTTTGACCTTCACCCCCTCAAACGCCTGACAGAGCGTTTCGTGAATCTCTCCATCTACTTCAACATATTTGAAAGAAGACAGGTGGCTGACTAGGATGTCTTCCTCTCCACAGACTGTTACAATGCTTCCATCAACCATGTATTTCAGTTTCTGATGGAGTGTGGAAGTAACTGCCCTAGCGGCATGAATCCAGGGTCTCCCAATCAAACAGCTATATGCAGGCTGGATGTCCATTATATAAAACACTGTATCAAATACCTCAGGACCTACCTGGATAGGCAGTGTTACTGATCCGAAGACCGACCTCCTCGTTCCATCAAATGCCCGCACCACCAAATCACTAGGTGTGCAAATCACCCCGCGGGTGTCTAATTTCAGCAGGGCCTTTTTCGGAAACACATTCAACGATGACCCAGTGTCTACCAACACATGAGACATAATGGTGCCCCGGCATTCAACAGAGATGTGTAAGGCATTGTTGTGATCACGCCCTCTTGGCGTTAAGTCGAAATCTGTGAATCCCAGGCCGTGTCCAGCGTTGACATGCGCTATAACTCCTTCCAATTGATTGACCGATATCTCCTGAGGAACAAAGGATGTTTCTAGTACCTTCAGCAGGGCGTTTCTATGCGCCTCCGAATACAACAACAAAGATAAGATTGAATTCGATGGAGTCTGTTGTAAGTGATCCACAATTTTGTAGTCACTTTTGCGGATTAATCTCATGAATTCCTCCACATCTTTGTTCGTTGGTTCTTTTTCTTTACTCCCAGACGGTCCTCCTTCGACAACTTTATTCTTGCCCTTGGCGAGCCTTTCAGCCTCTACTTCTGGCGAGGTAAAGATTCTCCCACTTCGGGTTATACCACCCGATCCAACTACATTATCCACAGATCCCGCCGGCGGATCATTCAAGTCGATCTTTTCCCCATTGTAATACACTTCAGCACCGTAACTCCACGGGACTGCCTTTGTACTCTCGTAAGGGATTGGTTTAGCCTTTGTAATGGTAATAGTCGGCCGCTTCGCTGGCGCCAAAATTTTCACAGATTTGAATGGGATAGTGATCGTAGCAACTTCACTTCGTTCTTTTTCAATCTCCATCTCAACGGGCTTTTCTGGTCCTGCAGACCGGTCAAACTGTAAAACACCTTCATTGATCAAACTTTATACTCCCCTTTTCAACTTTCCACAGCCCTCAAGATGAACCAAACAGTCGGCACATTCTTCACCACAACCCGGATAAACACCTCCTTTCAATAGGCATTGCTTTACATAGCTCAAAGGAGTTTTCAGCTCATTGACATCCGAAACCAAGTCCATCTCAGCATCTGTCAGGATTGCGTTTGCCCCAGCTCCTCCATGCTTGGGCATTGGCTGCTGCGTGATGTTGGGACCATCCTTCCCGAAATTAATGGCCGTACTATCAAGCAAATCTTGTACTTTATGCTTGAAAGCTAGGCAATTTTCAATATTATGTCCTGGTGCACCCGAATGGAAATCACAATGCTCGTTGATATTATACCCAACTGGTGGCGTGCCTATCGGCGGCGCTAAAGTCCTCTTCTCAACTAGCTGCAATTTCAACAACGCCTGAAGAAGCTCTGCATAAGATATCGGCGGTACCTCAAATACCCTTCTCGGTCTTGGGGTCTGAAATCTACGCTGATTCGGGTTATGTTGCTGCTGCGCTTGCTGTTGCGGTTGTTGTCTCTGCTGCTGAGGAGGTCCTGGAATGGTTACACTTGCAACCTGTGAATGTTGATGCCAGTTCTGACTTCTGTTTCTCCGTCGAGCATTGTATACAGCGTTGGAGTCACCCTGTCTCTTACCACCAAAGGTCTTCTTAGTGCTTCCTGCTGAAGCAGACTCGCCCGCTTGAATTTTACCAATCTTCACCCCGTTTTCAATGCGCTCCCCCATCAAGATCAACTCGGAAAAAGTACTCATCGAAACGTTGAGAAGTCGGTCATAATACATTCCAGAGAATGTTCCTATGAACATATCCATCATCTCGCACTCCACCATTGGAGGGTGTACTCTAGCAGCCAAATCCCGCCATCTCTGGGCGTATTCCTTGAAGCTTTCACTGGGCTTCTGAGAAAGACTTTGTAGCTGAACTCGGTTAGGAGCGAGATCACTATTATATTGGTAATGTCGAACGAAAGCCTCTGCCAGCTCTTTCCAACTCTTTATCTGCGTTGGCTCTAGGCTCATATACCACTCCAGCGACGGCCCAGACAGGCTGTCCTGGAAGAAATGCATCAACATTTTTTCATCGTCCGAATATGCGGACATCCGCCTGTAGAATGAACGTACATGCACCCTAGGGCATGTGTCCCCTTTGTATTTATCGAAGGATGGCGCCTTGAATTTCATAGGCACCCTTAATCCTGGTACCAGCCCCGTGTTCGACATATCTAGCCCAACAGCATTCTGGCTAGCCAACCCGTTTACTTTCTCCTCTAACAATCTCATTCGGAGGTTATCTTCTGTAGGCCTCCCGTAGCCCTCATTCTGACCGGAGAAAACATCTTCTTGACGATCCTCCCAGCGAGGTATATCGTCATATCCAGCATATCTGATGTTACGGCCTGGTTCTGTTTGAAAGAACCTGGGGTCGTACCTTAAGTTGCCCATCTCTTGGCCATTATTCATACCAGCTCCATAACCCACATTACCATAACCATGGTCGCCAAATCCAGCCTTGGCGCCAGCAGCGTTTCCGTATCCCAAATTCACACCATTGAAGCCCTAATTACCATTCATTCCGACGTTCTCTGCGCCCATGTTGAAACCCTGATTGACGTTACCCATAAACACTCCAGCAGTGTCTCCATTAGTATTACCAGTGTTCCCGTTTCCACCTGTAGGACCAGTTTCTCCGATATTCAGCCCATCTACCGGAATATGATCGGCACTTTGATGATTCTCAACCCGGGGGGAGTTAGCAACGTTCTCGCCACGCGGGGTGCCATTACCTTCAGCGCGAGCAACCAACGGTTGCACCAAAGTCTGCAGTTGTTCCTGTCCTTTAGCGACATCTTCCATTGTCTGCATGAGTAGGGCCATCCTGTCACGCATTTCCTGCATTTCAAATTGCATGATATCCATGATCTTCTTATGCAACGTGTGCCCGTGCATTAGGGAATATTACTCCCCCAATTCTAGTGCCAATGCGCTTGGTACAGTGCAGTGCCGTGACAGTGCGGTGACAAGAAGTTGAAATTCAATCACAGAAGAAGAAACAACTCATATATTGAATAGGCCTATCAAGGCAAAGTTATAGCACCAATGTAGCACAAGATAATGAACGACATGACCTCAACCAACAAGCCTGATGATGGTCAGCACACAACAAAACATAGACAAATCAAATATGCCCATAATCCCTGTATTCCCCTAACAGCTTCTTTGTCTTTGGATGATCTGGCTGAGCAAGCAACCCTTCGATGAGTGAATTCCTCTGCTTAAGAACGCGCTGTAGATCATCAATGGATTCTTCCCATGTACCGTCCCCAAAGCACTCATCTAACTTCCGCTTCTGGGATCTAGCTTCCTTTCTGCGGGTGGCAGCTTGTTTCAATGCCTCCTGAAGGGCGTATCTGGTCATGACTTCTTCTTCATGCTTCCTCTTGGTGGCCTTCAATTGGTCCTCAAGGTCAGAGATTTGTTGCTTCAGTTTATCTTCCCTTTCCTTGTTGTTCGTAAGAGTGGCATTCCACGTCTTGTTGAATGAAGCAATCTCTCGGTAGGCTATATCCAGCGACTTCTTCTTGGCTTCCATCATGTCATGAGAGCTCTTGAAGTCCTTTCCCAGGCGTTCACGCTTCTGCTTCTCTTCAATCAGCTTAGCCTTCAACATGGTCACCATCTTTGTGTGTTGTTGGAGAGAGTACACAGCTTCGTTCCTTTCACTTCGAATCTGAGCCAATTCTCTCTCTAGCTCTTCATTGGCCATCAACAAAGCATCATTTTCTTTCATCACTTGCTCGTAGACCTCAATAGGAACAGTCGTGGGTTCCTCAACTAGGACAGGAATGGGATATGACACAACCGGATAAGGCATCTGAATCTGCTTAACTCTTTCTTGTATCCAGGCCTTATACGGAGGATAAGCCTGAAAATCATTCTTTCCCAACAATGGTTTCCCCCTTCTATAAATGTGATTCCAGGCATGCTGCAATTTGGCCAATAGGTCTCCACTCAGGTCACCTGTGAAGTACAGAGATTCCTGTACCTTTTCTTCTTTCGGCGGGCTTTTCAACGCATATCCAAACTGACGAACAAACAGAGAAGGATTGTAATTGATACATCCTTTCCTCCCGATTAAGGGCACGTTTGGATATCCAGCACAACTAAAAATGATCTCGGACCCCAGCAAGTTCCTGTCAAACCATACCATCTCTTCAGCAGTCAACCTCATAAGACGTTCAGACCAATCAGACGCATCTGCAAGTTCCACGAAAGGACCCTTCTTTGGTATGTGTCTATCAAACCACATCTTCAGCAATGGTACACAACAATGTATATTCTTCCCTCTCCGGTTCTCATTCTTGTAATGTAGGGAATGGTAGAAGTCTCCAATCAGGGTAGGTACTGGATTACCGGCGGCAAACAAGTGAAGTGCATCTAGATCAACGAAGTCTGGAAGATTTGGGAATAGCACAATCCCATATATGCACAAAGCCAACAAAGCATTAAACACTACCCAACAACCACTCTTGGCGTACTCTTGCGCCTTGCTAACCAGAAATTTGAGGGCGAATCCAGAAATCCCATGCCATGAAGTCACTAATAGCTCAGAAGCATCCATATGTAAGGCCACTGCTAAATCCTCAAGCTTAGGTTTATCGTCAAAATGAATGAACGGTATCCTGTTCTGCACTGGCAACTCAAGAAATTCTGCGTACTCCTCCATGGTAGGGGCCATAATGAAGTCTGTAAATGTGAAGCATCTCAAAGCTGGATCATAGAATTGCATCAACGTGTACAGCCCATTCAACTCATAGGCACTGGGTCTACAAACCAAGCTCAAAAGCCTCCCATAACTCTTTCTAAAACTACTCTTAACTTCATCGTCAGCAAGAGCAATCAAACCCAATAAAGAAGTCACATCTGGAGTGGGCAACTTATACGCAACTGTCTTCCGCAAACTACCCATATCAGTAATCAGAAGTCCGGAACACTAGAACGGGGAAGTATGCAATGCACCTGCAGCACAGACACACGTTAATGAAATGCAATGATAATGGTTATGCAAATAATGCAATGCAAACAGATGCAACAAAGGACCAAGTTCCCTGGCTGAGAAGCCCAAATCACCAAGAATAGGTCTCAAGCAGACCCTCTAATACTCCTCAAACCATGGTCTTAGACAGAGCTCATAAAGAACTCCAGTTTGGTCTCTGATAGACCCAATAATATAAACCCAACCTGATCTCTGACAGACCCGGTAACTGTCCATAAAATATCCACACCTGAATCTCATATCAAGAAATAAGTCGGTAGTCTGAAGGTCGAGTTACCTGCATGCCCCAGAATCCCTCTCAGGGGTAGGTGTCCTAACAACTGACACAAGGTACGGCATCCTATACGGTCGTTGGCGTCACAGACTTTCAAGATTGATGATAAGATACCCAGAAGGTGTGGCATCATCAAATCCTGAAGAGGCCTCACTTAGCCAACTTCCAAATGATCGGTCCCCGGAGTCGACAATCCAACTAACCAACAACCCACTCCACCCAAAGGATGGAACAAGAAGCCAACCAGAAGAACCTCGTCCGAGCGTAGATTTCGCAGGACACTAGTACATGCAAAGCATGTACGCGCCCACTACTTTCTACTCTAATTCTAGGTGCACTCAAGCCCAGGTCCGACTTATCTCTCAATCATAGAACCCCCTCATACCCCCAGCACAACAATAATAACGATAATATAATGCCGAATGTAAATACAGAAATGTAAATCCATACAAAATCCACGACGGGAAAACAAGCGCTAGGATTGACTCGCGTAGGGAACCGTTGGAGTCCCCAGCAGAGTCGCCAGCTGTCGCTACTGCAAAAATCGGCGCCGGCAATACAGAAGAGTCGCCACCGTGCATTATTTATCCCAAGGGAGGGAAAGGAAACGCTCAGGGTAAACCTCACGCAAAGACGGGAAAGGTATGGTCGTCGCAACCAAAACCTGGATTCGGGAGTCGGTTACGCAAGGGGAAGGTATTAGCACCCCTCACGTCCATCGTACTCGATGGGATCCACGCTTGTTTTCTTGTACGGATTACATTCTATCTACACTAAAGGTTAAGGGTTAAAACGAAAGGAAGAGGTGACTCAGCAAAGTATCGCACTTTATGCCTACGTATTCCCGTCTGGAACGAGAAATCAGAGTCAACGTAGTTCGCCTAACTACGGGTAAAAGAAGGGAAAGGTTGCTCGCTAGGATACCGCATCCTATGCCTACGTACTTCCACACAACATGGAAGATCAGAGCAAACGTAGTTCGGGCTACGTACGACACAAGCTGTTCAAGTGTCTTTTATGAGAAAATATCACTTTAACCAAGGGTTTTCTTATTGCAAGTCCAAGAGGACAAAAAGGTTTGACGTTTGTTTCAAGTATTTTGATGGAAGAAATGAATTAACTTTGTTGTAACCTTTATTACGTATTTTTCTGTTGTTTCGAGATGAGAAATGAGACGACACTCTAAAAAAAACATAGGGTTGAAAAGGGAATAAAACCTACCCTAATTTTATCATGCATGGGTTAACTCCTAATGTCTGTCATGTTTCTCTCTTGCACGGAGAGAAACAGAGCTCCTAAGGGATAAGCAGAAACAAAAACACTTATATACAATAAATAGTAAAGAATGCATGGATGCAGCAAACAAGCAAGGCAAGGGAGCCAAACTCTACCTCAAACCTGAAAACAATAGGCAAGAGTGAAACAATATTCACTCTAAACCTAGGGGAAGTTATCAAACCAAATACAGTAAAGAAAATGAAACCCCAAGCTCTGACAGCAAACACCAGCTTTGAAGACAGCAAACTCTAACAGTTGATGCACAGCAACACCTTCCAAGGAATCCCCAAGCTCTAGCAAGCTTCACTCTTTGACAATCTTCTAAAGACTTCATCTTCAATAACCTCTAGCTTCAAGGCAAACATTCCAGAAGGAAAGAATAGAATCAAGAGAGATGATTTGCAATGCTAAACAGCTCATGGACAACCAAGGGAAGCCTATAAGGGTTTAGCATTATGAGAGACAGGTTCCCTCAAAGTTCTACTTCTAAGACCAGTCACTTATCCTTCCAAAGGAGGGAGGTGAGTTCTTAGAAGGACTTTTAGTCACAGGGAAGAATGGAAGCACAGGAAGCTTTCCATGTTTATGAATCAAACTTTCTATTCTAAAGCTCTATCTAGCCCCTATATCCTATGGTCTTCAACAGCTACAGGCAAGCCACCAACTTCATTAACTCTTGAACTTGATCTTCAATCCTTTCCTCATTATGCTTCACCATCATGCTCTTCAAGCCCAAGCCCAAACCCCCAAGCAAAGCCCCAATAAAACCCCACATAGTCAGACAAATACCAAAATGGCACTCCATACAATCAAGCAATTACAAAATACCCTAAAAATACTAAAATAAATGGGAAAAATCTAACATTAATTCTAAGGGGCCTACTATATCTACCCTTAATAGCCCTTAAGTCCTATAACCCAAATTCACCTAGAAGACAAAGATCTATACACCTTAATGGACCTATGTTGCATTTTAACTTAATTTGATCACCTAAAGTCACCTAATCAAAATACTTAAACATTAATCCTGAAAATTATGAATTAAATTCTATGGGAAAGTTAATGCCTTAAGCTAACTATTCTAAAAAGAATGGAGCCAAAATCTTAAAGGAGCTAGCTAAACTAAAATCTAGAAAATCAAGTATTAGCATAAAACTATTTAAAACCTATTAAAAAGAAAAATATACTAAAAATACTAAAAGAAAATAAAATGGGAATTTTATTATTGAATATTTTTCTAGACAGAAATACACAAATG